>OU342746.1:181824250-182409121 GCA_910589775.1 Avena eriantha
AGCTAGAGTCATTGCATGTCTGTTCTTTTCACAAACCACATACGGATCCACCATTGTCATTGAAATGTGTATTCTTTCATTAACCACATCTAGAGTCATTTCATGTGTGTTCTTTTCACATACCACATATGGATCCACCAGTGTCATTGCATGTGTGTTCATTTCCAAAACCACATATGGATCCACCAGTTTCATTGCATGTGTGTTCTTTTCATTAACCACATATGGATCCACCAGTGTCATTGCATGTGTGTTGTTTTCATTAACCAAAGCTAGAGTCATTGCATGTGCGTTCTTTTCACAAACCACATATGGATCCACCAGAGTTCATTGCATATGTGTTCTTTTCACAAACCACATATGGATCCACCAGAGTTCATTGCATGACTGTTGTTTTCACAAACCACATATGGATCCACCAGAGTTCATTGCATGTCTGTTGTTTTCACAAACCACATATGGATCTACCAGAGTTCATTGCATGTCTGTTCTTTTTATTAACCATAGCTAGAGTCATTGTATGTGTGTTCTTTTCACAAACCATATATGGATCCACTAGTGTCATTGCATGTGTGTTCTTTTCATTAACGACCTCTAGAGTCATTGCATGTGTGTTCTTTTCACTAACCACATGGATCCACCAGTGTCATTGCATGTGTGTTCTTATCATTAACCATAGCTAGAGTCACTAGATGTATGTTCTTTACACAAACCACATACGGATCCACCTGTGTAATTGAAATGTCTGTTCTTTTCATTTACCACGGCTAGAGTCATTGCATGTGTGTTCTTTTCACTAACCATATATGGATTCACTAGTGTCATTGCATGTGTCTTATTTTCATTAACTACAGCTAGAGTCATTGCATGTGTGTTCTTTACAAAAACCACATATGGATCCACCAGTGTCATTGGATGTGTGTTCTTTTCAAAAACAACATATCGATCCACCATTTTCATTGCATGTGCGTTCTACTCATTAACTACATATGGATCCACCTGTGTCATTGCATGTGTGTTCTTTTCATTAACCAAAGCTAGAGTCATTGCATGTGTGTTCTTTTGACAAACCACATATGGATCCACTAGAGTTCATTCCATGTATGTTATTTACACAAACCACATACGGATCCACCAGAGTTCATTGCATGTCTACTCTTTTTTCAAACCACATATGGATCCACCAGTGTCATTGCATGTATGTTATTTTCATTAACCACAGCTAGAGTCATTGCATGTGTGTTCTTTTAACAAACCAGCACATATGGATCCACCAGTGTCATTGCATGTGTGTTCTTTTAATTTAACCACAGCTAGTGTCATTGCATGTGTGTTCTTTTCACTAACCACATGGATCCACCAGTGTCATTGCATGTGTGTTATTTTCATTAACCACAGCTAGAGTCACTGGATGTATGTTCTTTTCACAAACCACCTATGGATCCACAAGTGTCATTGAAATGTGTGTTCTTTTCATAGACCACATATGGATCCACCAGTGTCATTGTATATGGATCCACCAGAGTTCATTGCATGTGTGTTCTTTTCACAAACCACATATGGATCCACCACTGTCATTGCATGTGTGTTGTTTTCATTAACCACAGCTAGAGTCACTGCATGTTTGTTCTTTTCAGAAACCACATATGGATCCACCATCGTCATTGAAATGTGTATTCTTTCATTAACCACATCTAGAGTCATTTCATGTGTGTTCTTTTCACATACCACATATGGATCCACTAGTGTCATTACATGTGTGTTCTTTTCAAAAACCACATATGGATCCACCAGTTTCATTGCATGTGTGTTCTTTTCATTAACCACATATGGATCCACCAGTGTCATTGCATGTGTGTTCTTTTCATTAACCAAAGCTAGAGTCATTGCATTTGTGTTCTTTTCACAAACCACATATGGATCCACCAGAGTTCATTGCATGTCTGTTCTTTTCACAAACTACATATGGATCCACCAGAATTCATTGCATGTCTGTTCTTTTCACAAACCACGTATGGATCCACCATAGTTCATTCAATGTATGTTCTTTTCATTAACCACAACTAGAGCCATTGCATGTGTATTCTTTACACAAAGCACATATGGATCCACCAGTGTCATTGCATGTGTGTTATTTTCATTAACCACTTCTAGAGTCATTGCATGTGTGTTCTTTTCCCTAACAACATGGATCCACCAGTGTCATTGCATGTGTGTTCTTTTCATTAACCAAAGCTAGAGTCATTGCATGTGTGTTCTTTTCACAAACCACATATGGATCCACTAGAGTTCATTCCATGTCTGTTATTTACACAAACCACATACGGATCCACCAGAGTTCATTGCATGTCTGTTATTTTTTCGAACCACATATGGATCCACCAGAGTTCATTGCATGTATGTTCTTTTCATTAACCACAGCTAGAGTCATTGCATGTGTGTTCTTTTAACAAACCAGCACATATGGATCCACGAGTCTCATTGCATGTGTGTTCTTTTCATTAACCATAGCTAGAGTCATTTCATGTGTGTACTTTTCACAGACCACATATGGATCCACCAGTGTCATTGAAATGTATCTTATTTTCACAGACCACATATGGATCCAGTAGTGTCATTGCATATGGATCCACCAGAGTTCATTGCATGTGTGTTCTTTTCACAAACCACATATGGATCCACCAGTGTCATTGCATCTGTGTTCTTTTCATTAACCACACCTAGAGTCATTGCATGTGTGTTTTTTTCACAAACCACATACGGATCCACTAGTGTCATTGCACGTGTGTTGTTTTCATTAACCACAGCTAGAGTCATTGCATGTCTGTTCTTTTCACAAACCACATACGGATCCACCATTGTCATTGAAATGTGTATTCTTTCATTAACCACATCTAGAGTCATTTCATGTGTGTTCTTTTCACATACAACATATGGATCCACCAGTGTCATTGCATGTGTGTTCATTTCCAAAACCACATATGGATCCACCAGTTTCATTGCATGTGTGTTCTTTTCATTAACCACATATGGATCCACCAGTGTCATTGCATGTGTGTTGTTTTCATTAAACAAAGCTAGAGTCATTGCATGTGCGTTCTTTTCACAAACCACATATGGATCCACCAGAGTTCATTGCATATGTGTTCTTTTCACAATCCACATATGGATCCACCAGAGTTCATTGCATGACTGTTGTTTTCACAAACCACATATGGATCCACCAGAGTTCATTGCATGTCTGTTGTTTTCACAAACCACATATGGATCTACCAGAGTTCATTGCATGTCTGTTCTTTTTATTAACCATAGCTAGAGTCATTGTATGTGTGTTATTTTCACAAACCATATATGGATCCACTAGTGTCATTGCATGTGTGTTCTTTTCATTAACGACCTCTAGAGTCATTGCATGTGTGTTCTTTTCACTAACCACATGGATCCACCAGTGTCATTGCATGTGTGTTCTTTTCATTAACCATAGCTAGAGTCACTAGATGTATGTTCTTTTCACAAACCACATACGGATCCACCTGTGTAATTGAAATGTCTGTTCTTTTCATTTACCACGGCTAGAGTCATCGCATGTGTGTTCTTTTCACTAACCATATATGGATTCACTTGTGTCATTGCATGTGTCTTATTTTCATTAACCACAGCTACAGTCATTGCATGTGTGTTCTTTTCAAAAACCACATATGGATCCACCAGTGTCATTGGATGTGTGTTCTTTTCAAAACCAACATATCGATCCACCATTTTCATTGCATGTGCGTTCTACTCATTAACTACATATGGATCCACCTGTGTCATTGCATGTGTGTTCTTTTCATTAACCAAAGCTAGAGTCATTGCATGTGTGTTCT
The DNA here is from genome assembly GCA_910589775.1 of Avena eriantha. Taxonomy (NCBI): domain Eukaryota; kingdom Viridiplantae; phylum Streptophyta; class Magnoliopsida; order Poales; family Poaceae; genus Avena; species Avena eriantha. The sequence continues at coordinate 181,828,117 of OU342746.1, forward strand.
TTTCACAAACCACATATGGATCCACTAGAGTTCATTCCATGTATGTTATTTACACAAACCACATACGGATCCACCAGAGTTCATTGCATGTCTATTCTTTTTTCAAACCACATATGGATCCACCAGTGTCATTGCATGTATGTTATTTTCATTAACCACAGCTAGAGTCATTGCATGTGTGTTCTTTTAACAAACTAGCACATATGGATCCACCAGTGTCATTGCATGTGTGTTCTTTTAATTTAACCACAGCTAGTGTCATTGCATGTGTGTACTTTTCACAGACCACATGGATCCACCAGTGTCATTGAAATGTGTGTTCTTTTCACAGACCACATATGGATCCACCAGTGTCATTGTATATGGATCCACCAGAGTTCATTGCATGTGTGTTCTTTTCACAAACCACATATGGATCCACCACTGTCATTGCATGTGTGTTGTTTTCATTAACCACAGCTAGAGTCACTGCATGTTTGTTCTTTTCAGAAACCACATATGGATCCACCATTGTCATTGAAATGTGTATTCTTTCATTAACCACATCTAGAGTCATTTCATGTGTGTTCTTTTCACATACCACATATGGATCCACTAGTGTCATTACATGTGTGTTCTTTTCAAAAACCACATATGGATCCACCAGTTTCATTGCATGTGTGTTCTTTTCATTAACCACATATGGATCCACCAGTGTCATTGCATGTGTGTTCTTTTCATTAACCAAAGCTAGAGTCATTGCATTTGTGTTCTTTTCACAAACTACATATGGATCCACCAGAATTCATTGCATGTCTGTTCTTTTCACAAACCACGTATGGATCCACCATAGTTCATTCAATGTCTGTTCTTTTCATTAACCACAACTAGAGCCATTGCATGTGTATTCTTTACACAAAGCACATATGGATCCACCAGTGTCATTGCATGTGTGTTCTTTTCATTAACCACTGCTAGAGTCATTGCATGTGTGTTCTTTTCCCTAACCACATGGATCCACCAGTGTCATTGCATGTGTGTTCTTTTCATTAACCATAGCTAGAGTCCCTTGATGTATGTTCTTTTCAGAAACCACATATGGATCCACAAGTGTCATTGAAATGTGTGTTCTTTTCACAGACCACATATGGATTCACCAGTGTCATTTCCTATGGATCCACCAGAGTTCATTGCATGTGTGTTCTTTTCACAAACCACCTATGGATCAAACAGTGTCATTGCATGTTTGTTCTTTTCATTAACCAGAGCTAGAGTCATTGCATGTATGTTATTTTCACAAACCACATATGGATCCACCATTGTCATTGAAATGTGTATTCATTCTTTAACCACATCTACAGTCATTTCATGTGTGTTCTTTTCACATACCACATATGGATCCACCAGTGTCATTGCATGTGTGTTCTTTTAAAAAACCACATATGGATCCACCAGTTTCATTGCATGTGTGTTCTTTTTGTTAACCACATATGGATCCATTAGTGTCATTGCATGTGTGATCTTTTCATTAACCAAAGCTAGAGTCATTGTAAGTGTGTTCTTTTCACAAACCACATATGCATCCACTAGAGTTCATTGCATGTCTGTTCTTTGCACAAACCACATTTGGATCCACCAGAGTTCATTGCATGTCTGTTGTTTTCACAAACCACATATGGATCCACCAGAGTTCATTGCATGTTTGTTCTTCTCATTAACCATAGCTAGAGTCATTGTAAGTGCGTTCTTTTCACAAGCCATATATGGATCCACCAGTGTCATTGCATGTGTGTTCTTTTTATTAACCACAGCTAGAGTCATTGCATGTGTGTTCTTTTCACTAACCACATGGATCCACCAGTGTCATTGCATGTGTGTTCTTTTCATGAACCACAACTAGAGTCATTGGATGTATGTTATTTTCACAAATCACATATGGATCCACTAGTGTAATTGAAATGTGTGTTCTTTTCACAGACCAAATATGAATCCACCAGTGTCATTGCATGTCTGTTCTTTTCACAAAACACATATGGATCTACCAGAGTTCATTGCATGTCTGTTATTCTCATTAACCACAGCTAGAGTCATTGTAAGCGCGTTCTTTTCACAAACCATATATGGATCCACCAGTGTTATTGCATGTGTGTTCTTTTGATTAACCACATCTAGAGTCATTGCATGTGTGTTTTTTCGCTAACTACATGGATCCACCAGTGTCATTGCATGTGTGTTCTTTTCATTAACCAAAGCTAGAGTTATTGCATGTGTGTTTTTTTCACAAACCACATATGCATCCACCAGAGTTCATTGCATCTCTGTTCTTTTCACAGACCACATATGGATCCACCAGAGTTCATTGTATGTCTGTTGTGTTCACAAACCACATATGGATCCACCAGAGTTCATTATATGTCTGTTCTTCTCATTAACCACAGCTAGAGTCATTGTAAGTGCGTTCTTTTCGCAAACCATATATGGATCCACCAGTGTCATTGCATGTGAGTTCTTTTCATTAACCATAGCTAGAGTCATTGCATGTGTGTTCTTTTCACTAACCACATGGATCCACCAGTGTCATTGCATGTGTGTTCTTTTCATTAATCATAGCTAGAGTCATTGGATGTATGTTCTTTTCACAAATCACATATGGATCCACCAGTGTAATTGAAATGTGTGTTCTTTTCACAGACCACATATGGATCCACTAGTGTCATTGCATGTCTGTTCTTTTCACAAACCACATATGGATCCACCAGAGTTCATTGCATGTCTGTTCTTTTCAGTAACCACAGCTAGAGTCATTACATGTGTTCTCTTTTCACAAACCATATATGGATCCACCAGCGTCATTGCATGTGTGTTCTTTCATTAACCATAGCTAGATTTATTGCATGTCTATTCTTTTCACATACCACATGGATCCACCAGTTTCATTGCATGTGTGTTCTTTTCATTAACGACAACTAGAGTCATTGGATGTGTGTTGTTTTCAAAAACCACATATGGATCCACCAGTTTCATTGCATGTGTTTTCTTTTCATTAACCACATACGGATCCCCTAGTGTCATTGCATGTGTGTTCTTTTCATTAACCAAAGCTAGAGTCATTGCATGTGTGTTCTTTTCACAAACCACGTATGGATCCACTAGAGTTTGTTGCATGTCTGTTCTTTTCACAAACCACATATGGATCCACCAGAGTTCATTCCATGTCTGTTCTTTTCATAAACCACATATGGATCCACCAGAGTTCATTGCATGTCTGTTCTTTTCAATAACCATATCTAGAGTCATTGCATGTGTTCTTTTCACAAACCGCTAGTGGAAAATGGGCCTCCAGTCCCGGCCCGTAAGGGGCTTTAGTCCCGGTCCTAGTAACCTGGACTAGAGGGGCGGGACTAAAGGCCCACCCATTAGTCCTAGCCCTCTTACCTGCCGGGACCAATGGGCATCCACGTGGCTGTCTCTGCGGGCGCTAGGTGCCCCCCCCATTAGTCCCGATTCGTATTACGAACCGGGACAAATGGTTCTCTGCCGCGGCAGAATTTTAGGCACTTTCTCTGCCGCGGCAGAATTTTAGGCACTTTCTCTCCCGCGGCAGAGAATTGAATTTGTATCTTTTTTTTCATTTCAAAATAGTTTTCTATGCTACCACATACCGTACATGTTCGTGCATACATAAGATACTTAAGATCGAGCATACAAATATATACATGATAGTTACACATGGAGATCACAATTATCGGGAGTAGAGCCCGTCTAATTCAATTACACGGTCGGGGATCATCGGCGCCTATTCACACTAAATTCTCCGGCCTCATCTATCATCTCGTTCATCAAGAATCCTACCAGTTCTTCAGCAATTGCTACTACGTGTTGCTGTGGTAGGAGCTGATCCCGCATTTTCTCAAACTATATAAGAAAAGGAGATCAATATGAATATCAATCATGATAAGAAAAAGTGATGGTAATAAAAATAATGTTATGAATGTATTGCTTACATCGACTCTATAATCATTCAGCTCATTGGTAAACATGCGAATGAACTCGCAAACATAGAATCCACATAGATTCGTCTTCGGTGGCTGCCTCGTGCACTTTACGAGAATAGAATTCAATCAAAATAATAATCCAGCATCATAATTGTATTGAAACTAGAAGTAAAGAGATGCGCATACTACTTACCGAGACCGGCTTAAACGTCAGCTTCTCACTAAAGTCACCCGTAACCGCACTATTGAACTGGTTCCAAACCCTACCCGGTAAAGAAAATGAATGAGTTATTTATTACGTGATATCTCAGGAAATCAACGAAAGAGACCGCTGTAGCACGAAAATTACCTCTGGAGCATGTCCTGCATGTCACTAAACTGTTCCAGGGGTCTCTTTAATGGGTCCATGACTTCAACTCTTCCCTTATCAAGTTGAATGTCCATGAGAATCTAGTGGAAACTTTACACGTTTATATATACATCAGTAACTCATCAATTACACTTAACATCGAGTAAGCAAAAGAGAATGTGTACAATAGAGTAAGACACTCACGCGAAATTGTAAGGAAACAGTATGTGGTCACAGAAATTTTGCTTCGTTAGAAACCTTAGAAGGTTTTCCTGTGTGTCCTCGGGTTTATCCTTTAGCGTCTGACAATGTATTTTATCTGGGTCAATGAACCCAACACTGAAGATTGACCTTCTTTTACATTCCATGATCTTCATTCTGCATAATAATAGAGTACAAAAGGATATAATTAGGATAATTACATGCAATGAACTGAACAACTGAAAAAAATGAACAGCTTATATATAGACAATGAATTCAACAACTTACAGGCAATAGCAACTCATGAGACTTTTGTCGAGGGCGTCGAAAGTGTATAACTGGAAGATTTCTGGAAACTCAACATGGACCTCTTCTTCTCGGAAGTAGTAGTCATGTGGGACTTTTGCCACGATCATTTTTATCTCCTCCTTTATGGCTTTCAAGTACCATTTATGTAAACTCTGCATTTGTGTTGGCTGTTGTTGGAACTGCTCAAAGCTGACCAGAGGCTTCCCTGGGACATATGTAGGGACTACATGAGCCTTGGGTAACTTGTCGTCCTGGGAACCTAGCAATTCCTCAACAGTCACATTCATAGAGGCCGCAAGCTTCGCAGCTTCTTCCATATTCTGCCGGGGAATGTCATGGGATACCACCTTGAGGGGTGGGATCGATTTTTTGGCATGTTCCCCGAGCTAGGGGACGTCCTTTCTTTTCCCGGTTGCACTTTGACTTGATGATTTGCTCCCGCTTGCACTTCTACTTGATTTTCTCTTCTTCACTTCCTTCTGAAGTGTGCGTCGATAGTCATCTGGCTTATGGTGCAAGTCATATTGTGATTTTGTGTTCAGAAAAGAAAGTGCATACGCTTTTTGCTTCTCGGTGTATACCGGACGGGCTCGGGTTTCTTCTTTTGAAGCTGCGCAACACATTCGGCCTTTACGATCATGTCGGTTTCCTCGTCAGTACGATCGTAAGGTCTGATAGGAAGATTCTTATGAGGTACTCTTGGGAGGGGCGACATTTGTCGTTTTGGGATCCTACGTCGTTTAGTACTAATCGGAGGCTACGACGGAGATCGAGATGGACTCGGGCTGTGGTGGTCGTAGTCATGGGGTGGGCTTCTTGGAGCTGATGGAGGTGAAGGTGACATGCGACCACTCGGAGGCGGTGTTGGCTTTGGCGTCCAGCCTGGAAGCTTGATGTTGTTCTTGTCCCATAGAATGATACCACCCAGTACTTCTCTGAGTGTCCTCTCACCTTCAGGTCCAGGGATGTCAAGCTCCATTGAGTCCCACCCCATTGCGATTTCATCCACACCAACTTTAGCATAGCCAGCTGGAATCTCACGGCCATGCCAGCGTGCGCCAGGTGGACAAGGTAAAGCACATCCGACCGCCACCTTGATGGATAGGTTCTTCACCTTCTGATGGAGCTCACAAGATGCCTGCTCCTTGATTCCATCCACGGGGTAGCCGGGACCGCCATCTACCATACGTGCATCGTCATAAGGGACCTCCGATTCAGCCACGCTGCTTTTCCGCTGAGATGGGACGGCGGTAATATCGAGTACAGGATCTTGGAGGCGCGCTGCTCCTCGAAGTTCGTCAATCTGTTGCTGATGCATTCGAAGTGTTCCTAGCAACTTGGTGAACCTGTCTCCCTCCTCCTCCTGTCGTCGCCTCTTTGCTCTCTCTCGGCTCCTATAAGTATATGTCTTTGGGAAACCCCATCTCCCACGTATAACTAGGGCCAAGGCCTCGTACACGTCCTCCGCGTTCGTTATTCCCGAGGACCTTTGTCAGCAAGTCTTTCTCTCTATCGGGACGGAACTTTGTTGTCCCCGCTTTAATCTCCTTCACCACTTTCTGCCATGTATCCTGGGGTATCTAATCCCGTCACTGCAAATAAGGTCCCCTGTACTTTCGTTATACTCACTCCCATGCCCAAGGAACCAATTCCTTGCCCTCAGATCCCATTCTTCACGTATTGGTTCTGGAGTGATCCCTTTAGCAAGCAGCTCATTCTCTTTAGCATCCCACTTTGGCATGGCAGCCGCGTAGCCCCTGGCCCCAGGTGATGGTGATATTTCTTCATCGCGGCATTTTTCTTGTTTTTTTCCAACATTTCCATAGCAGGTTGTGACTCCTTGTACTTCACAAATGCATCCCAGTTAGCCTGCTGCTTCATTAGATAGCATTCAAATTTAGGAGTCTTCTTCGTCTTCTGATACTTTTGCCATAATGCTTTCTTCCAGTTCTTGAATAGTTCGGCCATCTTCGTAAGAGTCCACTGCTTGACTTTCTTCCTCAGTGTAGCTGTGTCGGCATCATCCTCACATTCTGGCAGGGTGAAATGTGTCATGAGGTCATTCCAAAGACCCTCTTTGCACCTGTCGGCGACATACTCACCCTCTTTCGCCCCTTTGGTCTTATTCCACTCTCAAACGGTGATCAGGATGCGATCCCTAACCATAACTCCGCATTGTTGTTTAAATACAGTTTTAGCCTTTTCGGGTTCCACCGGTTCACCCCATGGTGATACCCGCGTAATTGTATAACGCGTAGATGCGTCCAACTTTTTGGCCGGGCCTCGCTTGGAACATTTTTTGCTCGATGTGGAGCCCTAAGAGAAGAAACATTCGTCCATTTATATATATATACAACTCAGTTAATGCATCTACTGATCACCAAACTTCATATATATACCTTGTCGTCGGCTTCTCCACCACCGGAGCTATCGGCTTCTCCTTGATCATTTCGGTCGACCTCATCTCCCTCACCGGAGGGGTTCAGATAAATAGACGGAGATTCGGGTGGATCAATATGGGGGGTGTCGTTGATCATATCCTCGAGAATTTCTTCCTGTGCTAGGTCTCTCTGGATTGGATCCATAGTTTTCTACAAAATGCACACAATAACATTTTTCATTCAATATTGCTGCATAAAATAATACTAAACAATAATATGAACATGCAATTTGCAACAATAATACTAAGTCCAGGGGCCCGCGAGCACTACCACCCTAACCCTAAGTCCGGTGGCCCGCGAGCACCACCACCCTAACCCTAAATCCGGCTGCCCGCGAGCACCACCACCCTAACCCTAAGTCCGGTTGCCCGCGAGAACCACCACCTTAACCCTAAGTCTAGGGACCCGCAAGCACTACCACATTAACCCTAAGTCTGGGGGCCCGCGAGCACTACCACCCTAACCCTAAGTCCGGTGGCCCGCGAGCACCACCACCCTAACCCTAAGTCCGGCTGCCCGCGAGCACTACCACCCTAACCCTAAGTCTGGTGGCCCGCGAGCACTACCACCCTAACCCTAAGTCCGGCTACACTACTAATAATAATTCCTATATACACTACTAATACTACACTACTAATATACACTACTAATAATATTACAATTCTATAATATAAACTACTAATAATAATTCCTATATACACTACTAATACTACACTACTAATATACACTACTAATATACACTGTTACTATATACACTACTAATAATAATTCCTATATTACACTACTAATAATTCCTAATATACACTACTAATAATAATTCCTATATTACACTACTAATAATTCCTAATATACACTACTACTAATATACACTACTAATAATAATTCCTATATTACACTACTAATAATTCCTAATATACACTACTACTAATTCCTATATTACACTAGTAATAATTCCTATATTACACTAGTAATAATATTACAATTCTAAAAAAAAAGTCGCCGGCCAGCCGCCAGCCAGTCGCAAGCCAACCAGCCGCCAGCCAGCCAGGCGCCAGCCGGCCAGCGCGCGCGGGGGAGCGAAGGGGAGGGGCGACCCGGCCTGCTCGCCTACAGTGCCGGCGCCGCCGCGCCGTCGCGTAGCCGAACAGGGGAGCGAAGGGGAGGGGGCGCGGGGTACCTCTGGCGGGGGCGCACGCGCGGCGGCTGGAGTGGCTGTGGCGGCGGCCGGAGAATCGGGCAGCCTGCCGGCATCAGGTCGTCCTCGCGCGTGGGGGGGGTGCTCTGCGTGGGGAGAAGAAGGGCGCGCGGGGAGAACAAGGGGCACGCCAAATGTATAGTGGGGGACCTTTAGTCCCGGTCCGTATAAGGAACCGGGACTAAAGACCCTTTAGTCCCGGTTCCTTATACGGACTGGGACTAAAGGTCCCCCCTTTAGTCCCGGTGCATGCCACCCACCGGGACTAAAGGGTTTTCGGTCCAGCCCAACAGGCGCGCGCCAACGCCACACCTTTAGTCCCGGTGTGTAGCACGCACCGGGACTAAAGGTCCCTTTTTCAAAATTTTCACACCAGGGGCGCGCCTGTTTAAAAAAAATTCAATTAGCATATTTTTTAAACATTTGAATTTTACAGTTTTTGCATACTTATAAATTTGAGAAAATTTTCAACATGAAAAGTTCTTGAATTTGAATAAGTAATCCAAATCTACTTTCTATTTTATAAAATAATTATTAACTAGTGAAACTAATAACCATTTTGCCATTTTCAATTTAAAAATGCATTAACTATTATATTTTGCATATTTTTGAATAAGTGATTCAAATCAATTTTCTATTTTATAAAATAATTATTCTAACTAGTCAAACTATTAACCATTTTGCAATTTTCATGTGATTCCGACGCTCCGGTGGTCTTCCTCCGGCGAAACCCTAGACCGGGGGCCCCGGATCGTCTACCCCACCTTATTTTTTCCCGCCCGTTTTCTTCCTGCCCGTTCTCTTCCGGATCGTAGCCCCTTTAGGGTTTAGGGTTTAGGGTTTTTGGTTTAGGGTTAAGGGTTTTTGGTTTAGGGTTTAGGGTTTTTGGTTTAGGGTTTAGGGTTTAGTGTTTTTGGTTTAGGGTTTAGGGTTCCCTCCTCTGACTTAGGGTTTAGGGTTCCCTCCTCTGACTTAGGGTTTAGGGTTTAGACTCATATCTGCCGCCTCTCTCCACTCTATCCCATGGCTTCCACCATACCTCTAACCCAGGGAGGCGGAGATGGAGTCTTTCACGGGCTAGCAGGAAAATATTTTCCGAGGCGGAACTTCCGAAGATGCCATAGGGCGTGTGCACCAAGGGCATCTTCGAGAAGTTCCGCCACGGGAGATTTCCCAACCCTTTCCTCCATCCATGGGGATGAAACTCTCCATCCATGTTGGCTTGGTCGTTTCCATAGCACATCTAGACTCATATCTGCCGCCTCTATCCACTCTATCCCATGGCTTCCACCATACCTCTAACCCCAGGGAGGCGGAGATGGAGTCTTTCACGGGCTAGCAGGAAAATATTTTCCGAGGTGGAACTTCCGAAGATGCCATAGGGCGTGTGCACCAAGGGCATCTTCGAGAAGTTCCGCCATGGGAGATTTCCCAACCCTTTCCTCCATCCATGGGGATGAAACTCTCCATCCATGTTGGCTTGGTCGTTGCTATAGCATATCTAGACTCATATCTGCCGCCTCTCTCCACTCTATCCCATGGCTTCCACCATACCTCTAGCCCCAGGGAGGCGGAGATGGAGTCTTTCACGGGCTAGCAGGAAAATATTTTCCGAGGCGGAACTTCTGAAGATGCCATAGGGCGTGTGCACCAAGGGCATCTTCGAGAAGTTCCGCCGCGGGAGATTTCCCAACCCTTTCCTCCATCCATGGGGATGAAACTCTGCATCCATGTTGGCTTGTTGAGTTGCTTGCCATGGCGTATCAATGCTCCTTTTATAGGCACGGCGCCGCTTCTACTTTGTCTTCTTCCTCTGACAGGGCGTCGTGCGCTACATGCTTTATCTCATCGAGCAGTGCGTCCACCCACGCGTCCTTATCCTACCGACAGCTTTAGTCCTGGTTTGAGCCCCCACCCGGTACTCAAGGTTACCCACGCGTCCTTATCCCACCGACAGTTTTGTTAGATGACACAAAAACCACCTTTAGTCCCGGTTGCACCCACCAGCCGGTACTAAAGGTTAGCCACCCCACAGATAAGGCCCTCCCAGATAAGCCTCCCCCAGATAAGGCCCCCCCATCTTTTGTCCCAGTTTGAGCCCCCACCCGGGATGAAAGTTTCCCGCGCCACTGCATTCCCGCGCTTTCCACCGGTTCCCACCTCTGTCTTCCCGCCATTTTTTCAGTATATATATGTATGCTTGGCCTCCATTTACATATCACATCTAGACTCATCATTCTCTTCCCATGGCTTCCATCGTATCTCTAACCACCCGAGAGGCGGAGGCGCTTTGCGCCTCGAAATACCCTTGCCCACCGGGCTACCGCGTCCCCACCGGCTGGATGCTGAGCGCCGGAGGCGTGCCGGTCCCTCCTGTCCCTCTAGGTGTGGAGCGCCGGATGGCCATCACGAACCACTACTCAGTTGTGCTATGTATCTTAATTTTCAGTTGTGCTATGTATCCTTAGTGTTTGTGGGTTCCTTCTCTTGTGATGGTTCCTTCTCTTTGTGTGATCACCTACCGCGGCTCAGAACCCGGTCGTCAACGTCTAGTTTGATTGAGCAAGATGTATTACATGAAAGGGGACCTTTATGTCTCAAATAAAAGGTTTAATACGTTACATAGATTTATGTCTCAAATAAAAGGTTTAATACATTACATAGATTTATGTCTCAAATTAAAGGTTTAATACATTATTACACATCACCAACATCTAGTGTTGTGGTTTTCTTCTGCACCGTAGCCATGGAGAATCTTCATCATTTAACAGGATGCTTGGGTCAGTTTTCACTTTGAAGGGCGGAATTTCATGAAACTTATTGTAATCTTCTGACATGTATGTCTTGTCATCCACTCCCACGATGTTTCTTTTCCCTGAAAGAACTATGTGGCGCTTTGGCTCATCGTATTATGTACTCTTTTGCTTATCTTTCCTTTTTATTGGTTTGGTAGACATGTCCTTCCCATAGAAAACATGAGCCACATCGTTGGCTAGGACGAATGGTTCATCCATGTACGCAAGATTGTTGAGATCCACTGTTGTCATATCGTACTTTTCGTCTACATGTACCCCGCCTCCTGTCAGCTTGACCCATTTGCACCGAAACAAAGGGACCTTAAAAGTAGGCCCATAGTCAAGTTCCCATATCTCCTCTATGTACCCATAATATGTGTCAATCTGCCCATTGTCATCTGTTGCATCAAAGCGGACACCACTGTTTTGGTAGGTGCTCTTTTTATCTTGGGCGATCGTGTAAAATGTAGTCCCATTTATCTCGTACCCTTGGAAAGTACATATAGTCTAAGATGGTAACCTGGCCAACGAGTACAACTCATCTCCAACAGTGGTGTTATTCATGAGATGTGTCTGCAACCAATTGCCAAAATTCTTCTCGTGTTCCCCTTTAATCAAGGTTTCAGGCTTCCCCGGGTTTTCGGAGCGTATAATATTCTTGTGTTTCTCGATATACGGAGCCACCACGGTGGAATTGTGTAGAACTGTGTAGTGTGCTTGAGTGAAAGAATGCCCGTCCCTACATACCATTGATTTCCTTCCTAGTGTGCCTTTTCCAGTCATCCTCCCCTCATACCGAGATTCAGGACCACCAATCGGCTTAAGGTCAGGAAGAAAGTCAACACAAAACTCAATGACCTCCTCTGTTCCATAGCCCTTGGAGATGCTTCCTTCTGGCCTAGCACGGGTATGAACATATTTCTTTAAGACTCCCATGAACCTCTTGAAGGGGAACATATTGTGTAGAAACACAGGACCGAGAATTCTAATCTCTTCGACTAGGTGAACTAGGAGGTGCATCATAATATTGAAGAAGGATGGCGGGAACAACAACTCGAAGCTGACCAGACATTGAACCACATCAATCTGTAACCCTGATAGACTTTCTCGATCGATTACCTTCTGAGAAATTGCATTGAGGAATGCACATACCTTCACAATGGCTAGTCGAACATTTTCTGGTAGAATTCCCCTCAATGCAACCGGGAGCAATTGCGTCATAAGCACATGGCAGTCATGAGACTTTAGGTTTTGAATTTTTTTCTCTTTCATATTTACTATTCCCTTTATATTCGACGAGAAGCCAGACGGGACCTTGATACTGAAAAGGACTTCAAAAAAGATATCCTTCTCTTCTTTGGTAAGAGCGTAGCTGGCAAGCCCTTGAAACTGCCCTGGATGCTTGTCATCTCGTCCTTTATGATGTTGCTGGTCGTCCCGTGCTACCGGGGTATCTTTTGACTTCCCATACAAGCCCAGGAAGCCTAGAATATTCACGCAAAGATTCTTCATCAGGTGCATCACGTCGATTGCAGAGCGGACCTCATGCACTTTCCAATAGGGTAGCTCCCAAAATATAGATTTCTTCTTCCACATGGGTGCGTGTCCGGTAATGGGGTCTTTCAGAACAGGTTGTCCTCCAGGACCCTTTCCAAAGATTACATCCAAATCCTTGACCATACCAAATACATCAGCACCACTACGGGGGACAGGCTTCGTCTGGGTTTCTGCCTTGCCATTGAAATGCTTGCCTTTCTTCTTTAAGGGATGACTGGGCGGAAGAAAACGACAATTGTACGGGTACACATTCTTTCTACATTTATCCAGATATATACTTTCAGTCTCATCTAAACAGTGCGTGCATGCATTGTATCCTTTGTCCGTCTGTCCTGAAATGTTACTAAGAGCAGGCCAATCATTGATGGTTACGAACAGCAACGCTTGTAGGTCAAATTCCTGCTGTTTGTGCTCATCCCACACACGTACACCTGGTTTGGCCCACAACTGTAGAAGTTCATCAACTAATGGCCTTTGGTACACATCAATGTCGTTGTCGGGTTGCTTCGGGCCTTGGATGAGCACTGGCATCATAATGAACTTCCGCTTCATGCACAACCAAGGAGGAAGGTTGTAGATACATAGAGTCACGAGCCAAGTGCTATGACTGCAGTTCTGCTCCCCAAAAGGATTCATGCCATCGGTACTTAGACCAAACCATAAGTTCCTTGCGTCACCAGCAAAGTCCGGGAAGTCTCTCTCGATTTTTCTCCACTGTCGACCATCAGCAGGGTGCCTCAACATCCCGTCTTTCTTACGGTCTTCCATGTGCCATCGCAACAACTTCGCATGCTCTTTATTTCTGAACAAACGTTTCAACCGTGGTATTATAGGAGCATACCACATCACCTTGGCAGGAACCCTCTTCCTGGGTTGCTCGCCCTCAACATCACCAGGGTCATCTTTTCTGATCTTATACCGCAATGCAGTGCATACCGGGCATTTATCCATATTTTTGTACTTCTCACCGCGGTAGAGGATGCAGTCATTAGGGCATGCACGTATCTTCTGCACGTCTAATCCTAGAGGGCAAACAAGTTTCTTTGCTTCATACGTACTGGAGGGCAATTGGTTATTTCTTGGAAGCAGCTTCTTCATTATTACCAACAACTTTTCAAATCCCGAGTCAGTCATACCGGTCTCTGCCTTCCACTTCAACAATTCTAGTGTGCTACCCAGCTTCTTCTGGCCATCTTCACAAGTTGGATACAGCAATGTGTTGTGGTCCTGTAACATCTGCTCGAACTGCAACCTCTCCTTTTCTATGTCGCAGTCTCGCCTTGCATCACTAATGACCCGACCAAAATCATCAACGGGCTCATCTGGTTCCCGTTCTTCACCCCCTTCTTTTTCATTATCTTCAACTGCGGTATCATCGTATTCAGGGAACATAGATCGGTAGTTGTCATCATCGTTCTCTTCTTCATCGCCGTCTGCCATCATAACCCCTCTTTCTTCGTGCTTGGTCCAAACATTATAGCCGGACATGAAACCGGACTGAAGCAGGTGGCTCTGAATGACTCTTGAGGAAGTGTGATCCTGCTCATTCCGACATTCAACACATGGACAACACATAAAACCATCACGTCGCTTGTTCGCCTCGGCCACAAGGCAAAAAGAACGCACGCCTTCTCTATAAGCGTCAGAGCGTCGGTCACCGTACATCCATGGGTGGCTCATCTGCATCATACAACCATGCATATATATCAAACGCAATCACGATGCTTAAATTAGTACCGCGCAGTCAAAACGAGAAAATAGTTGCTAACCTTTTAGGACACTTCAAAACAAAGAGGAGAAACCTTAAGTGTCGCTCTGGCAGCTCATATCATATTTTGTCTTGTGTGAACTCAAGTGGCATCGCTCTAATAGGCATTTCACCAAACACCTCCAGTGCATATGAAGAAAAAAAATTAGCACAAAGTTATACCCACCTCTCACATAGGAAAAAAACAGGAGAGAGTGGAGGGCTGGGTGCATATATATAGGGCCAGGCCATTAGTCCCGGTTTGAGATACAAACCGGGACTAAAGGTTCTGTGCGTCGGCCCAGACCCATTTGTCCCGGTTTGTATCTCAAACTGGGACTAATGGTTCCTTACGGACCGGGACATAGTGCCTCGGCCTCCTCGGGCCGTCTGGTTCGGACCATTAGTCCCGGCCCCAGCCACGGCCAGGACTAATGGCCCGAACCAAAGGCCCATTTTCTACTAGTGGGTACTACTCAGTTTTACCCCCTCTCTCTATCTTTCGTAGAAACCCAAACCTATGCTCACCCTGTCTGCTACTCCCTGATTGGTTGTCATAGTTGTCACGTGGATCGTGCGCACCAACATTCTGTGCGATCCAATGATGATCATTGCACACGTCGTGCCCTTCACAGTACGGCGTGAGACAGCACGGACGTCTCCCTCAGCGAGACTTCTACAAGAAGGAACACGATGCCGTCCATGGAAAAATTCGTCAAGCGGTCATGTCATGTTTAATCAAGTCTAAAAATCCTACTACTGCTACTACTACGCCACAACGGATGCGTCATCGAGTGCACGGTCGTCGATGGACAACTGCAATTTATTGCCACTTGATTTTAATAAGACATATCCCATTTTTACGCAGTGGCTCTCAATCACCAATTTTAGGGCCGTGTCAAACTTCGTACATAGAAATTGTGTATGCGCCCTTTGCATGCGGCTCAATACAGAACTCCCATGCATGGCCCAGGAAAAAAACGTGACATATCGTGCGCATGTCGCGGTGCACGGTGCAGTCGACTGCGCGGCGCGTTGCACGATGGTGCAACGAAACGTGCCTTGCTTCCAGCCACCTTAACTATAGAGCCCCTCTCCGCACACCCACTCTCACTCTCGCTCACTGTCCCCACGCAACCCTCCCCAGTGTCCCACCAGCATCCGCAAACTCCCGAGAATACCCCGTCCGTGCCGGCGATGGCCTAGGAGGATAAGGTGGCCATCGTCGCCTCCATGGCCACTAGCGAGGAGTCCCCCGTCTCCTTGTCGGTCCTCCTCGACGCGTTGAAAGCAGCCGCCGTCCCTGTCCAAGCTCGAGTCGAGGCATCGATGGCAGCCATCATTCCCGTCCAGGCCCCCGTCCCCGCTACCGACGGAGCCGCCGAAGAGGAGCCTCCTGCCGGCGAGGAGGCCCCCGCCGGTCACAAGCAGATCAAGCACTTCTTGGGCACCTACGATCCAGATAAGTACATCGCTCCGGTGAACCCCTACGACACCGGCATCGACGGCCCATGGTCGGAGGTAACTAGGGTTTTCTCCCCTCCCCTGGTTCTTCTACCATTCCCATCATTGGATGCTAGAAGTTTATTAGGATTCGCTTGTTTGCATTTTGATTGCTCGATCTTCTTACATCATCTACTCCCCCATTTTCCTTTTCTTACAATAGGTTTCCGGCAGCACCGACTTCAGCGATGACGAGTCCATACACACCAAGACTCGTCAGGTGCTGAGGAGGTTGCGGGCTGGCCAGTACGACGCCTTCTTCAGGGGCGGCCCCTTGCACTGTCCCTTCCGTAAGGGGATCAACTTCTCTTGTGTGATTCTCGCCGGCGGCACCGACTTCATCTCCTTAATGTAGCATGCAGAGGCTGCGGGCTCCAGCATCAACAAAGGCGGCGAGTGCGAGACCGTGAAAATCAACGCCTACATCGTTGAACACCGGGCTGTCAGCATTCACCTCCAAAACCTCCAGCGGTTGGCCATCAAAGAGGGTCGCATTCCTCCAATTAGGCCCAAACCCCCAAGATAAAGGGACTGGGCAGCAAGAAGTGGCGGAGGCACCGGAGGGAGGCAGAGACGCTGGCGAATGAACGGGTCGGATGTCTCCCTGAATGTACCTGCTGCTACGGCGGCTGCTGCTAAGCAGCTTCTTTTGATTTCTATATTTTGCTTGCATCCTATTTCTGGTTGAATGCATCGAACCTCATTAAGCAACCTACTTTCTATCGCTATATCCTATTTAGCTGCGCACAGCTATATCTACATTTGTTTTGTTTTCTGAATGAATGTATTCTGCCTGGTGTGATTTGCTGCTCTAGATTTTCTACCTGATCGGAGGCAAAAAGAGGTCCAAAAGGGAACGAATTATCGAAGAGAGAATCTTCTCTAGATTTGCTACCAATTTGGGCAAAATGAAACATATCTGTTTAGCGAGATAGGAAAAGGGTACTCTTTCAAACTGCTAGTTAACGAGCCACGATCTTGACGTCTCCCTCTACAAGAAGGAACACGATGCCATCCATGGAAAAAGTCGTCAAGCGGTCATGTCACGTTTAATCAAGTCTGAAAAGCCTACTACTGCTACTACAACACATGCACAGGGCAACAGGGTCATCGAGTGCACGGTTGTCGACGGGACGCTGCAATTTATTGCCACTTGATTTTAATAAGACATATCCCATTTTTACGCAGCGCTCTCAATCTCACTTCCATTTGGGCCCTACCGCTAGTAACTTCCATGAGTCAAGGGCCCCCCTCGAGTAGATCTAACGTTGCTAGAAATTGGTTCCGCGCCACTTGCATGTAGTGGAATCGAGGTCTGCCATGAGCGTGTGTTCAATGCATCTCTAAAGTGGAGATCGTGGCTGTTTCAAAAAAAGGGAACCCAAAAAAAGGTGGAGATCGTGGTAGCCCCTGCCCCCTGCTCACCACACGTGTCCACTCGAGGACTACAAATGGTCTGGTGTTTATAACCCCCCTCGACCTTCTTCTTCCATGTGCTTGTGTCATTTTCCCCC
Organism: Avena eriantha; assembly: GCA_910589775.1. Classification (NCBI taxonomy): domain Eukaryota; kingdom Viridiplantae; phylum Streptophyta; class Magnoliopsida; order Poales; family Poaceae; genus Avena; species Avena eriantha. Next base: position 181,845,702 of record OU342746.1, read on the forward strand.
AGTATGTCGAGTCCCAAGACCCCAATCTACACCTACCGCGTGCGGCGAAGCTCCCTCGCTTGCACTACCTCCTTCCCTTGGTGCGCCATGAAGCGTACGCATGGAGACGAGCCGGAGGTGAAGCCAGTTGAAGGCAGAGTAGTAAATGGCTCGGTCGTCACCAAGCACATGTAGGCATCTTCTCCGGGCACGAACGCTGCTTGTCGCCGCGCTGTCGAGGGTGCGACCTCATCCATCCGAGCAGGTGGTAGTCATCACCGCCGAGCAGCAGGTGGTAGCCATCACCGCCGAGCAGCAGGTAGTAGTCGTCGCTGCCGAGCAACATGTGGTAGCTATCGCCGCCGAGCAGCAGGTAGTAGCCGTCGCCACCGAGCAACAGGTGGCCGACAACGTCGTGGTGCCAGCGGCAGTTCCAGATGGGGGGCAAGCAGCAGGCGGAGGCAATCCGGTGATCTACATCAATGACCCCATCACCGTACTATAAATCTTTGGTGCAATCGCGGAGAATGATGAGGTCGAGGAGGAGGTCCCTGATGAGGAGTCCGAGGTACTACATTGCTAGCTTCTCTAGTCGCAGCCGCAGTTTTCACTGTTCATACATAGGATTTGCTCAATCGTGTATATATTATTTTGCTCTTGAAGTAGGGTAGTATATATATGGTTCGATCGGTTGATTGATGCATATCAAGAAAAAAGTTAGCACAAAGTTATACCCACCTCTCACATAGGAAAAAAACAGGAGAGAGTGGAGGGCTGGGTGCATATATATAGGGCCAAGCCATTAGTCCCGGTTTGAGATACAAACCGGGACAAAAGGTTCTGCCAGGAGCACGCACGCCGGCCCAGACCCATTTGTCCCGGTTTGTATCTCAAACCGGGACTAATGGTTCCTTACGGACTGGGACAAAGTGCCTCGGCCTCCTCGGGCCGTCTGGTTCGGACCATTAGTCCCGGCCCCAGCCACGGACGGGACTAGTGGCCCGAACCAAAGGCCCATTTTCTACTAGTGAACCACATATGGATCCACCAGTGTCATTGCATGTGTGTTCCTTTCATTAACCACAGCTATAGTCATTTCATGTGTGTTCTTTTCATTAACCACATATGGATCCACCAGTGTCATTGCATGTGTGTTATTTGCACAAACCACATATGGATCCACCAGTTTCATTGCATGTGTGTTCTTTTCATTAACCACATATGGATCCCCCAATGTCATTGCATATGTGTTCTTTTCATTAACCACAGCTAGAGTCAATAGATGTATGTTCTTTTCAGAAACCACATATAGATCCACCAGTGTCATTGAAATGTATGTTCTTTTCACATACCACATATGGATCCACCAGTGTCATTGCATATGGATCCACCAGAGTTCATTGCATGTGTGTTCTTTTCACAAACCACATATGGATCCAACAGTGTCATTGCATGTGTGTTCTTTTCATTACCCAAAGCTAGAGTCATTGCATGTGTGTTCTTTTCAGTAACCACATGGATCCACCAGTGTCATTGCATGTGTGTTCTTTTCATTAACCATAGCTAGAGTCATTTCATGTGTGTGCTTTTCACAGACCACATATGTATCCACCACTGTCAGCGGAATGTGTGTTCTTTTCACAGTCCACATATGGATCCACCAGTGTCATTGCATATGGATCCACCAGAGTTCATTGCATGTGTGTTCTTTTCACAAACCACATATGGATCCACCAGTGTCATTGCAAGTGTGTTCTTTTCATTAACCACAGATAGAGTCATTGCATGTGTGTTCTTTTCACAAACCACATATGGATCCACTAGAGTCATTTGCACATGTGTTCTTTTCAATGATAGCTGTTGACCACAAACAATCGGGACGCAAAGCTAACCAGCAACCGCTACGGGCTCTGATCCCCGATTGTTAGGTGTCGTTGGATCATGGTGCGTGGACGATAAGGATGTCCTTCGTGAGGGCGATCCACGAGAAGTCTATTCTGCGAACTGATTGGCAGTGGCATCCACGACTAGGCCAGCGCCCTTGCCCTTATCCCCTTAACCTCGGGGCCGAAGCTCAGATTGTGTTCCTTCATCGCCATGGAGAGGGAGAGGCCCAAACTCAGATTGCAGGAGGCTTAGATGTTTTCCCACTACGACATACTCGCATCGCCGTTCATGAGGCTTTCGGACGGCTTTGAGCTCAGCTACGTCGGGGTTCCTGTCGCGCCGCTCTTGTGTGACAACGTGTTGGTGAGGTAGATCGAGGAGCGCCGCTGCCAGCTGCCAGAGCGGAAGAGGGCAATGGTACAGTACTCGTGCACGAGCGTGTACTAGCGAAATATGTTCAAGAAGGAGCGGGTTGTGTTGATTGAGCTGTGCGGAACCCACTGACAGGAGATCCACCTAGATCTGCACAACCCCGAAGGGAGGCAGCGCTTCTGGGCAGTGCCTGGGCATACGACCTCCACCGTTATCGATGCGGCGCGCCGTGAAGAATCCATGAGGAGGAGGAATGCTGCTGGGAACGTCAGCATCGATTTCGACGCGGAGGAGGTTGACGGTGACTCGGACAACATCATTGATGATGGAGACTGCAGGAGCGTCATAGTCGATTAGCGCCACTTAAGCATAAATTAAATCTATGTGCGGTATCTTAATGCCCTCTCTAGATATGGGTCACTTTAGTCATAGCCGATTATCGTTATAATCTATATATGTTTTCCATGTTTTAGGTGTCTTTGTCTTTGAAACTAGTCGAAACGCGTTCGATCCTGAAAATAAAGTTCGCCCGTTCCTGGCATATCGGATGGGACAATACGCTGACTCCGCTCCCAGCACTTGATGGCACATTCATAATTTGGAGTGCGCTAGAGGAGAAGGGGTCGAGCGTGTTGTAATAGTGTACTACTCATGTCTAGATATAACTGACTTAGCTTTTTTTAGATATTTAAATGTATGTATACCCAAAACATGTCTAGATACATATAAATCTACACAAATTCAAGTCACTTAGTTCTATACGTAGGGAGTAATAATATTTTTTGAGAAATAGTTTCTGATGGCATATATTGACCATGTTTTAGGTTTCTTTGTCTTTCAAACTAATCAAAAGTCATGAAATTCATAACAAACAAAGTCATTGCATTCACATCTGATGCGATAATACGCTGACTATGTTACTTGATGGCACAACCATAATTCTGGAGTGTGCCAGAGGAGATGGAAATTCAAAGGAGATGGGAACTAGTAGCTGTGTCCATACGCAGGTAAAAAATTAATGTAATAATAATTAAAAAATTGTAATCTGGTCCACATGACCCCATCACAGACACGTTGCACGCACTAGATATAAATAAAGACGACATGACTAGTTTAGTTTCAATGATATAATTCAACATACGATGTTACTGTGCCCGTATCTTTCTGCTCCTCTTATTAGTTTGCTAGCTCACGCTGCATTAAGCAACAATTGACGATGATGGAAAAAATGATAAAATGGCAAATAAAACAATTTTTAAGCTTACCTTTCATCTGGAGAATCGTACAAAGATGAAATTGGCATGTATTTATTATTTCTCCTGCAGTTAGCCGAAAGATCCTCAAGAACATCCTCAATCATCCCTGCAACTTCTTCATATTCTAATACACCTCCATTATTTGCCCTTTCCTCTCCATTCCGCTTACCCTTTTGTTTCTTTTCACACCCTTTTCTCGCCGGCCTCCACTTCTTCATAAATTGGCTTCTTACCTACGTTTTCCTCCGAGTGCTCATCACCGTTTTCCTCCACCTACTGTACTTCCTCAAGTTCTTCGTCTTCGCGCTGCTCTTCCTCCAGTTCTAGCTGAGAAGCCTCATTTTCTGCCACCGGGGTATGAACAGGGACAAGATCATGTGTAACTATTTTTTTTGCACAACCTCTTGATATGGACGAATCAACCACAACGTTTGCATTTCCTTTTCCTAGCTCCCAACCTTGAACCTTTATCGGTGGAGGCTTCGATCCTTAGCTTTCTATGCCTCCCGGGTGGCCTCCTAAGAACTGGTGGTTGAAGTTTGAATCCTGGATCGACAATCTCCCAATCATTTTCATCAGCCATAGGTGGTACGTTTTCTGCATAAGTTGCAGCAAACTTGTCCATGGAGAAATGGTTGTTGGCATAGTTCTCTATTTCAGCTCCGCTACCTCTAAGCTTTAAGATGAAGTACATTGCATGGTGACATGGCAGACCAGTAATCTGCCACTGCCTACATGAACAAGTCTTGTTTCTAATGTCTACAGTGTACCTCCGTTCACTTCCACGCTTGTATTCTGCATAAACCTTAGCCAATGTTCTGGAACTTCTGACCATCCTCATATTTATCGTTCTCATTGCCCTGGTTCTTGCATTCAGTAACATAACCACCTTTGGAACTATTTTATGGCCTAAAAATTTTCTTGCACAAATTATTTGCCTTAAATATATCTTCACCATTATGCACTGTCTTCTTGCATCCAACAAAATAACAATTGCAAGTGTCTTCATGCCCGAAATCTTATCATTGAAACTCTCTGCCAAATTATTGCAAACAAAATCCACCTTGCTTAACTCACCAAACTTGCTTCTGGCCCATAGCTTGGTATGATGTTCTTCAAGGTATTTTTTTCACCTTTGGCACTAAATAGATGTTCTGCAAGTAAGTAGCATGCGTGCTTGGGGTGTATGTGTATGTTGATCGCCATAAGTCCTCTTCAAAGATCTTTCCTTTGAACTTCATTGTGAAGTTAGTAGCAAGGTGCCGCATGCATTCCCTATGCTCAACCCCAGGAAACACAGCATCAACAGCATTCTCAAGACCCTTGCATGCACCAGTGTGTATCACCAAGCCTTCAGGGTGACCAATTACTGCCCGTAATCTCTGCATGAACCATGTCCAGCTTTCATTTGATTCACCCTCAAGAACAACATAAGCTACGGGTAGAAGTCAATTATGCGCGTCCAAAGCACAAGCAGAAGCAACATGTCCCCTGAACTTCCCTGTTAAAGAAGTTATGCCTATTGCCAAGTACGGCCTGTAGCCGTCTAGGAACCCCTTCCAGCATACCTTCAGGCAGACAAAACATCTCCTAAAGCATTTCTTATCTGCCTGCTTATACCTGACCCCCTCGAGACCTTTTCTCTTCCTTTCACAGAATCGTAATCGATGTCAGCAACACTACCAGGTGATGTTTTCTCTACCTAAGCTTTGAAACTATACAACATGTGAAAATTGTCATTCCACTTGCCTTGAATGAAGTCTAGAGCCATCTCATTCCCATCAAAGACTCTATGGTAAGGAATCAGAATGATAAACTTTTTGCTAATCTTTGCTCTGAGTTCAGCAGGTCCAATGTTATGATCTTGCCTCACCCAGTCAAGTACAGTAGCAGCAATCCACTTGGTAGTCGCCGGTCTAATTTTATCACTTAAAGAAGTATTAGGGCAGATGTGTTTCTTCGTGTTTACTTTGATCTGCATTCGCTAAGAATCCAAATAATTCAGAGCTAATTATCAGCAAAATAAATATGAGAAAGACTGAAACTAAATGTAGCTATTGCAACCTAAAATGGGTGTCCACCCCACATTGGAGATGCATGTAATCTCCATTTACACACATTACTTTCCCTACAATGCACCCTAAATCTCTTTTGGTCGCTCTTTTCAATGATAAATTTGAACCCAACTCTGATTGCATAGGTTGCAACTGCATATCTCCAGTCCTCCACATTCTCAAAGACAGCTCCCTCATCCATTGTAGGATTGTCCCTGTCAAAGTGTATCACTGGCCTGTCCTCGTCTTCGTCATCGTATCTACATCCCATTTCCACATATTCACATTCCTCTTCCTCATCAGTCCCATAGTCAGGCTCAAAGTTCGAATCAACCAAATATTCCCTACTCTCCATCCTATTAGGGTCAGCAGTCACGTCTGGATATGCTTTCTCATCATCATCCGCACCGCCACACATTTTAGTGTCCTTCTCACTTGACGAAGCATGATGCTCAAGGACAAACTGTACATACGTCATGCGGTTACCAACACATATCATTGCCATCACCACGGGACTATAAATGCTAATTGGGGTATGCAGAAAAGGAATCACAGTTCTTACCCTTCAACGTGGACGCACGACACCTTCTCCGGGCTCCATACCTCCAAATCTCTACACCCCGCTTCCTCTTCCCCTATTTCGTTCTCCTCTGTGCTCTCCAGACTTGAAGGAGATTTCGTGCTCTCTAGCCGCACATGACCCATCTCCATGTTCTCAAGCCTCACAGGATCCATCTCCGAGTGGGATCTGGATCACCAGCGTCGTTGGGCGCCTAACCCAACGGCCGACTCTCGATTTTCGTTTCCAGATACGCCTGGGCGGTGGACGGCGGCAAGAAGACAGGACAGGGAGGGGAGGGGACGTGAGGGGATGGCAGGGAGGGGAGGGTAGGAGGACGATGACCCAAGGGGAGGAGGAGAGCAGTGCACGACTGAACGGAGTGGCGGCGACAGGAGCAGAGGAGTGGAGCGGAGCGGAGCAGAGCTGGTTGTGACAAAACATGGAAAATTGCACAATAATGTGTTGGTGGGCAGCACTAGCCCTCAAACCTAGGATGCGCGCCATCAAAGGTGGAGGAGGCGGGCCCGCCAGTCAGAAAACATGCCACGTCATCATCCCCTATTTCTGATACCCTTTAAAAAAAGAAAACACACCACGTCATCATCCCCTGTTTTTGATGGTGTTGCTACAATTCGACGGTACATAGTGGTATATAAATAATATCGTATAAACATAAGGGCACAGTCGTCAACATTTCTTAAATGAAACCTGGTCTCCTACCTGTCCTGGTACATTGTCCGATGAGGTGGATATCCATGACCGATCTTTTTAATACGTTCGCACTCTTATGCTGAGAAGGGAAATAAAGATTGAGCAGTTAATGCAAAGAGTGTCGAATTATTATCCTCTAAGGAAATGGGAGATGATTATTTTCACGCGTTCCTGTAGTCCAATACTGTCAGTCTGCCACTCCCCTTCTCCGACAAACCACAGTTCACCTTGCGCAACTCCTCCGCACCGCACCACCTAGGGTAACATGGCCCCGCCTAAGCATCCGCCGTCGCCACCGCGATAGCCGCCGAAACTGGGGTATTTAGCCCCTCTAAGGTAGGCCATGAAGCTCTATTTCAAGGCCGGTCTCCCATTGCCCTGCCAGGCGGATGATTTCGCCGAATGTGCCGAATCGGCCGCGTCGGCAGTGCCAGATGCGGTAAGCAGGACCAAGAGAGCGATGTGGAGAAATCGCACGACGGCATTACAGCATGCTCTAGGCAGTGGGAACAAGGTACGTATCAAATTGTTCATGAGAGTATGCCACCAAGGGTACACAGCCTCGAACTGGGCAGTGCCAAGGTCTAGGAACTCTCGCGTCCACGCTTCTGCACGGGCTACCTTACTGCAGTGGGGGAGTCTGGGAACACGCCGTCAGTGGCAAAGGTACTCCATCCAACGCACCGTCGGAGGCCATACCACGGCAGTGACCAAGCGTCTACACTCAGCATATTGGATTGTTCGACAGCTAGAGCCGGCGGGGGCATCAGCTCAGCGCCGGAATTCAGGTTCCAGTTCACACGGACCTATGATCCTAAAAAGAAGATGCCGAATTTTAGTTTTGAAGAAATCGTTGTGGCGGCGCGGATATTCCTACTGAACCGGCACTGGCGCACACAAAGCGGTTGTGCATGAACGATACAGATTTCTTGTAGTTTGGAGGGAAGGCAATAGATCAGTTTGGGTTAAATGATCAAAGACCTTACGTCCTCTCAAGGCAATTGGCTAGCCAACTTTTCTGGTGGAGATCTGCAGTTTCTTCAGTGTAGAATAGTTAAGTTCAGATTGAAGAATGGCTTTTGTAGATGAAATGCTGACGAATTATTCTATAAACTAGTAGGAAGTTTAGCCCACTTTTGTGCAGGTATAAGACCCTTTTGTATGGAAGTACTACTATTGTAAGCAAATACTATCAAGTATCTATTTCCTTCAATTACTAGTCGTGGTTAAATCTAGTTAACTGGCATTTTTTATCCCAGACAGATAAAATTCAGACGACAGTTTATGTACAGATTTTGCGTCTGCTGTTTGTGCTGTAAACCATTTTTCCTTTGTCTTGTGTTGTCTGCAAAATGGTCCTGCAGTTCAACATGTTATAAATCTTGCTACCTTGTACTTGAAGAGGAGATGGACTACATTTTTATGGCATCCACATAACTGACATTGCTTATTGCCAGACCATCCTCTTTTCATGAGGTTGTCCTTGGTTATTCACAGAAATTATAAAGCACGGTGTTCAACTATATCGATTCAAACTATTAAATACACACTACATCAAATTCATTATCCACACATACTACATCGATTCAAACTATTACACACACGTACTACTTCAAATTTATTACCCACACATACTACATCAATTCAAACTATTACACATTTTTAGTCGATGCTAACTTCCTGCTACGCTCTCCATACTAAAAATTCATTAGCCAAACATACCATCGCAATTCACTAGAGCTCTGTCTTCACTCGAGGGAAATCAGAACCACTAGCTTGTCCAAGCCCAGTTCCCCCATCGAAACTGTGTGCGCCGTTTCGAAACGGTGGTGGTCCTGTGCCATCGATCCTTCCAGGCCAACACTGTAGGCGATGAGGACGCTTTCTGGCAGCCTATTCGGGGCCCTGAATGCCATGTACCGATTCCAGAACGTCCTCTAGGTGGATGATGACCGGGTGCTTCCAGCAAAGTTGTCGCCCTACCCTGCTTGAAATCTGCACCTCGTACATCTTAGGAACGGCGTCAAGATCTTTCAGTCATGCCTTTACCTCGATGACACATCTGTCGCTCGGTGGCACGATTTCCACCAGCTCACCGCCAAGGCTACTAACGACCTGCTTGAGGGCCTCCGGCTCCCAAGCATCCAATGGGAGGCCGTCAAAGCCGAGTTTGGAGAAGAAACGAAGCTGCCCCAAGCGATCGTCCCACCCACAGGCGTGATGCCAATGCATGAAGCTCATTTTCTCCCCGCAGCACTCGAAAGAACGGGAAGAATGCAGAACGTGCTCCGTGTTTGAGCTGTGCTCGAACCGGACGAAAAAATCGAATGGCGATGCGCATACCTCAATCTTGACCTCATTTCGTATGATCCCAAAACGAGACCTGAAAGCCGACAGCAACTCTGTCGGCGACACAGCGGGACGGACGCCCAGCACGGTGGCCATGAGAGTGTGGTCGTCGAACTGCTGTGCCAGGGCTACCATGCATGGGGTGCACGGCAGCATGCAACTGCCCGAGGCCGGTCGCCGGCCAGGATCGCCCGACGGGACGCGCTCCGCCGTGCGAGAAGGACTAGCCAGAGGCGAGATATTAGTGCGGAGACGCGAAGCTCCGATACAGCGGACGATGCGATAGCGACGACTGTGAGCTTCGATTAGAGGCGTGGGAGGTTGACCGGACATGACAAGGACGCAAATTAGAGCAAGTGCGAGCTCCGATCTGAGACGAGTAGCCGAAGCTGAGCAAAGGTTATGGGGAGGGGAGTAGAGGAGAAGAGCAGAGCAGAGCAAAGAAATAGATCTGGTCCACTCAGGGATCTCGTTCACGCAGGGGTAAACTAGTCCACGACCGCAAAAGATAACAGGAAATACTGACAGGGCAGGCCAAGAAGAGTTGACCTAACGGCGGTATTTGAGTTCAACCATTTTTCGTCTGGTTCAAACGACCGTTTGGCCATTAGATTTGTATTCACCCTCATTTGGCCCTTCTGAACAATTGGCGATTCTACTACGGCCCCTCCACGAGATTGATGACAACTCGGGTACCGGGATGCACTCGCCCGGGAAGTTTGGTAAACCAACAATCCCGAGAGTAGCTAGGCCGGGAAACAAATGTTGGCTGACTCGAGTAAGAGACGGTATGTGTGATCACATTGCAAAGAGAACAAAGCGGTGATAGAAAGGAACGCAGACGAACAAGAAGTCGACCCATGCGAGTGGAGAAGCAGGAAAACGTGCGACGAAAACAACCTCAACCAATTTAATAGCAGTATATATAAATATTATCATAAAAATCAATAAAAGATTTGACTTTAAGTTTTCTAGAGAATCAGTATTTTCGTGATCTAGAGACCGCACCCGTCTTCGTTTTTTCTTGTGAATCAATGACACATCGAGCCTAGTATGGGAGCTGTTAGGATATACTTTTCGGGTATACCCACCGTGACTCGTTGACCAGGGTGGCCCACTTCGGGTTAGAGCTATGCTTCACGGGCGGCCCAGTTAGAGATGGAGGCTCGTCCGGCTACGGGAAGACTCATAAGACTTACCGACTTAGGCATATAGGGATACTTGTAGTCCAAGATGTATCATATCATCGACTCTGTATCGTAGCCGAATAGGACCCTCCTGTAACCCTAGGACCGGATGACTATATCAGTCATCTTAGGGATCAGCCTTCAGGGCACAACGCACTACAACCCCAACTCACACAGGTGAAACCTCTCTTATAATTTGTACTTCCGGGTCTACCGATATACTGGATTGCTAGCAGGCGTTGTGTGTGCACCGTTTCCACCGTGGCTCACTATGACATGAAATGGCCAGAATCCTTAGGAACTCACTGGCCGACCAGACAATACCCATTTTTGTGTCGCTGGAGGTACCCCAATAGCTTGGTTGAATACTAATTAGGCCTGCTACTCCTTCTCGCGTGCCGATTGGATGGAGGCGAGGATCACCCGTTGGTTGATTAGCACATATTCCTCGTCGTCGAAGTTCGAGACATCGTCGCCGTCCTACTCGTTATCGGTGACAACGTCACCCGCCTCAACAGGCAACGTCTCCGGCTCTCCTCTGCCTAGGTTATGGGCGCGAGTGGTGGAGGATGGCGGCCAGGCATGGTGAGTGTGGTGTGTGCACCGTTTCCACCACGGCTCACTATGGCAGGAAATGGCCAGAATCGTTTGGAACTCACTTGCCGATCGGGTAGTACCCATTTTCGTGTCGCTGGAGTTACCCTAATAGCTCGGCTGGATACTGAGGGTATGTATAATGCGGTGACGTCAGCCTTTCCTTACGGTTGCCACGTCAGATTTTCTCTTAGTTAGAGGAGAGAGAATCAAGAAAGAGAAGGTTGTCTTTTCTTAGCTAAGGGATGATTCCTTAAAAATAATAGAAGACTATTTTTCTCCATTGTACCTTGTGTCTTCTCTTATCAAGACAATTTCTTACTATAATTAGTCAGTTCACATTAATTTTCAGAGATGATAATAAAAAATGATCCATTGTACAACTTATTTTTATTACCTTCTCTAGATTACGTGGAGGGCTACGAGAAAACCCGCATTCGATCTCTACCATTGCACATGCCCTTTGATTAGGCCTACAACTTAACTAACCTACTCCCCCCCCCCCCCCCCCCCCCCCCCCCCCCACCCCACCCCAAGAAAAAAACTAAGCTACTCACGTACGGCTATTCACATGGGATTCGAAATCCTGGCCGGTCAACAGACGGCACGTGTGTGTGTATATATATATATATATACACGTATGTATATATATATATACGTATGTATATATATATATATATATGTATAGGTGGTTAGTTCGGTTCGAACTCTGCATACGGATTCTACTTCTACTTGGGTGATGAAAACTGGCTTTGAATAATGAAGTATATAAAGATTCAAAGGAGTGCGGTTCCTCGGAGGAGCCTTTTAATAATAGTAAAGATACAGAGTCCATATCAATCAAGACTTAATCAGCTTGCATATGCATGACATCGTAATATACTAGTATACTACTACGTACATCTCAATGAACTGTACCAAATGAAAGTTACATTACGCTGTAAGTCAGTAGCGGCACTCACAGGATCTTAATTGGTACAACAAAACTGATGCTTCAACTAAAAAGCTGCAAGAGGTATCCTAAATATACCCTGCCACAACCTAATTAAACAGAAAATGAGATGATTTTAAGTTTTTAACAAGGGAACTCTTTGATCCTACCAACGGTATGAAGGCAAGGCACCGAGCTGTTACGAAGCTTCAACAAAGCCAAACTTGCCGAGCACAGCCAAAGTTTCCTCCCTTGATCTGCAAAACTGTATTTGGTGTCAAAGATTGAAGTCTATCTGAATATTTTGTTAAAAACAGTTTTATTGCTCAATGTTATCCGAGAAATTTAGTTCTGAATATATAATTGAGTACTATACCACGTTTACCTTCCATCTCTCAGTATCCTGTAGACTCCTGGTGTTATTAGGTCAACAATTGTTGAACCAGCTCGCCCAGAAGGAAGTGCCCCACCATCAAACACGTATGAACAATGTGGCCACAGATCTCCAAAATCATTGACGCTGACGCTACTAGGCCGACCACTTAAGTTGGCACTTGTAAGTGCAAGTGCACTTCCACCACCACGAGCAATGGATCGTATGAAGTCCAGATTTGGCACACGTACTGCAATGCTGTCCAGACCAGGATTAAGTGATCTCTCTAGTATACTGTTTTCACCTATATGTAACGAATAAAGAGTATATTCAACACCTCGTGCAGCTCAAGAAAGAAGCTCGATAAAACTGTGAAAGATAGCATGGTATCCTCACCTCGTTTTAAAACAACAGTGACAGGCCCAGGAAGAAGACTACGAAGCAACCCATGGGGCAAGTGGTCGACTACGGCAAACCGTGATATGTCTGGGACATCAGCAACAGACTGCCAGAGGGCGTGTATGGATGCGTCCTTTGATCTCATATATCCGATTTACTGCTTCTGCAGAACTATCATGAAGACCCTTTTTAGAACGAATCATGGATGAACCCAACCAAATGAAAATTAGTGAGAGAATCTCTAGAATAGAAAATCTTAATGCAATGGCACTTCTAACTCTAGATGAAAGCATGGTTTCTGAAATTTATTCTCGATGTTCACAACACATGCCTCATTTAGATACCGGTACGGGGCTGCAGATTTAGCATAACTTGACTGCACTAACACATGAAAGAAATTTCGCATTCTCTGTACTTCACAATCACATTGCATCACTGCTAAGTGCTAGTAATTTGGAATCAAACATGAAAACAATATTTAAAAGAAGGTAAGTAACAAACTAAAACTCCTAGCACCATAAGAGAAATTAAGAACACTAACCATGCATCACAAGCAAACCCATATATTGTATCGGTGGGCACCGTGATCACTTGCCCCCCATTGACTGCGTCGATTGCTTTCACCACATGATCTTTCGATGCTGGAAAAATGTGTTCTGTGCTGGCTTGTATTCGGTGTGAAATGTTTTCTGACACATTCACTGAGCAGGAAACGATACACTTTATCTCATGTTGAGAAGATAATTTTCCAACCTTCAGAAAGCTGAATAATAACAGGTGTGTCAGTAGTAATCCGAATGAGGTTTTCACAACACCTCAACAAAATAAACACATAACTGCTCCAAGAAAAGGGATTTAATTGATCAACGGACAATTTATCTCACAAGTGCGCTAAAAGAATTGCTTTCACAAAGAATTTTTATACAGCAAGTCCCAGCAATCAGGTTAATTGAAAGCAAAAAGTACATGACTAATTACTTTAGAGATACAATTACAATAGCAATACAAATTCAGTACCATAAGAATAATTTTTAGTAGCTTAAGAAAGCTGTCAAGCTCAATTAGTATATGATTTTATTGGTACATTGCTACAGTCCATACTGATAATCCGAATGAAGCGTATGCACTAAATATTTGTTTCATCGATTAAGAGTAGAAAAATAGCTATCGCAAGCAGGATTCGGAATGTGATTTTTCTGGTGTACTATATATGTATTACAATGAAATAAAAGAGTATTAATGACCAAGACGGCCATGGAAGGAAGTCAAGATAGCAGCCTTGTGACAATCAGAACAAAAACTGAAATTACTACGGTATATCGCATATCAAACATCAAACTAACGATTGCTACATGCTGCTCAAGCTGGACATCACAAAGGTTTTCGACACCGTGGACTAGGCTTTCCTTTTGGAAGTGCTGAGGAAGATCGGTTTCGGTGAGCGCCTCCCGGCGTGCATCTGCGCCCTTCTCTCCACGGCCACCACTCGAGTCCTGTTAAACGGATGCCCAGGTGCAAAGGTAGTCAACAGGCGTGGACTCCGGCAAGAGGATCCCCTCTCCCCGCAGCTGTTTATCCTGGCTATGGAGGTCTTTCACCTGATGATTGTGATGGCAGAATATCAGGGCCTCCTCACCAGGCTTGCAGCCACAGGACTCCAACACCGGACCTCTATCTATGCGGATGACGTGGTCACCTTCCTGTGACCGTCAGGATTGGACTTCCAGGTGATCTCCGGGATCATTGAGGACTTTGGCGCGGCATCAGGATTAAGGACCAATTTCAACAAATGCTCGGCTAACTTGTTCAGATGCTCCACGATGGATAGGGACCTTGTCACTCGGGAGCTGCCCTGCCCAATCCCGCTGTTCCTGCTCCGCTACCTGGGGCTTCCGCTCTCCCTGAGGAAACCGTCTGCGGCACAGCTGCAATACATAGTTGATTCGGTAGCCGCCAAGTTGCCGCCGTGGAAAGCATCCATGCTCAATAGAGGAGGGCGGCTTGAGCTTGTCAAGACAACGCTCTCGGCCATCCCTGTCTTCGCCATGATGTCCCTAGATATCCCCATTGAGATCATCATAGCCATCGAGAAGATCATTCGTGGGTTCCTCTGGAAGGGGAGGAAAGACGTGCATGGCAGGCACTGCTTGGTAGCCTGGGACAGGGTATGCATGCCCAAGGAATTAGGTGGCCTCGGCATCCCTAACTTGCGACTAATGAACGTCGCGCTCAGGGCCAGATGGCTGTGGTTGAAGCGAGTGGAGGTGGATAGGCCTTGGCATGGCCTCGACATTTGTGTTCCAGCACTTGCGGAGCAGCTTTTCGACGCCGCGACGGCCTCAGTACTCGGAGATGGTGCCACCACTCTCTTCTGGTCGGATAAGTGGCTGCCTGGTGGAAGGATCAGAGACTTTGCACCAAACCTTTTCGCGGTCGTCCCGGCCAATACGATATTGACGCGCCGGGTGCGTGAGGGCCTGGGTGGGGCTTGGTTGATCGACGTTCCCCCTAACCTGAACGCGGCTGCCATTAGAGAGCTCCTTGAAGTTGCCAACCGGCTGGAGGAGGTCACCCTGAAAGAGGGGACGCAGGATGTCTTCAAGTGGAGGTGGGACCCTACCGGCTGCTATTCTGTGAAGTCTTGTTACCAAGCCCTGATTGCAGGCCGGACCTCGATGGCTGGGGCATTACAGATTTGGCGCTCTCGAGCCCCCGCCAGTTGTAAGATCTCTCTTTGGCTGGCGGTGCGCAACAGATGCTAGACTACCGATAGATTGCAACGTCGCGGTCTGCAGCATCCAACGGCATGCCCTTTCTGCGATCAGTGTGAAGATTCCATCGACCATCTTCTCATGGGATGTGTCCTGTCACGAGAGGTGTGGAGCACCTGCCTTAGCTGGTGGGGCAAGGTTCAGTGGATGCCTGACCATGACACAAAGCTGGTCACTTGGCTTCAGGACAGGCGTGGCGGAAGGGGCCGCGAGCGTGACCTCTGGATAGGTATCTCCTTGGTATGCTGGACGCTCTGGCGCCACAGGAACGACGTCGTCTTCGAGGGTGTCATCCCCTCCGCCGCAGCAGTTATTCAGAAGGTTTCCATAGAAGCCAAAATTTGGAGAGCTGCGCGCCTTTTTCGTGACTGTCTGAGCCAAGTAGACATGTGGAGGTGCCGCGAGTAGTCAACTAGTGGGTGCGTACTGCCCCTGTGGCATTGTAGGGTTGCGCTCGAGGCGCCTGTGCCTCGGCGCGTTATAAGATTTTGGCCTCTTGGCCCTCCTTATATGAAAACGGTACATCTCCTTAAAAAAGATTGCTACATGCTGCCAGACTTCCGGTCACAGAAACACTTGGCAAATGAGGGTAATCGATTAGGGGAGCAAACCAAACAGGAATCACAGAAACGAAGAGAGAGATACCTCTGAGCCAGCGGGGGGCACGAATCAGAGGGAGCCTCTCCCCCGCTGCCCTAGCGAACGCCTTCATCTTGCCCGCTGTCCCCTTCTCCCGCCGCCGCCGTGCTGGAAACCAACAACGGAATAGGAAAAATCCTATGTGACCTGGTCATACCGTTCCCCTCGGTGGACCAAGTTGTGGAAGAGGTAGTACATTTTTTAGTGTGGCGGCGTGCAGCGCCCAGCTAATTCTTTTAGAATAATACATTTTTTAATCAATTTCACGAATATTATGAAAAAAAAAATTTACAGATCTAATACACTGTCTTTTTTGAAAAAACGACGAGCCCGAGTCGTTTTTTGACAAGACGATCGGCCGGTCAGAATATTTGCAGCCGGCGTGTCGTTTTTTGGAAAAACGACATGCCCTTTCGTTTTTTCAAAAGTCGACTGGACGACGGCTGGACTGACAACCAGTTGGTGGTTTTTTGGAAAAATGACTGGCCAGATCGTTTTTTCAAAAAAAGATGGTTGCATGGATCATACAATCCACGTTAGGCAAATTTTTTTGCGCCGTTCTTTTTCGCGCCGTTTCTCTCCCGCCACTTCTTCCCGTTGTTGCCCCTATAAATATTGGCACCTAGATGGTATCTCTTCACCCTGTTATTTCTCCCATTTCCTTCCCCTCTCCATTATGAGTGTGTCATGTTCGGACCCCGAGTATAGGCCTACGAAAACGAAAGATGCCAGGTTTGCCGCAAGGGGTGACACACGAGCGATGTTGGTGCGGCCATCTCGCGAAGATCAAGGAGTCGATCGATTTCTCCACCTGCATGGGCATGAAGTTCTTCATATGTCCCAACTACGACGCAAGCCCGCCCCGGCAAGTAAGTTCATCGTACGAGAGGCCTCCGGTATGTTCCCAGAGCATGGTTAATATGAATCATTCATGTTATCATGAGTTCTTTTATTCATTCCATTGATTTGCTTGCAGTCTACTCCTCCACTTTGCAAGTGGTACCATTGGATTGACACCGAGCAGCCAGCCTGGGCCAAGAAAGAGTGTCATGATAGGAACCGAGCTGCTTGGGCTGCCTTTCATGAAGAGGAATGTGCTGAAAGGATGGCCGAAGAGGAGAAGAAGGAACGGGAGAGAGAAATGAAAGAATTCCGAGCAGAGCAAGCTCAAAGCCGCGAGCTGAACAGGAAGAGAAGGGAGGAAGAGAAGGCAAACT
Organism: Avena eriantha; assembly: GCA_910589775.1. Classification (NCBI taxonomy): domain Eukaryota; kingdom Viridiplantae; phylum Streptophyta; class Magnoliopsida; order Poales; family Poaceae; genus Avena; species Avena eriantha. Next base: position 181,862,983 of record OU342746.1, read on the forward strand.
GCGAGCGCCAGGAACAGGTGCGCAAGGAGGCCCGTGAGGCGGAAAGGAAGAGATTAAGAGAAAGAGCTACCGAGGCGCGGACGGCAGAGGAACGTGGGGACAAGACCGGGAAGTACCCGCGCTGGACTCAGGGAAGGTAGACGCATGTCTCAGTACCGATGTATCTTAATTCCTGTTGTAGTGTCTTGATGTAACTTCATTTCAGTTGTAGTGTCCCCATGTATCTTAATTTCAGTTGTAGTGTCTTGATGTATCTTAATTTCAGTTGCAGTGTCTTGATGTAACTTCCTTTCAGTTGTAGTGTCTTGATGTATCTTCATTTCAGTTATAGTGTTGTGATGTATCTTTAATTCAACATGTCAGACAATGTATCTAAAATGTTTCCCACCGAAATGCTTTCCATCAAAAAATATTCCCGCCAAAATGCTTCCCGCCAGAATGCTTCCCGCCAGAATGCTTCCCGCCATAATGTTTCCCGCCATAATGCTTCCCGCCAAAATATCTCCCGCCAAAATCTTTCCCGCCAAAATGCTTCCCGCCATAATGTTTCCCGCCAGAATGTTACCCTATAAAACCCCCTCCTCGCGCAGTTGTTTAAGCAGCAGCCACCCTGTTTTTAGCCAGTATGTTTCCCTACGATCGCAGTTTCGTGCCAGACATGTCCGTCGACCTTTTTCATTTGGCTAGGAACTTTAGGATAGACAACAATCCAGCCCCATTGGAGAAACTAATTGGTAGTGATTGTCTCCTCACTAAGCTACGTGAGGGATTGCGTAGGAAAGGGTGGCCGAAGAGGACTCCAGAGAAGATACGACAAGAGCTACTTCAGATCAATGCTAGGTGGAGCAAGCAAAGATTCTCTAATGAAGGGGCAAGGCAGCATAACATCACGCTCCCTTGGATTTGGATAGAAGAGAGTGAAGATGAAGATGATATATTCATGACGCCTACCATTGGGACTAAGTGGAGAGCTGAGTGGGACGAAAGGCAGGCCAAGAAGAAGGGTAAAGACGAGGCATCGTCGAAGGTTAAGGGCAAGCCATCATTGGTCGAGGCATCGTCGAAGGGTAAGGGCAAGAAGAGCAATGACAAGCTAGAAGAGAGTGAAGATGAAGATGATATATTCATGACGCCTGCCGTTGGGACTAAGTGGAGAGCTGAGTGGGACGAAAGGCAGGCCAAGAAGAAAGGGTAAAGACGAGGCATTGTCAAAGGGTAAGGGCAAGACATCATCGGTCGAGGCATCGTCGAAGGGTAAGGGCAAGAAGAGCAGGCCATGAAGAAGGCATCGTTGAAGTGTAAGGGCATAGTCGTACGGATAGAGAGCGCTCTTATTTATTTACCGCAAGTTATGTTGAACTATGTTGCAAGCTATGTTGAAGTGTTTGTTGAATAAAAAATGTGTCTCATACATAGACAGCTACCTAGACAGATACAAGATACAAGTCTCATACATAGACAGATAACTAGACAGATACAAGATACAATTCTCATACATAGACAGATACCCCGACAGATACAAGATACATAGACAGATACGCAGACAGATACATAGATAGATATCACTGACACCGGTCACGAGGTTGCCCTGGCGTCGGTGTACCACATCCGTACCTTCTAGGAGGCACCACATTGCGGGAAGGTAGAGTAAACTGCGGCTGCTGCTGCCACGCCGATCCTCCGGCCTGGTCTGTGGGTGGTGCTCTCGGTGTCTCCTGCTGCTGCTGCCACGCTGAGCCTCCAGCCTGGTCTAGGGGTGGTGCTCTCGGTGTCTCCTGCTGCCGCTGCCACGCTGAGCCTCCAGCCTGGTCTGGAGGTGGTGCTCTTGGTGTCTCCTGATGTGAGATCCGTGGACGAGGCCCGTGGCGGATAGGTGTAGTGGGTGTCTCCTGCTGTGATCCTCGGTGTCTCATAAGAATTACAAATTTAGAACATGGTTCCATAAGAATTACAAATTTAGAACATGGTTCCATAAGAATTACAAATTTAGAACATGGTTCCATAAGAATTACAAATTTAGGATATGGTACCATACGAATTACAAATTTAGAACATGGTTCCATACGAATTACAAATTTAGAACATAGTTCCATACGAATTACAAATTCTAGTTTCTTCCTCTGCCTCTTGTTCCTCGCGTGCCACGTCCGCCACGTCCACGAGGAGCCGCTCCTCTAGTCCCGAAGATATGGCAATCGGTGTCTCTATGAACAAAATGATTATATAGAAAACATTTTCTAGTAGGGCCTCCGGCTTCAGATTCATCCATATCATTACGGATGCGAACACATTGTCGCCTTCCTCTGCCTGTCCGCATTAGTCCAGGATCTGGGAGGTAAATCCTTTCACCGGGGTTTACTTTGTTGAAATTGCCCCATGCTCTATATCCCATCATCTCGCCAGTCCATGCATTGATCACCGACTCCTTAAGAAAATAAGGAGACATAAACGGTCTCGCATCCATACCTAACCGCTCGCACGCAGCAAGTACATGAGAGCAAGGCAGATGCAGCAGCTTGGGTTTGTTGCAGGTACACTCACACGTCGGCCAAGCCTCATTGCCTATCCTCACCTCTTGTGTCTTTACCTCTTCTCCAGATCCGATCCTATTGGAAGGGAGGCGAACCTCAAATCTTCGTTCTTGATTACCGATGGCGACGACGTGCATAGACCGAGCCTTTTCCATTTTGGCATTCATGTAATCCATTATCTTTGAACAGTACCTCGTGTTTGGGTTGTTGATGATATGCATCTGAGTAAGCTGAAGTATGTCTCTGAAGTACTTCAATGTTCCGGTGAAAATACACTCCACAATAGATGTTAATGGCAGAGCCCTGCTTCCTCTCAAGACGAAGTTGTAAGTTTCGGCAAGATTTGTAGTCATGACGCCAAACCTAGCACCATGAGTGTCGTGCAACAGAGACCACCTCTCCACAGGCTCGTGCTCTATCCATTCCTGAAAATTCTTAATCCGTCTGCCAGGCCTCCTCCTAGTATCGGGTTGGTCAAATCCCGGCAAATCGCAAAGAGCAATTGGTTCTTCCTCGGGTGGTGCTGCTCTAGCTACTGTCTGTGCAGCTACCGCAGCCGCATGAGCCGCCACAGCTGCTGCTCTAGCTGCTTTCCTCTGCCTAACATGTTTTTTGTGAATTCATCTAGATAGGCCCGACACTTGATATACTTCCACTCCTGGTTCTGCTTGCAAAGCTTCTTGAATAAGTTCATCAGGGCCTTGTTCCTGAACTGTGAGAAAAAGTTAGCCCCTAGATGCCGCATGCACCAACGACTCTGCATGTCTAGCCATGGAGTTGGTTCATCTGGAGGAGGCTGAGTCAGCTTCCTTATCGCGCTGAGTATACCCGGATGCCTGTCATGTAGGACGCATACATTCGGTATATCCCTCACAACTGCTATCTTCAGCTGCCTGAAAAACCATACCCAATGAAATGGATCGTATGGGCACCTAGAGAGGGGGGTGAATAGGTGCTACACCAATTTTTAATTCTTTTTCAATTTTAGGCTTAGCACAAAGGGTAAATTCTCTAGATAAACTATTAGGTGGAATTTCCCTATATGCAAACCTATCTACTAGCGAGTGGAAGAGGAACGAGTAAACCGAAGTGAAGCATGCGGAGACACAGGATTTGTTTGACCGCAGTTCCTTCCTTGTTAAGGGAAGTACGTCTGCATTGGAGGGGTGAGCGGTACTAAGACCACCACGCCACAAAAGGCCTCACCCTGTTCTCCGATGGATCTCGCCACAACATGCCTGATCCACCTTCCACTATAGGTACCCTTTGAGGTGGGCACCGGCGCCTTTACACAACTAGCGGGACAATGACTCCACAACAACTTGGAGGCTCCCGAAATGACAACAAGCTGCCACAAGAACAAACTTATCAAATATAATAAACAAGATCTAGGTATTGACAAGAATACTAGATCAGGGATTTCTCCAAGTGAATGGAGAGGAGTTGAAGCACTTGATTCTTGATGATGATGATGATGAACTTCTCCTCCTTCAATTCCACCAAAGATCAAGACCTTCAGGTGGTTGAAGTGGGAGATCGAGAATGAGAGCTCTTGCACAATGTCTGGTCAATTTCGAATGAATCAAGAAGTCTAAATGTTGGGGAAGAAGGGGTATTTCTATCCCCTTCAGAAACTAGCCGTTGCACACTTTGGGGGCCGGATTATCCGGCCCAAGTGAGGGCCGAATTATCCGGCCTGGGGAAAACACCGCCCTAGACTCGGAATATCTGGCAGATAATCCGCCCCCTAACAGAGAGACGCGCCGAGCTTGCCCTTGATCAATTTCTGGGGGCCGGATTATCCGGTCCTATGTGAGGGCCGGATTATCCGGCCTGGGGAAGAAAAACCGCCCCAGTTCGGATTTTCCGGGAGAAAATCCGATCGGATACCGTGCGACGCGCCTTGGCCCCTTTTGCTCGAAAACTGGGGGCCGGATTATCCGGCCCGTGCGACACCCAGATTATCCGGCCTGGGGAGGAAAAACAACCCCAGTTCGGATTTTCCGGGAGAAAATCCGACTGGACACCGAGCGACGTGCCTTGGCTTCCTTTGAGAGATGAGGTGGGCCGGATTATCCGGCCCTTGGTGGGGCAGATTATCCGGCCCTCCTCAAAACTTCCTGCACACTTAGCGCACATGAATAGTCTCCATAGTATTGTTATCTAACACGCAAAACATAGGAAAACATGAAATGTTCTTTCAATCTACCTCTTTTTGGTGTTAGATGACAATACTAGGATTTGCAGGAGAAAGACACAAGATAGACAGAGATAACTTATGAAAGAGACAGTGATAACTTATGAAAGAGACTCCCCCTCAATGTGTGCATAATAGAGTTTTGCATTGGAATACAAATGCACACAAATAGGTGAATCTATTCCATATACATATGAGCAATAAGACATACCACCGAAGTAGAGAGTAGGCATCCTTGACATAAGTCACAATTATTACGGGATAACCATTATGAGCGCGCCTTCCATGATAAACCTCCAGCAATAGGATATGAATAGATAGATCCATAAGCATAATCCATAGACATAGCATAATCCAGACAACCACAAAAAGTCTCAAACAACCTCAAATCATGAATTTAAAGTTCAACACTAAATGGGCATAAGCAAAAAATAACGAATAGAAAAGTGCAAGTGCTTATGCCTGACCCATGCAAATCCACGGACATCCTAATAGAACTACTTCTCCCCGTTTGGCATCGAGACACCAAAAAGGGAGAAGAGCGATGCTAGCGCCCCATGGGATCACTCGTAGTCCTCGTCCTCGTCCTCTTATTCATTCTCTTCCTCATCCTCATCTTCAAGCTCCTCAGTGTCACCTTCCTCATCTTCATCATCAACAGCAGGCGCAGAGGGGAAGAAGTGACGCTCCAGCTCACCATAGTTCAGCCCGGAGGAAGAGTTCCACCGAGCATACAGAGTGGGAGGTGTAGGAGCCGGAGGAGCACCCGAAGCGCCGGACACGTGGTGGAGAATGAGCTGCTGGGAGTGAGCCAACTCATGGGACTGCCTGTATGCCTCGTACTGACCCTTGTGCGTGTCCATGCCCATGCAGAGAATGTGACGCTGGAACCAGTTCAGCTGCTTGATCTCACGGGCCACGGGAGGCACAGGGGTCCTGCGAGCATCCCTCATGAGGCCCTCAGGAGCAGAGGAGGGGTGAGAGGTCTTCCGAACCTTGTTGTATATCTTCTTGGCCTTGTGCACCGAGTCAATGTTGAACTCTTCAGCAGGAAGCAGGTGACGGATGAGCATCATAATGTAGGACGCATAGGGAATGGACAGACGGTTGAACATAGCATCACACAGCTCATGGTAAATGAAGTCCATGACATCCAACATGTACTGCATAGACTCGTCTTCGTAGGAGGCAGCCTCATGAGAAAATTGAAGTAGCTGAACAAGGTGACCACGGATGCTGTCATTGTTGCCCCCACTCGGTGTAATAGAGTCACGGAAGAGACCCACCAATGCAACATAGATGGGAGCAAGACCAGCCACAGTACCTACAACGCCATTGTTCACAGTGCAAGGAGAGAGAGCAGCATCCTTGTTGGGCTTCAGCTGAGTGATGATGCGGTGGCCACTGGCTCTATCCCTGCTACGGAAGGAGTACCCCAGAACCTTAGCAAACACATGAAAATCAACAGTCATGGGCCTGTCATGAGTCATCCACTTCATAGTGCGACGCTCATCCGCACAAATCACCAGAGTGGAGAAGAACTGCTTCACCACCTCAGAGTCAAAGGAGCACTGGAGAGACATGAGATGGTGCAGCCCCATCCTCTCAGCCACAAGCATCGCATCCACAAGATGCGCCTTCTCCAAAGCATCAACAAGTACCAGTGGGTGCATAGGCCTAATGTTCAGCGTGTCATAGATGTCTTCATAGATCCCCTTCTGTTCTGCACACCAAAAACGGGTATCCCCCAACTCATCATCACGAGGCAGCTCAGCAAACAAGTCACGGTGACGGATGGCGGAAAAGGAGACCACATCCAAAGCCCTGTAGTTGATCTTGGGCTCCTTGCCCTTCCTCTTGGACACCCCATTTCTAGTCCTCTTTGATTGTTCAGCCATGCGCCTCTCTTCGTTCTTCCTTCTCCTCAATTCAACTTCGTCCACTAGGTTACCTTGTCCGTCGTCCTGAAAGTATCTTGAGCAAGGACGGCGCTTGTAGGTCTTGGGAACACCGGAACCACCCGTGAGGAGAATAAGGGCGATAGCAAAGGGATAAGCATACACACAAGTCGAGGAGAGAGCATGGAAAAGTAGTCAAAAAGTTCATAGGACAAATCTACTCAATGCATACTCCATAGTGAAACTGAGCCAGAATCGAATCTGTCAGGCCGGATTATCCGGCCTGGCCAGGGGCGGATAATCCGGCCCTGGCAGAAATTTTGATTTCACCTAGATTGAATGCAAAAAAGAAGATCGGTCCTAGAAACTGCAAGACTACGATTTCTATGCAAAAATACATCCTTCTAGACAACGTTCCACCCAACAAGATACACATCTAGCCAAAGATGGGGAGAGAGGGAGTTACCCTCACTCATTGGAGGAAGAACACGGAGGAGAAGGTACCCGGAGGCGCGGAGAAGAAGATCCGGGGAGGCCTGGAAAATCCAGTGGCCGGAGAGGCTCCGGGGAGGGTGAGGGGCGGCAGGCGGCGGCTGTGGAGGAGGAGAGGGCTGGGGGAGAAGTGCTGCTCGTTATGAGCCCTTCCCCCCGAGCCCTGCCCTTTAAGATGAAATCCACCAGGGCTGGATTATCCGGCCTACACTTGGGCTGGATTATCCGGCCTCAAATCTGGTGTTCTGTTACACACAGAACCAGGCCCGCGTGTCCCCAAACAACATCCCCACAAGGTGTACAAGGGACTTGTGTGCAAGAATAGATGGCTTAGGGGTAGGGAAAGGCTTAGGATTAAGAGAGCCAAACTGAGATGGTACTAGACACTCAAACTTGCAAAAACCAAATCGAATAAAAGCCAAGAGTGAGTGTGATTCCCATAAGAACATGAGAGAGCAAATAACATCCAAAAAGATCCAATTCTCCTCAAGGGAGAGGGCGGTGGCCGAAGCCACCTTGTTGGAGTGTATGCTGTGACACCGTGAAGATATATCTTGGGTTCACGACCAATACTCATCAATAAGCTCACATATCACAACATGATATTAAGAGAAATGATTTATCTTGCTATTGGCATTAGGGGGGAGGGTTAGCCCAATGAGTTAGGACCACACTCCCCCTATATCCATGCCCACACCTAGACCAAAGAAGGATTGAGATGTATGAGTGAGTGCATGGGTAATCAAGACAAGCTCCCGGAATCAATGATATTTAGCTCATTCCTCAAATAGCAGAATCTTGCTTCATCAAGTGGTTTTGTAAAAATAGCCGCCAGTTGGTTCTTTGCTCACAAAGGATAGATCAATATCGCCGCGAGCAACATGGTCTCGAATAAAATGATTCCGAATCTCAATATGCTTCGTCCTTGTGTGCTGAAGAGGATTGTACGCAATTTTGATTGCACTTTCATTATCACATGAAAGAGGCACTTTGTCACAATTGACACCGTATTCCTTTAAAGTTTGCCTCATCCACAATAATTGAGTGCAAGCATTGGCAGCAGCAACATATTCAGCTTCGGCGGTGGAGAGAGATATACAATTCTGCTTTTTGGAGGACCAACATACAAGAGATCTTCCCAAGAATTGACAAGCTCTAGAAGTGGATTTCCGATCATCCTTATCACCAGCCCAATGCGAGTCCGTATAACCACATAAAGAGAAATTGGAGCCCTTGGGATACCAGAGGCCAAAGTTGGGGGAATGAACCAAATATGGAAAGATCCTCTTGACCGCCACTAAGTGGCTTTCTTTAGGAGCTGCTTGATACCTTGCATGCACACACTCCCACACTCAACACGATATCGGGTCTAGATGCGCAGAGGTAAAGAAGAGAGCCGATCATGGACCGATATACCTTTTGGTCCACATCTTTACCACGAGGGTTAAGTTCAAGATGACACTTTGTTTGCATCGGAGTGGCGACACCATTTAGATCCGTCATCTTGAATCTCTTGAGCATGTCTTGGATGTACTTTGCTTGATTAATAAAGGTTCCTTCTCTAAGTTGCTTGATCTCGAATCCAAAAGAACCGTAATTCCCCCATCATAGACATCTCAAACCTGTCAGGCATAAGCTTTGAAAATTCATCGTTAAAAGCTTTGTTAGTAGAACCAAAGATGATATCGTCTACATATAGTTGGCATACGAAGAGCTCCCCCTTAACCTTCTTAGTAAAAAGAGTGGGGTCGATTTGCCCAACTTCGAAGCCACGGTCTAACAAAAGCTCTTTAAGGTGCTCATACCACGCACGTGGGGCTTGTTTAAGGCCATAGAGTGCCTTATCGAGTTTGTAGACATGGTTCGGAAAGTTAGGATCCTCAAACCCTGGGGGTTGCTTTACGTATACCAACTCATGTAGAGGACCGTTAAGGAAGGCACTCTTGACGTCCATTTGCTGCAACTTAAAATTGTTATGAGCAGCATAAGCAAGAAGGATACGAATGGACTCAAGACGAGCCACTAGAGCAAAGGTCTCGCCGAAGTCGATGCCCTCAACTTGGGAGTAACCTTGTGCCACAAGTCTTGCCTTGTTCCTCACAACAATGCCATTCTCATCTTGCTTGTTCTTGAAAATCCACTTGGTGCCGATAACATTGAGGCACTCTTTGGGTTTCTCCACGAGTTTCCAGACTTTGTTGCGCTCGAATTTATTCAATTATTCATGCATAGCAACAACCCAGTCTGGGTCTTCAAGAGCTTCAAAGACCTTCTTGGGTTCCACCATGGAGATATGAGCTTGATGCTCACCAAAACTGGCCAATTCTCTTCTTGTAGAAACCCTTCGTCGAAGATCACCAACAACCTTGTCGAGGGTGTGACCCCTCAACTCAAGGTTACGGTCAGCCCGAGCCTTGCGTTGAAGTTCAATAAGTTTGTTGCTCTTGGAGGGGGAGATTCATCACTTGAGTCTTCATTGGAAGCATTTTCTCGACCTTGATCAGAAACTGGAACATCAGTAGCAGGTGGTGGAGACGTGTGCTCTTGAGGTGAGTCCGTAGCCGTAACAGAAGGCTGCAGAACTGGAGAGTCAGGGACGGATAATCCGGACGATGGAGAGGCCGGATAATCCGGCCCGAAAGTACTTGCAGCAGCTTCATCAGGAGGCCTAGGACTTGCTTGAACTGGTCAGGGGCCGGATAATCCGGGGCTAGCCGGAAAATCCGGCCTGGAGCTTGCGTTGAGATCTTCTCCAGCAGGAGCAACATGGTCAGCAATAGCGGGGTGGCCGGATAATCCGGTGTCAACTGGAAAATCCAGCCTGGAGCTTTCTGGAACATCTTGACCTTCAGCAGTTGATGGAGATGGTGTAGAAGTTTCCCCCGTGGTTGGAGCATGTTGAGTATGTGTAGATGAGGGCTCTATATGAGTAGAGCATTGTCCTTCCCGGTCCACCACAAGGGGTTCCTCAATGGGGCGGAAGAATCCCATGCCCATTCTTCTTATGGCATCTTGGGGTATTTCAACATCTGCATCACAAACACCAACTTGCTCCGCACGGGAACCGTCATTTTCCTCGAAACACCACACTACAAGATTCTACAACAGTTCTGGAGAGCTTATTGTAGACTCTATAAGTGTGGGATTCGGCACCATAACCAACAAAAATACCTTCTAAAGCCTTAGATTCAAACTTAGATAAACGAACTCCTTTAATGAGAAAGAAACACTTACATCCAAATACCCGAAAGTATGAGATGTTTGGCTTGTTACCGGTAAGTATTTCATACGGAGTCTTGTCCAAGATCTTCCGGAGGTATAAACGGTTATATGGAGATTGCTTCAGCCTAGAAGTTATATGGAGATTTAAATTCGGCTAACATTGATCTTGCCATATCCATTAGAGTTCGATTCTTCCTCTCGGCTACACCATTTTGTTGAGGGGTGTACGCAGCGGAATATTGATGTCTTATCCCCTCTTCACTTAGGAATTCATTTAAGGTGTAGTTCTTGAACTCCGAGCCGTTATCACTCCTTATAGCCAGAATGGGGACGTTGTGTTGATGTTGAACCTCGTTGGCGAAGTCGATGACAGTTTGTTGAGTTTCACTCTTCAACTTGAAGAAATAAACCCAAGTGTATCTTGAGTAATCATCAACAATCACTAGACAATACTTCTTCCCACCGAGGCTTGCATGAGATGGAGGTCCGAAGAGGTCCAGATGAAGGAGCTCCAAAATCCTTTTTGAAGAGATAATGGTTTTCCTTCGATGAGGTGAGTCATGCATTTTCCCTTCAACACACGCCCTGCAAACACGATCTTTGGCAAAAGAGACATTTTCTTTTAGTCCAAGAATGTGGCCACCCTTGTGGAGACTTTGCAAAGTTCTCATATTGACGTGGGCTAGTCGGCGATGCCATAGCCAACCCGCGTCAGCCTTTCCGAAAAGACACATCGGGCCTGTAGTGGTTTTCCCCAAAAAGTCCACCACGTATAGGTCGTTTTCGACATATCCCACGAAAGCGACTTTTAGAGACTTGCTCCACAAGAGTACCACCAAATCAGCATCAATGTAAACTGCAAAGCCCATCTTACCAAGGGCACGAACTGAAAGTAAGTTGTACCCGAGGGTCTCAACAAGCATGACGTCCACGAGAGAGATATCGTGAGCCACCACAACTTTGCCGAGACCCAATACCTCAGATTTTGACTTGTCACCATAGGAGACGGTTATGTGATCAAGGTTTGGCCGCATCTCCGTGATGATCTCCTTGCTTCCGGTCATATGACTCATGCAACCGCTGTCGAGTACCCATTTAGAACCACCGGAAGCATAGCCCTCGGACCCTCTTGCCATTAGACAAGTGGCGTTGTTGTTGATGGCGTTCTCGTTCGGCGAGTCGAAGAGAGAGGAGGGAGTCGATGTGGTGGCTATAGCAGCCACCTCGCGGGAACTATCATCATCCTCTTCATCTTCACTTGCGGAGGAGTATTCCTCTTGAGCTACAAGGACAATCTTGGGTTGCTTCTTGAAAGGGCCATTCTTCTTAATAAACGACTTCTTCTTAGGAGCTTTAGATTTCTCTTTAAGAATGAGCCTGCCACCATTGTCTTCTCTATTTTGATATGGACACTCGGCTACAAAGTGCATTCTATCTCCACAGTTGAAGCAAGTTCTCAATCTTGGGCCACTTTCTCTTCTTCCATTTGACCTGTTCTTGCGCTCAAGTTCAGGCTTGGCTTTGGCAGGGTCCTTCCAAAAGTTCCTTGCATAGAATGCCATGTACTCACCATGAGCACATTTGACCTCATCGGGGCAGTCCATGGATACCCCCTCAAAAGCTCCTTCATCTTCCTCTTGCTCAACAACATTGGCTTTGAGAGCCACATTGACACCCTTTTGCATTCCAATGGCCCGAGCACGGGCATCTTCAGCATTCTTTGTCGCCACTTTGAATAACGTCATTTATTGCATGACTTCGTTGGATGTCATTTGATGATAGTTGTGTCTACCTTGCAGGCTCTTCAAATCCGTTGGCTCGAAAGGCATTAAGGCACTCACATACTTTCTTTTTATCCATGCATCATCAATGTGAGTGGCCCCATGCTTCCGAAATGTTGTTGCGATGCCCTTGAGTCTTCTATACATGTCCTCATGGTTTTCACCATCCAACATGTAGAATCCCTCAGCTTCATTACTAAGGGCATCATACCTGTTTCTTCCCATGCTTTTATTTCCAACGAAAAGGTCCGTAAGAGCATCCCACGCCTCTTTAGCTGTGTTGAGATGTTCAATGTGTGGCATGTCCTTGGGACCCACACCCAGCTGTATCATGTGGAGAGCGGTGGCATTCAACTGGCTATCCACAACTTCCCTTCTTGTTAGATTGGTTTGATCTCCAATATGAAGACCTTCTTCAATAATCCTCCACAATTCAATAGAAGAGCTGCAAACATGAGATTTCATCAGGAATTGCCATTGATTAAAAGAGGATGCAGTGAGCTTGGGTGGATCACCCCTATTGTTTATATGAGGATGAGGGATAGGTGGGTCGGGGGAATATACGTGGCGAAACTCACTATATTCCTCCTTACCACTTCCCTTTTTGGAGGTGGAACCATTTAGTTTTTCACCTTCCACATCATCATCCTTGGATCTGGTGTTACCCTTTTCCTTAGATGATGGTGTGGGAGCCTCAGAGGAGGATGGAGATGGGGCTATGGATGATGTAAGGAGAGCAATCATTTGATTCATCTCCTCCATCTTGGCCTCAAAGGATTTCAACAAGGTTGTTTCCAACGACTTGAGATCATCCATTGTGACCTTATCCACAGCCTCATTTCCATCATCCTTGGTACCCATACTACTCTTAGGCGGTTAAGCCCGAATTAAGAGCCGAGGCTCTGATACCAATTGAAATGGATCGTATGGGCACCTAGAGGGGGGGTGAATAGGTGCTACACCAATTTTTAATTCTTTTTCAATTTTAGGCTTAGCACAAAGGGTAAATTCTCTAGATAAACTATTAGGTGGAATTTCCCTATATGCAAACCTATCTACTAGCGAGTAAAGAGCGAGTGGAAGAGGAACGAGTAAACCAAAGTGAAGCATGCGGAGACACAGGATTTGTTTGACCGCAGTTCCTTCCTTGTTAAGGGAAGTACGTCTACGTTGGAGGGGTGGGCGGTACTAAGACCACCATGCCACAAAAGGCCTCACCCTGTTCTCCGATGGATCTCGCCACAATAGGCCTGATCCACCTTCCACTATAGGTACCCTTCGAGGCGGGCACTGGCGCCTTTACACAACTAGCGGGGCAACGACTCCACAACAACTTGGAGGCTCCCGAAATGACAACAAGCTGCCACAAGAACAAACTTATCAAATACAATAAACAAGATCTAGGTATTGACAAGAATACTAGATCAGGGATTTCTCCAAGTGAATGGAGAGGAGTTGAAGCGCTTGATTCTTGATGATGATGATGAACTTCTCCTCCTTCAATTCCACCAAAGATCAAGACCTTCGGGTGGTTGAAGTGGGAGATCGAGAATGAGAGCTCTTGCACAATGTCTGGTCAATTTCGAATGAATCAAGAAGTCTAAACGTTGGGGAAGAAGGGGTATTTATATCCCCTTCAGAAACCAGTCGTTGCACACTTTGGAAGCCGGATTATCCGGCCTGGGGAAAACACCGCCCCAGACTCGGAATATCCAGCAGATAATCTGCCTCCTAACATAGAGACGTGCCGAGCTTGCCCTTGATCAATTTCTGGGGGCCGGATTATCCGATCCTATGTGAGGGCCGGATTATCCGGCCTGGGAAAGAAAAATCGCCCCAGTTCGGATTTTCCGGGAGAAAATCCGATCGGATATCGTGCGACGCGCCTTGGCCCCTTTTGCTCGGAAACTGGGGGCCGGATTATCTGGCCCGTGCGACACCCGGATTATCCGGCCTGGGGAGGAAAAAACCGCCCCAGTTCGGATTTTTCGGGAGAAAATCCGACTGGACACCGAGCGACGCGCCTTGGCTTCCTTTGAGAGATGAGGTGGGCCGGATTATCCGGCCCTTGGTAGGGCGGATTATCCGGCCGCCCTCAAAACTTCCTGCACACTTAGCGCACATGAATAGTCTCCATAGTATTGTTATCTAACACGCAAAACATAGGAAAACATGAAATGTTCTTTCACCCAACTCTCGGTGTTCTCGTTCTCCACGAAAGCAAATGCAAGTGGAACAACTTGATTGTTCCCGTCTTGACCTATGGCAGTCAAGATCCAGCCCCTATACTTGCCAGTGAGAAATGTTCCATCTACACAAATGACTGGTCGACAGTGAGTGAAATCTTCTATGCATATAGCAAATGAGGTGAACACTCGATGCAGCACCCTCAAATTGGGCAATGTTAAGTGTTGGATGTCGAGGTATGTGTCTAGATTCCTAGCCTGCAGTGTCTGCAACATCCGAACAACACAGTCGTATCCATCTCGAAACGAACCAAATCTTGTCTCCAGTGCCCTCTACTTAGTTCTCCAAGCCTTTCCGTAAGATATATTGTAGCGAAATCTGACAGCAACTTTGTTGATGATAACTTTCACCACCATGGCTTTGGTCTCCACTATCTCAGTGTATAACAGTCTAGCCAGGAGGGTTGACGTGAGATTACGATGGTCTTGCAGGACATTGTCAAGTTGACATATGTGCTGCACAACATCACTAACCTTCCAGTTGGTGTCATATCGAGGAACATGGGCATGGACCCTGGCAAGACACCCAGCTACCTTGCAAACCAAAGTCAAATATTGTTGGGATGACACCTTTGTTTTGAAAACCCATTGCGTGGACAATGCCCACTCAACGATTGCTTCCTGTAGATGTCTCTTACTAGGATATAATGCACCAATGGAGATGTTGTTGGCGTGATAGTGCCACAAGGAATCATGCCCATCGTTCACATTCATTGCTGATGTGTGGTCTTGATTCCATGATGCCGGAATAGGTTGGTCCTCTTGATCAGACTCAGCGGAATCATAAGAGCTACCACTGTACCCTTCTGAATCTTCGGCTTCTATCTGATCTTGCAACCAACCGTCGTGTATCTCGTCCTCATCGACCTCACCACTGAAAATATCTTCTCCTGTCCCTTGACTACCTTCAGCCGATTCATGTCCAGTGTGTGCAAAACTACTCTGACCAGGTTCATTACTACCTCCATCGGTGTGTGCATTACTACTCTGACCAGGTTCATAATCACCACCGCCATCTTGGCCTTGACTGCTCTGGTCATCATAGTAGCCACCACCACCTCCGTCTTCGGCTTGACTGCTCTGCTCATGATCATAACCACCACCATCATGGTGTGTCTGACTACTCTGGCCCTGATCATAAACAGGCTCTTTCGCCACAGGAAGCACTAAGACACTAGGGTTAACTACCCTATGCAGACAGGCTTTCACCCATTTGACCCATTTAGCTTGCTCTTCTATCGGTCTAAAAAAAATCAGGTTTAATCCTTGACTTTGTCCATAATACATGCACACCGACAGTATGGGTGGGAGGGAGCCCTAAACGAGCACATAACCAATCATTCAACTCAATAATGGGGATGGTTTGAGGATCCTGGAGCACTTCATCAATACAATAAAAATCGCTCAAATCAACTCCATTCTGGTTTGTTTTGACGACACGTCACCATAGTAGAACCTAAACACTACATTATTGGACATAACTTCTGGCCTAAAAAAATACCACAATTTGTCAAATGCCCGTACAGTGGCAGATTTTAGCAAAAAAATATACTAATATTCCTATAGTCGAATAATCTTGTATAGCCCGCAAATATAATTATAATCCTATAGCCGAATAATCTAGCAGCTAACCTACCACATCCAAAACTACAGATGAAATAAAACTACATAAATGACTATATTTAGCAAGAAATTAGGGTTTACCCTTAAAGCGTGAGAAATCCTGCCGTGCAGCTGCCTCCACTCAACGGATCAACAACCTGCACTCAAGAACAGTTGACTCCACTCGAGCTGCACCACCAGCCTCCACCATAGCCATTGCCCCTCAAGAACACCACGAAATCCCCTAAAAAATGTCTCAAATCACCTCACCCGATTATCCCATTAGTAGATCGGGACTCTACTAACTGTCTAATGTGTTTCAGCAGCAGATATTGGTGGAAAACGGTGCAAAACTGAGCTCTAAATCGGTGCTCTTCGCGTGGGCAGAAGAACTAGCCAGATGAACACGAGAGAGAGCGAAGGAGGAAGAAGAGAATGCGCCGGCGCGGGGCTGGGCTGGGCGCGGCGCGGGGATAAGAAGGAGCCGGTCGTTGCATCGAAAAACGACACGGTCTCGTCGTTGTCTCAAAAGACGACGCATCGGTCGGTCGTTGCACGAAAAGACGAGGCAGGCTCGTCGTCTGTTCGCCTGCAGCCCGGCAGGGTGGGGTCGGCCGCGCTCCTTTCGGCGCCTCAAAAGACGGCCCGCGCAGGTCGTCTCCTAAAAAACGACTCGGGCACGTCGTTTTTTCAAAAAACGACAGTGCATTAGATCTATAAATTCTTTTTTTGCGTAATATTCGTGAAATTAATTAAAAAAAGTGTATTATTTAAAAAAAAATTAGCCAGCGCCCAGGCCTAGAGATGAGGAGGTGAAAAGAGAGGGGCTGGTCGTGTTATACATCGAGAGATTCGGGTAATATTCGTATCCGTATCCCGGTTGTATTCCCACGTATTGATTTATTTATTTTTTTTAAATGAAAAATCACCCGATACATCTGGGATACGTATCCGGAGAAGTATCCCCGTATCTGACCCCTGGTACGTGACTTTTTTGCCATATCCGTGCAATATGTATAAACGGTGGAAGTCCCAGGATGCACCATATTATTTAACACTTGCAGGTCGTTCAATCATCCATCAAGAGCGCATCTCCACCGTGGATTTATTTGCGATAAGTCATTTTTATCCCCGCAAAAAGTCCTCTACTCTCTGTTGTTGAGCCCGAGTGTTATTAGACCTATCTGCAGCGTCTCGGTGAATATTTTCACGGGGTTCTCCGGTTGCAACTAGGGACTGCAGCACCCTGTGGTAGCCATTGACCTGGGTCAAAAACCTAATTCATCCACCAATTTGCCCGTAACCTGTCGCCACGAGCCCACGACCCAATCCCATCTCGTCTCCTCATTAATCCCCTCCTACTCGATCATCCCCCGGTCCGGTCGCGATGTCGCCGCCGCAGCACGCGCCATGGAGTTGGTGGCTGGCGCAGGGGAGAGCTGGCGGCGTGGGAGGAGTAGGCGGATGCCGAGGAGAAGCAGCGGCGGACACCACCTAGGACGCCGTAGACCAGTGCGAGTCCGACCATCCTCTGCGACCCCTTCACCGCGTCCAAGAGGCCGGCAACTCCCATCGCCTTTTGCGACGTGCCCCTGTTGGTAGGATCAGGAGGGGCAGAGAGGGAGGAGGAGTGGTCAAGAAAAGAGGCTTCACGGAAGAGGAAGAGAGATTGCAAGGGGGCGGAATAGCAAAAGATCCAGGTTGGGGAGGACGATGGTGAACTAACGGATGGACGTGGAAGAGGGTGGCGCACCACTGCCAGGGCGCTCGTCGTCATCGGGGATGTGCTCCTGCCCCTCACAGGGGCTCGGCTGATCGGGCGGCCGCTTCTAGGCCCTAACGCGGGATCTTGAGGAGGATTTGGAGATTTGCCCCTCCAGCGAGGAGAAGGCCGCGTCCCCAGGGGCTTCGAGGGTAGGAGCGGTTGGGTCTCATGTGACGCTAGGTGATTTCGTGGAGGCGACGATCCAGCGGGGGGATTCCCTCCGCTCCGAACGGTGCTCGGTGTTTGTGCCCATAGGCCGCGGCTCGCGCTTCTCGCCGGCGTGCACAAGTGTTGGTAGGTGGTCCGCGGCGGAGCATCGTCGCTTGGCGTGGCGGTGGGCGCCGGTTTCTAGGGCTGCGTCCGGGGGGTTAGAACCCAGGCGAGAACTGACTAGGCCCTGCAGGTGAACGGAGTCCGGTGGGAAGGATGGTGCTGCCTCCGCCGCGAAACCACTGAGGACATGTGGGGGAGACGGGGTGCCCCAGGAGGCTGCCTTGTGGGCCGAGCCAACGGACGGGCCAGGTTTGGAGCTTCTTCAGGTGGACGTCGATGCCGAAGATGGGTCGGGGGAAGGCCCAACTTTGCAGCCTGTATCGGCCTAGGAACCAACTAGTGTCCCCGCGTGGATCTGGCTTTCTCGAGGAGCGTCTGATATGGGGTTAGGGTTTCTGGCCTGGGTCGAGGAAATTGGAAGATTTGGTTGCCACGCCACGTCATTCCTCACCCCTCTTCTCTGCCTCCACTGCTCCTCACATTCGCTTAAGTGGTTTCCATGGAGCGTGCGGGCCACAAGCGATGGATAGAGGACCGCTCGGGGACGGGGTCTAGACCGCTGCAGCAGCAGGCCTCGACCACGGGAAGGACGTCGTCGGGCATGGCGGCACCGAGCCGGTAGCAACAAGGGCCTGCCGGGCGAGGCGGTGCATCAGGGCAGCAACCCCTGAGCCAGGAGAAGGAGCCCAGGTCCCGGGCGCTCGAGGAGCATGGCCGGCGCGTGCAGGGGGCAGCCATGGCAGGGATCCCGCAACTGTCCCTCCCGCCTGGTGGACTACCCGCGAGAAGAAGCATGAGGCGGCTCGCCATTCATAGGAATCGACAACTGCCAATGGGAGACAATCCGCACCCGACCACAGCGAGGGTCGTGGTGCGTAGATTGGTCCTAGCCGGAGCCTAGCACTGAGGGAGCCGCGCTTGGAACAGGGTCAGGGGAGTAGGGATGGTGCCCTGGGGCAAAGGAGGTGACGTCCTCCCAGGTGGAGTGCTTCAAATGTGGTCGCCCAAGACACTTCCAGGCCGCGTGCAAGGCGCCCCCATGGTGCGGGGTGTGCAGCCAAGAGGGCCACAACACGACGGACCGCGAGAACCAACGGGCCAAACCTGTTCTTCGCATCCTTGGGCAAGCTATCTTGGGGGCGGGATATTTCTCCTTGGTCTTCGATGATGATGACAAGGAGATCGTGGAGGCGTCCAACGAGGCTCTCGTATCCTTTCTCGACAAACCCGTGTCCGCGGCTGAGCTAGACAGGGAGCTCCACCACTTAGTCGAGGCCAAGTTGGATTGGATGGTCCAGGCTTCCCTGGGGGAATTCTCGGTGACCTTTCCTTCGCAGGACACGCTGCGCATGAGCTCTAGGAGTGGCAAGCTCTTCCTCCCTCTCAGTAGGGTCGTCGCCAACATCAGGGTCCTAGACTCCGACCCGACGCCGTCGGAGATGCTAGAGGAGGTGTGGATCCGGCTCTCGGGAGTGCCAAGGAAACTCCGCTGCACTGACCGTCTCATTGCTAGTACGAGGATGCTAGCGTGTCCGATCGCAGTGGACGCGGATTCCCTTCGGGGGAGGGCGCCGGTGCGCATGCTCGTGGAGTGCCGGAACCCGAGAAAGCTCAAGGGGGTGTTCAGCTCTTCGTCAAGAACCTGGGATACAAAACATCAGGGTTCGTGTGGAGCCGCTGGGTGGCGCCGGGGTGCCTCCGCCGCCGTCGCCGCCACCCCACCCCCCGCACACTGAGGACGATGAAGACGAGGAGGTGGATTACCTCAGCCCCTCGGAGGAGGAGTGGCACGCCTTGGGCGCCAAGGACTAGGCCTCAACCCTTTTCTCAATATTTCTGGTGGATCCCTCGTCGTTTATCTGTTAGCCGTAACATACAGATTATTGCTGTAGCAGCTATATGCTGGGCAATCTGGAAGCTCAGGAACAGAGCATGTTTTGATCACAAAATGATTAACTCTCCGATTGATTTGGTAACGTATGCTTGTATTTTCATGAAACATTGGGCTGGTCTTCACGATGCTGAGGAGAGGGAGTTGTTGAGGGATGGTGCTGATATTCTGTAGAGGAATGCTCTGGCTGATACTAAAGCTATGGACACAGCTCTTGTACCTTTCCTGGGATTGCCATCTACTAGTCGCAAGCGACCTAGATCTCCTACCGATGAATAGGATGAAGATTGGCACCTCTTGGAGTGAAGCAAAAAAAGGGTGCCTTTTGATTACGGTGTTCATATGTCTTTTGTGGGGATGGCTGTTGTTCCCCCTAGTTCCCAATTATGTTGCTCTGAAAAACACTAGCCTTGTGCGGTGGTCTTGCATCTCCCCCTGTCCCCCCAAACTCCTTCATGTTTTCTCGTTCTGTTGGGTGTGCTGTTATACTTTGGTAGTAGGTAGTAGTTTTTTTTTGCTTTTGGCTCCAGGAGCTTAAACCTGAATGATCTAGTGTTGGTTGTTCCGTTATCTAATGATAGTGGAATCCGACCCCTATGATTTGGCGGTTGTATGGAAAAAAGGCCTTCACGTTGACGCATTGTTGGACGCTGATCAAAGACTGCAAAAAATGGGAGACTAGCTATGTCTTTTGGAAAGAACTCGACAACAAGAAGAAGGCCAAGATAAATACTTCTACGGGCGGTGTCATCAACCTAGACGACGGTGGCAATGACGAAGGCTTCGCCAACCTTGTAGGCGCCTGTGCCCGCCGGCCTGGAGGCCACAAGGCTACGAAGGCCGACATCGCCCGCCCGACTGGTTTCTTGGCATTCCAGGAGACGTTGACGAAGATCCTGGAGAAAAAGGAAGAAGCCATCACCGAGAGGGAAGAGAGGCGGCACAAAGAGAAAGAGAAAGAGGCCACCGCCAATACCTTTGTCGAGCTCCAGACAAGGTCTATCGAGGTGGATGAGGCCAATGCCAAGGCCAGGCTAATGGAGATCGAGGCGAAGGCAAAGGTGATGGAGCTCGAAGCCAAGGCCAAGGATGCCGAAGCCAAGATCATGGCCGAGGAGAATGCCATCATGCTCACCGACCTAGACACCATCGCCGACCCCGATCGCAGGGCTTGGGTCGCTCGCAGGCAACAGACCATCTAGGCTCGCGATGCTTGAATGACAATGGTGAAGGCGACTGCAGCGTTTTGGGAAGAGAAGAGGCCATTTTTTTGGACATTGTGTATGATATTGTCCTCTTTTGCACATTTCAGAACCACTGGCCACTAGTTGGCGATGTTCAAAGAGCGATGGCCAATTTATCTGATAGTCAGTTTCTCTGCTATTGCCTATGAATTTAGTTGTTCGACCATTGACAAAGCCTTAGTCAGTGATGGCGCCCAGAAACGTCAGGCGCAGACATTTTGATCGCACCGCTAGGCGCGGCGGGTCGGACATGCCGAACCACGGGCCAACCCAAACGGATAGAAACAGACCGTTTCGGTCACCCATTTGGGTGTGCCGAGTGCCGATGGAGATGCCCTTACCGCTGTTCTCTTTCCCGTCCGACACCGGAGACTCCTGAACCCTTTTGATTTTAGTGAAATCCAACCCACCCGAGAGGGAGATTGGCATCGGGCCCATGAGCAAGTGGATACGATAGCTCAGGCCCAACACTAGGTTCGTGGCAAGTCGATTTCTGCGGTGACCGGTTCAAATTTCCTCCCGTAGGAGTCGTGATCGCCAAGAGCGCACGTTGGTTACGGCAGGGCAAGAAAATACCCGATCGATCTAAGCAACCTGGGATCGATCGATGTCTTCATCGGCAAATTGCGAACACCAGCCGGCCATGCCTGCCGCCTCCCCCGCCGGCTCGGACATGATGTCTCCGTTGGCGTCTATGTACGCGGATTTACTTCAGCTTGTTGCGTGGCGGGTGCTGTCCAGAGATTTGTCAGACTACGTCCGCTTCCGCGCCGTGTGCCGGCACTGGCGGTCGAGCACCGACAGCCCGTCGGGCCGCGGCATCCTCGACTCGCGCTTCCACCCGCGCCGGTGGACCATGCTGCCCGACTGCCACGGCCTCCACCCTCGGGATGGCGGCAAGAAACGTTTCTTCAACCTCTCCCGCGGAGCATTCATCTGTTGCCGGGTCCCTCTCCTCGACGACCACGGCGTCCTCTGCCCGGTCGAAGGCCTCCTCCTCCTGCAGCGGCAACACGACCAGGAGGACAACACTATCTGCCTCCTAAACCCTTTCACGGGGGACGTCGCCAAGTTCCCTCCGATCACGCGTCACACAATCTGCCTCGCATCGGCCGGCTATACATCACTTGAGGGACGCCATAATCTGCTGCTGACCAGCACCGTCACCGCCTCCCTGAGCGTCAGCGCCGACGGAGTCGCCACGATCGTGGTTATGCTCTCGGATATGTCGCGCGTGCTCTTCGCCACCACAAAGGACACGCAATGGAGTTTCTCGGCATGGAGCATGTACCCAACAGGGAACACCATATCATCTCGAGGAAAACTGTATATGCTGCAGAAGAAGCTCGATCCTGACGGCGAGCTACGGATTCTCCAGATTGACCCACCCCGGCACGAGACCATGCCGGGGTTCAGCTCGCTGTCGTTTCGGACACCCAAGGTCATCGCCGTGTGTCCACCAGGTATGACCCAGCACGAGCCTTTCAGACTAGTAGAGTGTGACTCGGAGATCCTGCTGATCGGCTGTAAAATTGATCACGTGGTTTTCAAGCGCATGCTAGTCTATAAGTTGAACGATCTTATCCACCAAAGGGTTGTGCCGCTAACGAGCATCGATGGCAACGCGCTCTTGGTCGACATCAGAAACGATATCTTACCAACTAGTAGCCTGACTGTCAGCTCCAAGGCGATGCCTATCATTCAGGGTGACACGGTTGTGTGTAGGGATCCCACGCGTGACAGAAGTCTTGAACTGTATCACCTTGGTAGTGGCACTTGGTCCTCCAGAGCGGCCGGATGCGACAAGGAGGCCGGTGGTTTGGGCCCGTGCTTATGTAACCTCATTCACCATATCTATGGTACCTGCCATTGTACTGGTATTCGGTGATAAGCTAGTTTTTTTCACTCCCTATTGTAATAACTGTAAACATAAAAACAAAAAACTTGAATCCCTGCCTATGCATGCATGCATGAACCTAGCGATTATGAATATCCTTTGCTAGCTAGGGCCGGCCGGCCGGAGATTATCCTGTGGCGAGACAATCAAGTGTGGTTCTACTTCTTTTGGATAGTTTTGCTTTCGTTTCATGTGAAGATTCTTCTATTCCCTTCGTCCAGAAATAAGTGACAGTGGATTTGTCTAGATTCGCATGTATCTAAACATGTTTTAGTGTATAGATACATCTAAATCTACATAAATGCAAGTCATTTATTTCTGGACGGAGGGAGTATTAAATTGGCAATTATACGAATAGCCTAGATGCAGCGCTGCCCACTGCCCGAGTGGCATATTCTTAGCTGTCTGAATACTTATATAGGGTAGAAAGGTGCATTGCTACCACCTTCGATTTCTCCCTTTTGTTTGGTACTAGAGTTTTAGTGGGGATTAGATAGGATAATCACAAAAAGGATTGGGTGAAACCCCCACCTTTACCTAAACCCCTCTAATCTCCACAAAACTTCAATCCTCACCAATCCACTGGGTAGAGGTAGTGTATTGGTTATGAAAAAAATACACTAGAACTTGGGGAAAAGTGGGGATTAGAGGGGATTGAATTAGTCCAATACTATAGAGTCAAACATACTATTTAAAGTAAGTGGGGATTTGGGGTTTGGTGAGGATTATCCTGTCTAATCCCCACAAATACTCTAGTACCAAACAAGGCCTTATAGGAGTGTTCTCAACTGCTTGCCTTGCCCGGGTTACAGTGATAGACACAAGTATCTGTGTGTTAGCAAACAAGTATTATTTGACAAAATAGACAGTAGAAGTCAGAGCATCTGAATAGAGTTTAAACTGAGCTCCAAGCCTTGGGTGTGAGCTCCCTTATGATGATGTTGATCTTGAGCTCTTCGCGGTTGCTACAAGATTGACCAAGGGAGATGGAAAAACTGCTAAGTTTTGGAACTCCTCCTGGTTAGAATGTTGTTCTCTGCAGAGCATACACTACGTCACTATCGAGATTTAAGGGCACTTCAAAGATCCCTTTAAATGCATTAAAGATACCCTTAGTTACTTATTAGGGCACTTTAAAAAGTGCCGATTTTACCCATGTCTTTCAAAGTATTAAGGGCACTTGAAATAAAATGCCCTACTAGATTAGCATTTGGAGGCATTTGTGTATGTACCACAACAATACACGAGGGCACTTGTCAAATGCCCTTACAACTTTTGGAGGCACTAACCAGAAATACCCAAACAACCTGTTAGGCATAATAACTTTCAGAGTAAAAAGTGCAACGTTGATCTCTGACGTTTTGGTTGTGCACTATTTGTGTTGCCTGGGCCAATTTAATTTGGACGTGTCTAGCGGGCGCCTGGGCGCCAGATCATCAAGTACGGCGCATTTCCTCTTTAGAAAAGTTCTCCTGTCCATGTTGACCGCCCACGTGCATCGGTTCCTGCGCGGGGTGCGCTCGTTTGTTCAATCTGGCGCCTCCTAGGTGTGACCGACCACGTGATCCCGCCCCCACCCCCCGTGCCAACATGTCCTTAAAGTCGTCCTCCTATCCTCTCTCTAACCCTACAGCCTCCAGATCTTGGCCCCCTAGTTCGTCTTCTTCCTTGGGCTCCTGTCGCCATGACTGTCTCTCTTGGCTCCATGAACCCACCAAATCATAGGACCCTCTCGAGTCTCAACCATACAAACACGTTCCATGCGGAGAGCAGCTCGAGGAATGCACCCGCGTCTGGAGTCGCTCTGTCAGATTCAACATAGGTACTATCCATATTTTTGTTGTTTCTTGCTGATTCTTGTGAGCTCAACTTTGTACCAGACAGAAGAAACTTGGCAGTGTTTCTTAGTAACCCTCCCAGCTCCTATACAATTAAGGACTTTGTCATGTCCTTTTTCTCTATTCTTGCAACTCAGAGAAAAGTTGCAATTTTCATGGTTTTTGTAGCAACTTCTCGCGGATGGTAGGCAACTTTCCTCTATTTCCTACCAACTTATTTCATATCCCAGGCAATTTATTTTTCCAGAGATTCCAACTATGAAGAAAAATTTCCAACTTTCATGGTTTTCGTAGCAACTTCTCGCAGGTGGTAGGAAAATTTCGTCTGATTCCTAGCAACTTCTATCATATCCCAAGCAACTTATTTACCAGACACATGCTCCTTTTTCAAACAAACAAGTTCAAGTTGCCTACCAACTACCCCCATACAATCCCTATGTAAACTAGTTCCCGAGTCAAGATTATGCTCTTTGATTTACTATGGGCAATTTTCACAAGAGTTTATATCTAAAACAGGAAAAACCCAAAAAAAAAACTGCCTGTAGGATCCCCATGCAAACTACTTTGACTAAGTCAAAATATGCTCCCTTTATGTATTTCCTGAGAAACTTGCACTTGATTCATCCAAAAAAACCTTGCTTAGATAGTCAATATCGAGAAAAAATGGATTGGCAACTTAACACATCAGTAATTAACTTCACAAAATCATCACGTGAATAGTAGGCAACTAACTGACCTAAGTAGGCAACTTCGTAATATCTGTAGGCAACTTACTTGCATAAGTAGGCAAGTTAGTTCACACAATGATCATGCAACTTCGTATCATCGTAATGCAAATTCGTAACAGTAGTTACTTACACCAATTACAGAAAACTAGAATAGAATTTGCAACATACTAATCCTGATACTAATTACAACACATGTCACACATCGCTTCAACATTTTTTTGCCTTCAGTTCTGCAGCTGGCCATCACTTCCTCCCCTTTTTAGCATGAAGAAGCTCCTGTCCAGTACCTACATGTCATAACACAGTAATAAAAATGTGAGATGTGTGAGGATAAAAAGAATCAGAAGTACTTTGTGTTCTATGTAGCGAACAATGCATGGGAAGTTGCTTTTTTTCCTGATTACCTTTTCTTTTTGATTCATTGTTGTGTAGGCAATGGGGTATCCTTGGCCTCAGTGAGGTGCCATTTGACCTTAATGAGGAGGTTGGTATACAACTGCCTAATTACTTGACGGATCTTATTATGGAAGAGGCTATTGACGAGACTCCAGAGTTGCACGCTGCCACCAACACCCCCGCTATTGATGTACATATAGTAGGAACTGACACTAAAATAGGTGGGTTTGTTGTCGGTACAGGAACAACTTTGCTTGCCCTAGACGATGCAGATGATAACGAGGCTTCATCTCAACCAATGGATCCACATATCGGAATGCGGTATGACACACTACAGGGTGTTAAGGAACACTACAATGCATACGCTTCTAGGACTAGATTTTCAATCAAGGTCAATAGGAACAGAAGGTCAGCGCACACCAAGGAGATTGTCAAGCAACAATTTGTGTGCAACAAATTTAGGAAACCCAGGAAGGATGATGGCAGCGGTGACAAACCAGATGTAGTTGGGCCAATACCAGACTCAAATTCCTCGGATGAGGAGGACCGGCAGAATGCAGAACTTGCATCTGTTGTTGCTGGGATTGCTAAGTAAAAAGGGCAACCAAAGAATCTGAAGAAGCAGTAAAGGGAGACAATAATACGAACAAATTGGAAGGCAGATATGGTGGTGAAACTAAAGGATGGGAGATGGGAGGTTATTACTTTTTCAGCTGAACATAATCATCCTCTTAGCCACAAGCCATCGCTGAACAAGTACCTCAAGTCACACCAAGGTATACCAACAAAGGAAAAGGATTTCTTGAAGAATTTACACAACACCAACTTGACTGCTGGTATGTTACTAAATAAACCATCTAACCCCTGTGTTTTATAGATTTAGTAGCAGTTCAATAATAATCCTCTTTTTCTCCCCAAAGAATCTACCCATTGGTACTTTTTTTGTTGCTAGTTTGAGTCCACATAGTTGCTAGAAGAGTAGATGAAGTTACCAGGGTAAAAGTGTTTATGGTTTATAGAAAAACGTTATTAAAGAAGTTACCAGAAACCACATTTTTCAGTTGCCACGCAGTGTATAACTAGTTTCCTGTCAGTGTATGAATAGTTGCCAGTCAGAAGTTCTAGCATTTCCAAGTAAAACAAAAAGTTGTCATAACCTGCTGCATAGTTTCTAGGAAGTACCATTAAACTTAACAGGGAGTAGTATGTTAGTTGCTAGAAGCTACTTTAAGACTAGATGAAGTTGCTTGATGGCACTGAAATATAGCCGTCTACGTCAACATTTAAACTAGATATTATTTATATTTTTGATGAAATATCTCTCTAAACCCTGCCACTAATGCCTAATGATCAAAGGGGTATGCAATCCTTTCTTTCTATTTTTCCTGCACATACAATGACGTTTGATGATGGGAATCACTACATTAAAGTCAAAGATACGAGATTGCTAACAACCCAAAGAAACTAGGAGTCGTGAAGTAGAGACAAACGCTTTAACGACCAACTATACGGCGGGAATAAAATTCTGGTCATACAGTTCCAGTCGTATAGTTGCCATCGACACCGCTAGGTCAAACAGAACAACTTTCGTGAAGGGACCCCTATACAAAGAGGCCTCGAGTGACAAGAAAAGAGAGCTCTTCCCGATCATCAGCCACCCCAAGATCTCCGTCCACAACACCGAAGAGCCACCAGAGGAATAGACTTAGATCTAATCTCTAAACCCATCTCCACCACCATAGCCATATTCCACCACTTGTAATAGTAGATCTCATCTTCGATTGGCGATATTGTAAGACTATTTGCTATCAATCTCATGATTTCCACTACAATGTTTATGATCTTTGATCTCATCTCTATGTGGGAGTAATTCTCCTTGGGCTAAGGGCTTCGGCCTAGCCATGTAGCTTTTGTGCATGTTATTTATCATAGATGGGATCATGTATTAGTTTGTATGACATGATGATTATTGTATCCTCTCTTGCCTCAATCTAAGGACTTGTCAAGTACCCAAGACCCCGAGGATTGAGCGAGATATAGGGAGTATGAGTAATGACTAATCTGTAGGTTGGAAATCCTAGTGACAGAAGGTGTAGTACGGCTGTATGTGCGGGATTTACTTAGGATTAACGGTGACGTCATTATGCATATCATTAGTTCTCTTTCTTCTATGGATGAGACTAGTAGGTTATTGCTATAAGCGGCCGCGGAGGCAATAGCAATTATGGATGCACTGCCCACATATAATTTATCTTGCTCCAACAATTACATGCATACTTTATTTTTATCTTTTATTTCCATCAGATGTTTTGCACATCTATAGGTGAAACCGAATGCGCTATGCCCTCTCTCTCCATCATCTACAACAACAAAAGACGCAAACTCTTGGTCTGGTAAAAACACAAAAGGAATTCTAAATCTCCTAAAGGTCCGTTAAAGTAACTTCACTGTGCTTTCTGCTTCCTGAGGATTCGATAAACCTAGGTCTACTAGGGAAAAGAGCTATACTACATCCTCAATCCGGATTGAATGTATTAACCCTTTTTCTGGCACCGTTGTCGAGGAAGCAATAGCTACCCTAGTGAGGTTAGTAGGAATCTTGCTAGTTTTAATTCTTGTTTTTGATTTTGTTAGTTTTCTTTTAGTCTTTATTTGAAAATCCAAAAAAATTAGTTAGTCCTTAAATTCTTGTTTTTATTATCATAAGTCTCTGTTTAAGAAAACCCAAAAACATAGGAAATATGGCTAAAAAGAAGCTTGGGGAGTTTGCAACTCCCAACAATGATTAGTTGTGTACTCCTATTACTCAGCCAAGAATTACTGCTGATGACTATGAAATTAAGCCCCATTATTTAAGTTTGGTTCAACTGAATCAATTTGGAGGCTCTGTTGTCGAGGTCGTGGGTATGCACTTGAATACTTTCACTGAAATATGTGATATGATGCGCATAAAAGATGTTGACCCCGATGCGGTCAAATTACGCTTATTTCCTTTCTCTCTTAAAGCAATAGGAAAAGAATGGTTGCTATCTTTGCCTAGAAATACTATTACATCATGGGTGGAATGTACTTCTTTATTTATGACTAAATTTTTTCCACCTGTAAAGACTATGCAACTAAGATCTAATATTGTTGGTTTTAGACAGGAAGAGCATGAGCCACTAGCGCTTACATGGGAGAGGATGAAAGAATGCATGAGAAATTGTCCCAGCCATGGGATGGAAGATTGGTTAATTCTCCATTTATTTTATAATGCTCTTAATCCTGTGTCTAAGTCTATGCTTGATACTGCAGCTGGAGGAACATTTATGGTAAACATATTACCGAAGCAAAGCAGCTGCTAGACAATATGCAAGACAACCATGCCTGGTGGCATCTGGATAGATCGAACACGAAGAAGGTGAACTCCGTCTCACCACAAGAAAATGAAGAACTCAATGCTAAGATGGATGAGCTCATATTAGCCGTAAAAGGTAAGGAAAACCAGGTAAGAGCTATCCTAGAAACAAATATTGAAGAAGTAGACTTCATAGCTCGTAATGATTATAACCCTGCTTGGAAGAAGAATTATAATCCTAATTTTAAAAAACACTATTCTAGTCCTGCAGGTAACTCTAATAATAATATGGGATCAAGTAATGGTAGTCTCCAAGAAACAATTAAGTATTTTATAGACTCACAAAATGAGCAAAAGAATATCCTTGTTAAAATAACGGAGAACCATGATGTTATGCTTGGTAAATTATCTAACAAAGCTGTAAGTTTGAGGAATGATTTGCAGGTCCTCCAAGAAAGAACGAGGATTGTTGAGGCATAGCTAGGTAAGATAACCGAGAGTCAAACTCTCATTCTAGCTAAATTTGCATGTAAAGATGAGCCAAATCTTGTTGAAGACCTTAAGATGATGAGAATCCAAAGGGAGGAGCCTGATGAACATGATTATAGTAATGCTCCTTCACCAAGTTACACCGTTGAAGATTTTGTAAAAAGGATCAACATTAAGATTCTGGTAAATGAAGGAAATGACGAAGCCATGTATCAACACTTTGTTAATCAGGTAGCAATAAAGGCACGTGAGCTTGAAGAAGAATATGAGAAAATTGCTAAAAAATACCAGTTAAGCTTGATGATATATTTGAGCCTACCATTAAGATTAAAATTGGGAAAATTGAGATAGCTGCACTTTGTGATATAGGTGCAAGCGTTTCAACAATTCCCAAAATTCTTTTTAATAAGTTAAATCTTGTCTCTTTTAAAATTACCGAGTTAAAATTACATCTTGCAGATTCTACCTATAAACAAGTTGTAGGAATTAAGGAGAATACTTTAGTATACATTAAAGGCTCCTGCTCTTATTGATTTTGTTATTGTTGACATGCCCGAAGATGCTACTGCTCCTATTATATTAGGTCGTCCTTTCTTAAGAACTATTAAGGCTTTGATTAATCTACATGAAGGGAACATGAAGCTTCAATTGCCTTTGCGGGATCTTTTTGTTATTCATTTCCCCAGGAAGAAGAAAGCCAAGCATGATGAAAAGGAGGCCATCACTTTGAAAGCTAACTATTTTGGAGTGGGTGTTCCACTCATCTGGCCTAAGTGAGCAACATCAAGGTCAAGCTATTGACCATAAAAGAGCGCTCCATGGGAGGCAACCCATGTGACATAAAGGCTTGAGTTAAGTTTTAAGTTTTAGTTTAAGTTTAATAAAGAGTGCTAGAAAACTCCAGTTGAGGAGAAGAAGTTTGTTAGTACTAAAAATCCTATTTTATACATGTTGTTGTTGGTCAACAATTTTTACTGTCAACTTTCTGTCAAAAATAAGGTGTTTCGCTAAGTTTCAGAATAAGAAATAATTCTCGAAGAAACGGAATTTGTTTGATGGCTACAGAGAGTTTAACGACCAACTATACGGCGGGAATAAAAATTCCGGCCATATAGTTCTGGTTGTATAGATATTTTTGCCAGCGACAATTTTTCTTTCAAAAGTACTAATGGTTTAACGACCCACTATACGGCGGGAATAAAAATTTCGGCTGTGTACTTCCGGTCGTATAGATATCGATGCTTTCGTACAATTTCTTTTCCAGGTATAGAGGGTTTGATGACCAACTATACAGCGGGAACACATAGTTCTGGCCATATTGTTGCGCCGCCAGGTGGAAACCCTAAAATTTTGATAGCAGGCCAACTATACGGCGGGAACACATTGTTCCAACCATATAGTTTGCCCGTATAGTTGCGTTCGACCATAAAAACGCCACAGGAGGTACCTCCAACCCCAAAACTTCAATCCCTTTTCTCTCTTCTACCTCCAAACTCTCTCAAAACCTCAAGAGATCTTCATCTCTACTTATTTTTGTTCGATTTCCTCGCACACAAGTGATCTATGGTATGTATCTCTTCCGATCCTCCAATTACATTTTGCAAATTCATCTTCGACCTATCGTCATTATCAATCTAGGGTGAGACCTACTATGAACTAATTACCATGATTCTCTTGCCTAGATTATTATTTTGAGGGTATTCTTTAGTGTGCTACGATGAGTAATATGTTATGTTTATTATTGTTGGATCAAAAGGTTTTATTTTTATCTTTCCTTGTTATTTTGGATGATGAACACAAGGAGCCAAACTCGTGCTCGTGCCGCCACTAGTGCTTCTCGGGTTGTCACTCAAGAACACATGGGGATACGATTCAGGAATGAGCTCCAACGTGATCGCTTTGATAGGATCAAGAACTGATAAGTGAAGGAAACCAAGTGGGCTTGCCCCATTATATTAAACCAACTTGGTATTTCTAATGACTTCAATTTACTTTGCAATAGGATTGGCCTGCAAAACTTTGTATTCAATGATGTGCCTACTTATCGCCGATTAACTCTTGAATTTCTAAGTTCCTTCCAAAGCACCGTTAAACTATGGCATGGAGAGGACACAATTTCTTTCCGACTTATGAACAAAAATTACACTTTATCACTAGATGAATGGTGCGCACGCTTTATTTTTCGAAACAATAATGATAATGACTTGCGTGCATCCTTTACTGGCTTAGACCCTTCCCCGGAACAATAGTATAATAGAATGAGCTTCACTTCTAGAGTGAGCAAGAGGAAGAATATTCAACATCCTACAATTCGCTATTTGTTCTATGTTATTGCTAACACCTTGCAAGCACAAAATGAGTTCACGAGACTCAATGAAGAGGACATCTTAGTCCTTGCAAAGGCTGCTTACAACAACTGCGACTTTTCACTCAACTTGGGCGCAATCCTTGTGCGCTACCTGGAGCACCAATCCTCCCAAAGCCAAGGACCAATCACAGGTGGAGGCGTCATCACCGTGCTTGCCATTGACCTAGGCATCAACCTAGGTGCGTTGCAACCTGTGCTAGGTGAGCGACGTGTTGGTTTCTCTACTTTAAAAGCTTGTGGAATGCTCACTAGGAGAGGTGGTGTTTATTACTTGCATATTGCTGGCGCTGGGTGTCTCTACCCCGCTCCTATGCCTAATGGTCTTTTCTCTATTGAGGAAGGACGTTTGCTATATGACTTGCAGGTTGAGCAACACCAACCCGAGGAGGAGATTCCGGATGAGGATGAGGACCAAGAAGAGGAGCAAGAAGTTCCTTATCAAGAGGAGCAGCCACCAACCCGGTTCGCTACATACCAAGACCTCCATGAACTTGGAGGGACTGTGGAGAGGACGCATAGCCTCTCCTTGAACCTTCAAGGAACAACTAGTAATTTATCAACTCAATTTGTGAACTGGATTTCCGATTTTTTCCCGCCACCACAATGATTTGAAGGGCTTGCAAAAGCCTAAGCTTGGCGAAGTTTCCTCATTTATCTTTATTTGGTGTTCATTTGCTTTTATTTATTTCGAGGTTATGTTTTTAATTCGAGTTTATAAGCACTTGTGTTGGTTTCCCCAATGCTTTATCTTTTGTTATTTCTATTTGCTTTCGAGATTTTCTAGCCGAGCTTTGCCGCCAATTTTCTATTATTTAATTTCCTCTCTTAAAAACAACAAAAAGATTTCTCCATTTATCTTTATTTTCCCTCTTTCTTCTTTTCTATTCTCCTTGTGGCTTTCACACGTTTGCAGGAAGACTGATTGACTTCGAGTTTCCAAGAAATGAATCAAAAAGTAAGAGAGAAGTGGAACCAAACATGAGAGGTACGCCTTATGACTCCCCACTTTTGATGTTTGAGAAACCCATGCTAGTTAGTAGTAAATGTTGACATATTGTATTGGTGGAGTAAGTCTTTGTATCATAGTAAAGTTTTGTTTGCATGGATATTTAGTTGGGTACGTTTTGTTCTAGCTCTTGTAGTTAACCAAGTCTTGACTAAAAAATTGCTAAACAATTGTAATAAGAAAAGGTCTCACAATTGAAGGCTTGTAGGACAATGAATGGTAAAGTACTACTTGAAAAGTCTCGATTTATTGATGTGGGAGAATTGAGATACTCTAGTGTATATGCTTTTCATGACAACTCTCACACTCTCAATTTTACATGATTATACTTTATTGTTCAAAGGCAAGCCTATGAGTTGACTACATGACATGGAATAAAGTTTACTCATTTGAATCATCCATGCTAACAATAATTTTGCTGCACTATAAGGATGCATAAAAACCCGTATGATATGCTTTCCATTACTCTATCTATGCTGAAGTTTTTCAGATTTATAAAGTAGAGGAAACATGAGACTACCAATCATGAGTAAGATCATCATCTCACTATTTCAGTTTAAATGCTGAGTTCCTTTTTGGTTTTGGTTTTATTGCTCGAGGACGATCAAGTTTAAGCTTGGGGAGGTTGATGGCTCTGAAATATATCCATCTGCGTCCCCATCTAAACTGGATATTATTCATATTTTTTATGAAATATCTCTCTAAACCCTACCACTAATGCCTAATGATCAAAGGGGTATGCAATCCTTTCTTCCTATTTTTCCCTGCATAGACAATGACGTTTGATGATGGGAATCACTACATTAAAGTCAAAGATACGAGATTTCCAACAACCCAAAGAAACCAAGAGTCGTGAAGTGGAGATAGACGCCTTAACGACCAACTATACGGCGGGAATAAAATCCCGGCCGTATAGTTTCGTTCGTATAGTTGCCATCGACACCGCTAGGTCAAACAGAACAACTTTCGTGAAGGGACCCCTATATAAAGAGGCCTCGGGCGATGAGAAAAGAGAGCTCTTCCTGATTAGCAGCCGTCCCCCGATCTCCATCCACAACACCAAAGAGCCACCAGAGGAATAGACTTAGATCTAATCTCCAAACCCTTCTCCACCACCATAGCCATATTCCACCACTTGTAATAGTAGATCTCATCTGAGATTGGTGACATTGTAAGACTATTTGCTATCAATCTCAGGATTTCCACTACAATGTTTATGATCTTTGATCTCATCTCTGTGTGTGAATAATTCTCCTTGGGCTAAGGGCTTTGGCCTAGCCATGTAGCTTTTATGCATGTTATTTATCATAGATGGGATCATGTATTAGTTTGTATGACATGATGATTATTGTATCCTATCTTGCCTCAATCTAAGGACTTGTCAGGTACCCAAGACCCCGAGGATTGAGCTAGGTATAGGGAGTATGAGTAATGATTAATCTGCAGATTGGGAATCCAAGTGACATAACAGATAGTACGACTATATGTGCGGGATTTACTTGGGATTAATGATGACGTCACTATGCATATCATTAGTTATCTTTCTGCTATGGATGAGACTAGTAGGTTATTGCTATAAGCGGTTGCGGAGGCAATAGAAATTATGGATGCAATACCCACATATAATTTATCTTGCTCTAACAATTACATGCATACTTTGTTTTAATCTTTTATTCCCATCAGATGTTTTGCACAGCTACAGGTGAAATCGAACGCCCTAGGCCCTCTCTCTCCATCATCGACAACAACAAAAGACGCAAACTCTTGGTTTGGTAAAAAACACAAAAGGAATTCTAAAACTCCCGAAGGTCCATTAAAGTAACTTCACTATGCTTTCAGCTTCCCGAGGATTCGATAAACCTAGGTCTACTAGGGAAAAAGAGCTATACTACATCCATAGTCCGGATTGAAGGTATCATTGCTATTAGTGTATGATTAGTTATCAGGGTAAAAGTGTTTATGGTTTGAAGGAAAAGGTTAGTACAGAAGTTGCCAGAAACCATATTCTAGTTGCTTGGTAGTGTATAACTAGTTGCCTGTCAGTGTATGACTAGTTGCTAGCTAGAAGTTCTGGCATTTTCAAGTAAAACATAAAGTTGTCAGAACCTACTATACAGTTTCTAGGAAGTAACATTAAACTTGAGAGGAATTAGTATGTTAATTGCTAGAAGCTAATGTAAAAATAAAGATTCCTCACTCGGTTGCTTGCTAAAAAAAATTGTTGTAGGGAGAATGATGGATATAATGTCAGGGTTCTATGGTACAGAGTTGCTAGTCCTGTACACTGCCAAAGGTATCACCAACTACTATGCAACTTCGACTGTAGAGGAAACGAAAGATGGTGACATGACCGAAGTGATCAACCATTTTGTAGAGCAAAAAGAGAAGTATTCTGACTTTTACTTCAGATTAGAATGTGAAGAGGAGGACAGGGCAAAAACATTTTCTAGGTTGATGGTCCTGCTAGGAGACTGTACGTTGAGGATTACCATGACTGTGTATCCTTTGACAACACATACTTAACAAATAAGTACAGTATGCCCTTTGCACCTTTCATTGGGATTAACAAGCATGGGCAATCTGTCATGTTGGGATGCGGGTTTGTGAGGCAAGAGTTGGCAACCAGTTTTGATTGGTTTTTTAGAGTTTTCTTATCACGATGGATGGTTGAGCATCGGACAACATCATCACTAACCAAGACATTACTATGAAGCAGTCTATTGATAGGATGTTCCTAGCAGCTATTCATCGATTTTGCCACTGGCACATCATGCAGAAAGCGCAGACAAAATGTGGTACTATTCTGGGTAGAAAACTTGGTCTAGCGGAAGATTTCAACGCCTTCATAGACTTCACCTTTTCACTAGAGGATTTTGAGGCAAAATGGGCTCTATTTTTAGGCAAGTGGTCTGCTGCTCCTGGGCACTCACACTTTAGGGAACTGTATGCCATTAGGGACAAGTGGGTGCCTTGCTCCTTCCTGCACCGGTTCTTCCCTTTCCTCCAGTCCACGCAGCACAATGAGGGGTTTCATGCTATGCTGAAACGCTATGTGAAGCCACACAAGTCACTATTAAACTTTGTGAAATAGTATGAAAAGGTCCAGGTGCATGTCCTAGCGAAGGAGGGAGGCAATGACTACCGTACAGAATTCCTTGAGGTCCAGAGATGGTCGGCATATCCCATTGAGGAACATGCGTACAATGTGTACTGCAGAGACATATATTTGAAGTTCGGGCATGCATTTGAGCTTATTGGTTGTTACAATGTAAGTCACTTTGGTGGCTTCTTCTACAGGCTTGAGCCAAATAGGACATGGTGTGCGAAGTATGTGTTGAGGACCTACATGGTTACAACGAACAAGGATGAAGGCATCTACTCATGTGTGTGTTCAAAGTTTGACAGGGATGGTATGCTTTGTTGCCACATATTGAAGGTTTTCACCCGCCTTGGTGTTGATGAGATATCCGAGAGGTACATCCTAAAAAGGTGGATACCAGAAACAGTCTTAGGTGGACAGCAAGCGTAGTTGTGCAGCAGCCAGATGTCATGCCACTAGAGTCTTAAGTGCGTCATGCTAACCTAAACATGTCGTTTCAGAAAATTGCACGTGTGGCTTGCATAATGGATGCAGCTACTGCAATTGCCAACAAACACATGCGTGCTACAACAACGGAAATCACTCAGATGAACAAGTCACGGAAGAAAAAGAAGAAACCGGTGGCCCCTGTTGATCCTACAATCCTAGGGACCCGCCAAAGTCAACTATCAAGGGTAGAACAAAGGCACGCCGCACAAAATCTACCCTTGAACTTCACCCAAAACAGAAAAAGTAGTGCAATACGTGTGGTTCTTTCGAGCACAACTCTACAACATGCAAACAGAGGCTGGTGTAGGCAAAAAAATTGTAGGCTAGGCAACTTTATAAGAAATTGGAGGGTTAATTTCACTATAGCTAGGCAACTTTTAGCAGTTTTGTGGCAACTTTGTTTTGTCACTATTTTCTCTCTTTTATGTATATGTGGCAACTAAGACCATTATTCCTGGCAAGTTATATACATCTAGAAAATAACTTTTACAAGTAATGTGGGAACTTGTGCGGTCACTTGTGCTTTGATTTATCTGTTTCATTTTTGGCTCTGCCAACTAACGCTTAAATTGCGGCAAGTCTGATAATTGTGAAAAGCAACTTCCAGCATTTAAGGTGGCACATTGTGCTGTCACTATCACTGTTTATGTAAAATTTAGCATATGCGCTACAATTTTTGATATGTAACTGTGA
This sequence comes from Avena eriantha, assembly GCA_910589775.1. Taxonomy (NCBI): domain Eukaryota; kingdom Viridiplantae; phylum Streptophyta; class Magnoliopsida; order Poales; family Poaceae; genus Avena; species Avena eriantha. The sequence continues at coordinate 181,900,466 of OU342746.1, forward strand.
TTTGTCAGTTTCATTTTTGTCTCTGGAAACTAAGGGCAAGTCTGATAACTGTGAAAAGCAACTTTCAGCATTTAAGGTGGCAACTTGTGTTGTCACTGTTAATCACATCTTTTGTTACAAAAAGTGATTGAACATGAGCATTTTCCAGTTGATAGGTAAAGAAACAGAGATCAAATAAGCAACTTGTATCTTATCTTAAGCACATTTGATAGGTAAAAAAATGGAGATCAAAGTTTGGGTGGGCATGCCTTTATTGCTTAAAGCTTGAGGACTTCCTTCCATTTGACTTTGTTGTCACCTGATGAGACCCAACTGTGTGTCATTATCTTCCTAATATCTGGGATATCCTTTGTTGAGTAGTTTTGACATGCTCTACCATCCCAATTGATGTTCATTAGGGTTAAAATCCCACAATCATGGCTGGAAAAAACACATAATAGTTAGGAAAAGCATAGTATGACTATAATGACCAGCAAAGAATATGAATGTGGGTAAGTCGCTCACTAAGGTTGCTCACTTGTTTTTCTGCTTCGGCACCTAGATTTCTTAAACGCCAAAATTGTCAAGACAGATTTTGGATTCATCGTAGTTTCTGTCACAAAGAATGCGGATAGAGGCGATGATGGCCTGCTAACATTTCTTCAACACCTTATCCTCGATTGTCCTCCACGAGTCAAGGATCTGGAATTTTCTGCCTCTGATGTTTAAGTTGAACAACCAATAGTGGTTGACAACTTCCCTTGCTTTCGGGTTGAGATCTTGAATAATAGGGAACATGACCTATGTAGTTAGGTAATTAGTTAACTACAGGAAAGCAACTAGTTATATTGTGCTGGCAAGTAGTGAGATTGATGAAGCAACTATGAAAATGGACGAAAAAGATAGTATTTAAATTAATTTTTGCAGAAACAGCTACAACATGGCAAGTTGTGGTATAGTGAGAAGCAACTATTAACATGGAGGAAGCAACTAGTGAGATAATGGAAGCAACTAGTGACATGTAGCACATTAACTATCTATGAGGCAACTTTTTTAGTTAGGCAACTAGTGTCATGGAGAGAAGCAACAATTGAACTGAAGGAAAGCAACTAGTAGCATAAAAAAGAAAGCAAGTAGTAACATGGGGAAAACCTGTAATGTGTACATGGGAAAATGTATGCACCATATCTTGTCGGTCCAAACATCTTGAGTTCTTGAACAACATCTTCAGTTCTTTTCGGTTCCAATCTAATTCCTGCAGCCATGTCTTTGGAAAAGAAGCAAAAAATAGGGATTGCGAGGATCGAAGCAATAGTAGAGCTTCCAATTTATCTGCTTGGTGGTTACTGGTATCGTATTACCAAATGGAAACAAGGGCAGTTTTAGCTAATGCACTTACAGATAATGATATTGTGTGATTTGGATACAACTAACACGGACTGACGCTATTTTCAGCAGAATTACCTTGGTGTCTAGTTTTTGTGCAGAAAATCAACTATCAGAAAAAATCCCGGAAAATATGCCAAAAATCCTATTTCACCAGAAGACTCATGGAGCCAGAAGACGAGATGGAGTAGGGCCACGAGGGGCCCACACCACCTGGCCGTGCCTAGGGGTGGTGTCGCCGCCTCGGCTGCCCCCTCGGCCTCCCTCTTCTCCTATAAGTTGCCTCTTGACCTAAAAACCAAGGGGGGTTCGACATTTTTGTAGAAAGAGTTCTGCTCCGCCGCCACCACTAGATTCCGCAAATCAGCACCAGAAACTCCATTCTGGCACCCTGCCGGGATGGGGAATTGGAGGAGATCATCACCATCATCACCATCATCACCATCATCACCACCATCGCTTCTCCATCGACCATCCATGTTTTCCCCATCTATGAGTGAGTAATCCCTCGCTATAGGCTATGGGGATGGTAGGGATTGGATGAGATTGTTCATGTAATGGCATCAGATTGTTAGGGCATGGTGCCTAGTATCTATTATTAGTGCTATTTGACTTTGTTGCAACTTATTATGCTTAATGCTTGTCACTAGGGCCCGAGTGCCATGATTTCAGATATGAACATGTTATTGATTCATTATGATAGTATTGTTTATGGTCTTACCTGCAAGTTGTATACACACGTTGTTGTCTAGAACCAATGGCCCCGAAGTGACAGCAATCGGGATAACCGGAGGGAATGGCTTTGATGTGAGGATCACATGTGTTCACGGCGTGTTAATGCTTTGCTCCGGTGCTTTATTAAAATGAGCACCTTAATTTCCAGTAGTTCCCTTGAGGCCCCACTGCAAACGGGCTGGCGGGACAAAAGATGTTGTGCAAGTTCTCATTGCGAGCACATATGACTATATATGGAACACATGCCTATGATTATTTAGTACTTGGATGCTTTATCTTATTTATCTGGAATTGCCCTATGTCTTGATTGCCATGTGAATTGTCTTGTCCATGCAACGCCCGTCCATCCATCCCTATGCCTACCGTGCTTTAATCTTACTGTTTACTTCTATTGTTACTACTGTCTTTACTTTTACTACTGCTGTTACTTTACTATTGCTATTACAAAACTGTTGCTACTGATAAACTGCTGTGAGCAAGATTGTTTCCAGGTGCAGCTGAATTGACAACTCAGTTGTTAAGGCTTATAAATATTCTTTGGCTCCCCTTGTGTCGAATCAACAAATTGGGTTTCACTTCCCTCGAAAATACTGCGATACACCCCCTATACTAGTGGGTCATCAAGACTGTTTTCTGGCGCCGTTGCCGGGGAGCATAGCTCTATTTATCGAGTTCATTTGGAATCACTATTGTTTGCTGCCGTCCATCCATCATGGGTAAGTCTCGTGATGGCAAGGTTCCTATTTACCATCCACTACAAGAAGAGGTACGGTTCTGAACACCTTTGTTGCTCTTGATTCACCATCTGTTATGAGTAAGTTCCTTACACCACCACATACACATGCTACACACACTGCTACTACTGCTGAATCTGAAACTTCTGTTACTTATGATGCTACTTCTACTGTGCTTGATAAGAGTGGTTCATTAGGTCCTTTTCTAGATGCTACGGTTGCTAGAACTATAGCTGGAAATACTGAAACTCCTAATGAAGACACTACTACACCTGTCAGTTCACCTGAGTCTAGAGAGAGTTATTATATTGAAGGCGGTTATATAGAGATGACCGATGAATTTTAAAGAATGTCAAAACACCCATGATATGAGTGATATTAAGAGTCTCCTTGAGAGACGTACTATAAAACCCAAATTGTCTCATAATGCTAAGTTTGCTGCATCTCCCATACACATTAAAATAAGGATTATGATTTCTCTCTTGATTTATCTTACATAACTATTGTTGAGAAAGAATATTTTTGTGTGACTAAGAATGAGAGTGCGGTAGCACATATGATTGAGCTTTCTACCATCACTGGTTTATTTTCTGATGATATTAAGATGCGCACCTACTTTGTTGCTAAAATTTTCCCCTTTTCACTGAAAGGAGAAGCTAAAACTTGGTTTAATAATTTACCTCCTGGATCTATTGATAGCCTTGATTGCTTGATTAGTACTTTCCTGCAGAAATATTTTCCTCCTAGTGCTAGACATGCTATTTTGCAGGAACTTTTTGATTTTAAACAAGGAGAGAAAGAGATATTGCCTGAATCATGGGCAAGGTTTTGTGCTTTGATTCATGCACATGCTGGATGTCCATTACCAAAGAATGAGCTTCTTGATATATTTTATAATGGACTAACTGAAGAATCTAGAACATACCTAGATAGTTGTGCTGATTGTGTTTTCAGGAATAGGACTCCCAAGGAAGATGAGGAATTAATGGCTAAAATAAGCAAGAACTATGAAGATTGGACTCCTCCTGAACAGCCTGTACCTGAGACAACTATACCCGAACCAACTATTCCTGTGCCTATACCAACATCAAAGAAGAGGGGAGTTATTGAACTAAATGATGAAGTAATGAAGGAAGCTAAGAAATGTCTCAAGGAGAAGGGTATTAAAGTTGAACACGTGAAGAATTTACCTCCTATAGAAGAATTATGTAAGCCAATCTCCCACTCATCCACTATTGAGGTACACTCTCTCCAACATTTTGATGAAGTTGATATTCCTTACTCTAAACCTCCTGATCAATGCTTAGAAGAATTTGATATTTTTATTGTTAAGCAAGATAATTTTAATAAGAGGGTGCAAAATCATTTAATGCAAAACTATAGAGCTATTGTTGAGTTAAAAGATATTGTGGAAAGAACCTCTAATGATGTTAAAATGCTTATTAAACACTTCCAAATGGTTCAAACTCAAATTGATCCGCTTATTAAAGTACAAAAAGACTTGCTAGTTAACGCTTCTAAAGAAAAACATGCTTATGAAATTAGAACTAGAAGTGGTGCTTCTACCCAGGATCCTCTATATCCTGAAGGGCATCCTAAAAGAATTGAGCAGGATTCTCAACAAATTGAAAATAGTGGTACTTCTCCTAAGAAAAGGAAAAAAAATGTAAAACTATTGTAGAATCTCCTGAACTTGCTATAGATCCTAATAGTATATCTGTCTCTGATGCTAAAACTGAAAGTGGTAATGAGGAAAATGATGCTCCTGATAAACAAAAATTGAAGAAGAACCTAAAAAGCACACTAAGAATACTAAATACACTAAAGAAGATTTTGTTGCTAAGAAACATAGTAGTGAAAGAGAGCCCTGGGTCCAAAAACCTATGCCTTTACCTTATAAGAAACACAAGTCAAAGGAAGATGAACACTATAATATGTTTTGTGAATGGATGAAACCTTTATTCTTGCAAATTCCTTTGCCTGATGCTATTAAATTGCCTCCTTATTCAAAGTATATGAAGGATATTGTCTCTAATAAAAGGAAGATCCCTAATGAACAAATTTCTACTTTGCTTGCTAATTATTCCTTTAATGGTAAGGTTCCAAAGAAATTTGGAGACCCAGGGATTCCAACTATTCCTTGCTCTATTAAAAATAGTTACGTTAGAACTACTTTGTGTGATTTAGGAGCAGGAGTTAGTGTTATGCCTTTCTCTCTATAAGAGACTTCAACTGGAAAAACTAATACCAACTCATATATCCTTGCAAATGGCTAATAAATCTACTACTATTCCTGTTGGTATATGTGAGGATGCACCTATTCAAGTGTCTCATAATTGCTTGATATTAACTGATTTTGGTGTGCTTGAAATGTGTAAAGATGATAATATGTCTATTATTCTTGGGAGACCTTTTCTTAATACTGCAGGAGCTGTTATTAATTGTAATCAACGAAAGGTGACTTTCAATGTTAATGACAAGGAGCATACTGTCTATTTCCCCAAGAAGATTGATAGGACTTACGGTTTGAATTCAATTGAACATGTTGAGGGCATTCAAGTTGAAGAAATATATTGTCCCATACCACGAGAAAAATATGAAACTATTATGATTGTGACCATTTCTATCAAGGTTGAGGTAACATAATCATTAGTGGAATACAAAGTTTTGTTTCATATAAAATTGTTTTGGTAACAAGACCTGATCAACCTTGTTAACAAAAGGATTTCAATGAACAAAACAATGTTTTCACCATGATTATCTCCGCTTACTTTTACTTTATCCATTTTTGTGTTTTCTTTCTCTTAGTTTACTTTTCAGTTGTTAGTTGCTTGCATATTAGAGTGTCTTAGAACTGCTGAAGTTTAGGTTTTTTTTTGCATCATTTGAAAATCACTTTTCTGCAGAAAAATCATTCATCTATACCTGAAAATTGCTCAAAAATAAAGTGTCTCGAAAAATTCCAGAAAATTCATATTAAATTTTTACGTGAAAAAAGGGGCAGAGAAGTGCATGGAGAGTACCAGGGGGACCACCAGGCAGGCACACCACCTGGTGGCGCGGCCAGCCCAGGGGCGCGCCTGGCCATGGTGTGGGCCACCCCTGGCCCTCCACTCACTCTCTCACTTGCCTCTGCTTCCTCTCTCCCGAGAAAACATCAGTTCTTTGCTCGAAATCGTGTTCTTGCTATTCTTTCCCACGATTTTTCGATCTCCTTGCTCAACCCATCTTTGCTGCTGAAATTTGGAGCATTTGTTCTCCGTTATGTGACTCCTCCGCTTGTCCAAGTAGATTTGTGTTTAGTGGACTATATCTTGAGTATTTTGCTGTTGTAGGTGACAGGTTATGAGAGCTTGTAAGCTTGTTCAATGCTTAGATATAGTTTTGATGCATGTTTAGGCCGCTTACAAGTCCCTATGAGTAGTGCCCTTTATTATGTATTCACTTTGCAATCACTTGTTTAATGGATGTTTAAATTTCAGAATATCAAAGATGAACAACCACATATTTGGAGAAATATTTGAGAGGGACACACCTAGGAGGTCAAGGCCCTCAAGATCAACCTCTCAGTTTAGGCCTTCGTACAATGAAGATCTCATTGCACCACACTTTGGCAATGAAGGAGATGATGGGGATGCTCACCCATCTACCTTTCCTTGTTATACCTTCTTGCAAGCTACAGGGATCCTCGATGAATTCTTACTACTGGTTCAGAGAGTCGGTTTGACCTCATACATGGAAGATGAGAGTGAGCAATATGCCGTGCTCACCAAAACTTTTGTTGAGAGTTTCGTTTTCACTAACACCCCCTATCAGTCAACTGTTTCTTTCAGAATTTATAATCAGCCTATCACCATGACTTTGGAAAGATTTTGCAGCATTATAGGTATAGGTATGACAGGGACCGTGAAGAAAATCCAAGGGCAACCCACTGATTTGCTGGAGCACCCCCTATCAGTCAACAGTTTCTTTCAGAATTTATAATCAGCCTATCACCATGACCTTGGAAAGATTTTGCAGCATTATAGGTATAGGTATGACAAGGACCGTGAAGAAAATCCAAGGGTGACCCACTGATTTGCTGGAGCTCTATCGAAGTGTGAAAAATGACGATGACCGCGTAGCTCAGCGCCGGAAGATAAGAAACATCCAACTCCCAGCTCTTAGATACTTTGCTTATTATCTTGCTACTAGCATTCTGGGTAGGGAGAACACAAGTAATATCTCCAATTATCAGTTAGCCTTCCTCGCTGCTGCACTTAACAATGATACTCGGTACAATCGAGGCTCTCTCATTGCTCGCCGCTTAGCTGCTAGGGGACCTATTTATGGGGGCAGTATTGCTTCACGTATGGTTACTGCATTAGAACTTTCTATGGATCCTAATGATACTATATTGGCACCACAAAGGCTTGATCTTGCTGCCATGAAAACACATCACTTCGTCACTGCTGACTCTGGTATGGACAGTTTAGTATAAAAGATGTTGTTTACTGACAGGGATGAAAGGGAGATTCCTTTGCCGCAATCTACTTTGTTTAGTGTTCATAGGAGGCCATGGTCGCGTTCTAAGGAGGAGGTGGATGAGCAGCTCCGCTTGCTTGGTTTCCATAGGCAGCACCAGGAGGATGTGCCTTCTCACGACTACTCTGCCCACTACAGTGGAGCATCCTCGAGCTCGTACCAGAACGAGAGCACCTCCTCGTCATACCATGGAGACACTTCATCTTGGCTAGCTTGGGATTGATACCCACTTAGGCCAAAAGCCTAAGCTTGGGGGAGGTACACCGACACCACACTCATCTACATATCATGTTTAGTCAGTACTTTGTATATCCATGCTTCGTTCTCTTTTTAGTTTTCGTTCTTTCTTTGCTTTTGCTTTCTAAAAAACACAAAAAGACCAAAAATATTTTTGTTGTTTCTCTTTGTTTGCTTCTTTTATTTTTGCCTTGGTTTGATTTTTCCTTTTCGCTTTGTTTTGATTAATTGAAAAACCCAAAAAGATTTTTCTTTGTTTTTTCTTTCTTTTTGTTCTTGCCTTCAAAACTCAAAAACACCAAAAATATTTGTTGTTCTTCTTTGGTTTTGATAAGTTTGTTGCAGGGTTCAGCAGTCCTCAATGGAATTTGGTTTCATGTTATTATTCAAGCCACACAAGTGAAGGGCAATAATGAGGATTAATGACAACTTGAGGTGTGGTAAGAGGCTGGTAACAAACTCTATTTGTTTTCATTTTTGTACATATACTCATCATTGTGGGCATGCTTAGTCTATTCATGTAGGGTGTATGTTATTTATGGATGCTTAGTAGTTCTTGCTTTCTTATGATTAGCTCCAACTTGCTAATAGTTAGCATGTTATATGAATGTTTGCTTGCATTGCTCTATTCATAAATTGGCATGACACTGTGGTATCCTCCTCTAAATGTTTCACTTGAATTGACTTGGCACATGCTCACACATGCATGTGACTAAAACAATCAGTTAAACCTCGATGAATTATTTTCCCTCAGGGGTCTTGAATCACTTTCATGCCATGATTAGTCCTGTTTTGTTGCAAGCATGATTATGACAGTTATTGCTCTCTCGTTTGTCGCTCCCTTTCTATTGCTAGCCTTCACTTGTGCTGAGTATAACCTTTACTCGTACATCCAACTCCCCAAAACCAATATTACCAAAAGTTTCCACCATACCTACCTATTAGCATCATTTGCTATTCCGTGCATATTAAGTATGCCTTGTTTTCTTCTGAATAAAATGTTTGCTTGTTATGAGAAAGTTAGTTAGTAAAGCTCTCACGAACTTGATGGCACACTTTATTTTCTTGTACTTAATAAACCTAAACCATTGCGTCCTTCTTTGTTGCGTATATGCTTGCGCTTTATAAGTTAAAGTTAGCAGAAACAAATATCATGGGGAACGCTTTCAACATTGCACTAGTACTTTGTACCTCGTTGATATCATGATTCTTTTGCTTATGGATCCCGGTGGTGTGAAATAAAAGTGGAACTTGTAAGATCATGGAGTTTGTATGTGTGTTAGAGAAATGCCTGGGCCGCTAGCCTAAGCCATGCCTAATCATGGAGGAAACTTGCAGCATAACCATAATGAGCATTCTATGAAGCATCCTCAATAAAAACCTATGCAAATAGCAAATAAAAAGATCGCTGAGATGCTCATTGTCTGCTTGCCTTGTCATTTTGATTATGGGATAGCTCCTGTATCATGTGCAAGGGGTACCCCGTTGGCGGTTCTCTATGATACATATGTAATTACAATGACAAGAGCTTACTTGTGACTGAAGTTGAGTAGCATGAGGTTCGGTCTTCGTAAGTAAGGGGCATGAGACTTCAATTTATAACTTGTCAAGCATATCCTCTTAGTTGTGTCACTTTAACCTTAACCACTTAAAGATGCTTATGATAGGGGCAATGAGAGCTCAAAGCTAATGAGTACCATACTTTCAGCATTTGGAAGCCTTTCAAACTTTTCAAAACCGTTTCACTTCCTTGTTGAGTCACCACTTATTCTATGAGTACTTTCTTGAGAGCATAGTTGTCATTCTTAGTATAATGTGCTTGTTTCAAAGCTTGATTAATTGTGTTATGACCTTGATGCTTGCATCTTTGATATCTTTACTTCTAGTCTTCACCTGAACGTCGGAGATGCCTTGGTATTTACAATCAAAGGCAAGCGAGATACCACTCTATCATACCTTTTTATGAGCATTGCAATGTTGCTTATGTTTATGTTTCATGCTACTCCCTATTTTTTAGTTGGAATCTCTTCATAGCTTGCAATGACTATTAAGTAAATATCCGTTGCATACTCTTTATTGTGAATTGCCTAAGTAGTTGATCACATGCTGAGAATATATACATCATATGAAGCAAATGTGTTCATGAAAGATTCTTTTATCGCACTCAGTTTTCAACTGAATTGCTTGAGGACAAGCAATAAGATAAGCTTGGGGGGAGTTGATACGTCAAAAACGTATCTACTTTCCCGAACACTTTTGCTATTGTTTTTCCTCTAAACTTGTGTGATTTGGATACAACTAACACGGACTGATGCTGTTTTTAGCAGAATTACCTTGGTGTCTAGTTTTTGTGCAGAAAATCAACTATCAAGAAAAATTCCGGAAAATATGCCAAAAATCCTATTTCACCAGAAGACTCGCGGAGCCAGAAGACGAGATGGAGTAGGGCCACGAGTGGCCCACACCAACTGGCCACGCGGGCCAGGCCAGGCCGCACCTGGGGGTGGTGTGGCCGCCTCGGCTACCCCCTCGACCTCCCTCTTCGCCTATAAGTTTCCTCTTGACCTAAAAACCAAGGGGGTTCGACATTTTTCCAAAAAGAGTTCTGGTCCGCCGCCACCACCAGATTCCGCAAATCAGCACCAGAAACTCCGTTCTGGCACCCTGCCGGGACGGGGATATGGAGGAGATCATCGCCACCATCGCCACCATCGCTTCTCCATCCACCATCCATGTTTCCCCCATCTATGAGTGAGTAATCCCCCGCTGTAGGCTATGGGGATGGTAGGGATTGGATGAGATTGTTCATGTAATGGCATCAGATTGTTAGGGCATGGTGCCTAGCATCTATTATTAGTGCTATTTGACTTTATTGCAACTTGTTATGCTTAATGCTTGTCACTAGGGCCCGAGTGCCATGATTTCAGATCTGAACATGTTATTGATTCATTATGATAGTATTGTTTATGGTCTTACCTGCAAGTTGTATACACACGTTGTTGTCCGTAACCAATGGCCCAGAAGTGACAGCAATCGGGATAACCAGAGGGAATGGCTTTGATGTGAGGATCACATATGTTCACGGAGTGTTAATGCTTTGCTCCGGTGCTCTATTAAAAGGAGCTCCTTAATTGCCAGTAGTTCCCTTGAGGACCCGCTGCAAACGGGCTGGCAGGACAAAAGATGTTGTGCAAGTTCTCATTGCGAGCACGTATGATTATATATGGAACACACGCCTATGATTATTTAGTATTTGGATGTTTTATCTTATTTATCTGCAATTGCCCTATGTCTTGATTGCCATGTGAATTGTCTTGTCCATGCAACGCCCGTCCATCCATCCATATGCCTACCACGCTTCAATCTTACTGTTTACTTCTATTGTTACTACTATCTTTACTTTTACTACTGTTGTTACTTTACTATTGCTATTACAAAATTGTTGCTACTGATAAACTGCTGTGAGCAAGATCGTTTCCTGGTGCAGCTGAATTGACAACTCAGTTGTTAAGGCTTATAAATATTCTTTGGCTCCCCTTGTGTCAAATCAATAAATTGGGTTTCACTTCTCTCGAAAATACTGCGATACACCCCCTATACTTGTGGGTCATCAGATACCCTCAATGGCATGACTATCTTCTTTGCTATTTTGTGGAATGTTTCCGCAATCACCATGATTCCAACTTCCATGAACGAAGTATGGACCCATCCTCCTGGTTTCATAGAAGTTGTAAGTTCCCATGTTGTAATGTGTTAGTTGCTAAACTTGACGATTTCCGACCTACGAAACAGAGTTTCATGAGAAATATAATCGTACGATAAACATAGCCATAGTTGCTTTTCCATACAAAGTAACTTCTAGTGTCATGTAGGCAACAAACCTAGTTAGTCCAGCAAGTTTGTTTGGTCAGTAAGCAACTATGGAGGCTGTAACAACAACTTGTTGTACTGTATCTAAACTAAAACGAAAAGTTGGTTAAAAAGCCAGAAAAAAAGAAAAGACCACCTTTCATTAATTTTCTGTTGTTGTGTTCTGGTGCTTCCTCCGCGCTAAATAACTTTTGTGTATAGCTTGTTAGCACTTTCCGTGCTTGTGAACTGTTTCTTGCTGTCTACATTGAAGTATAACGATAATTAGCAAGAGGGAGGCTTGATTAACCTTCTTACATATTGCTAAGGAGTTGTGGAACTGCCTGAACCATTAGTGACTGGTAGTGTTACTACGGGATCCTGGGCTTTGTTGGGCGTTTGAATGTTGCCATGTGATTCTTCCTTGTCTCTAGTAGTTGTTTTCTGAACCATTACCCTCCAAGATGTCTTTGCTTCAACACACACTCTTTTAATCTCTTCAGGATCGATGTCCACCAAAACGTAAAGTTGCCTAGATTAAGTAGGTAGGTTTTTTGCAGGTCCTTCATCATCGTCATGACCAAAATCTGGACCATCGTCATCATCAAAATCTGGACCTAGACTAAAATATGGGCAGTCCATGTCGCTAGCAGACCTGGACCTCAGAAGCGGCATCTTATATGTGTGTTGTTCCTGAACTTGGGAATCAGGCAACTTGTTTGTCTTTTTCCTCGGGTGGGTGATGGTGGCGGGCAAGTTTCTCTAGTTCGCGGAGGGCTGAAGTGAACTCTCTTTGCTATTGGTGGGCTGTTCAGTGGTTGTTTTGCCTATCCAATTTCCTTTGGGTGTATTGTAGTTGCCTTGTTCTACATACTAGTTAGCTGAAGTGCTGGAGAAGTTACATGTAGTACAGTAGTAGTTGCCTGCTTGTTCTCTAAAGTTGTAGCTTGCTCAGGTTTATCTGGCTGCCTATGCACTCTAGTTGTTTCAGGTGTAGAACAAGTTGCATGTCCCTCTATAGAAGTTGCCTCAGGAATATCTAAAGTTGCTTGCTTGTGCACTATACTTGCGTGTACTGAATCTGCAGTTGGCTTCTTTGTTAATTTTGTTGTAGGCCTTGGTGGTTCATTCACATTCATAGGTTCCCCTTTGCTAGATTGCGTATTCATCTTCTTCTCCATGTCAACTGAATCAAGATATTCCTTATAAGTTCCTGGAGTACATTGTACACCACCATCGATCCATTCCAAACTTTCGTTGTGTGAGTCACCTGATTTATTCAGCTCTTCTTGCAAAATAGACTTCAACTCACTCTGTGAATTGAATTCAAAGATGGCGGGTTCTTCGAGCAGTCGAATTTCTAGCAACTTATTCTCGACGTCCATCTTGCACAAATCCAACAAAGACATTATGATCTTGTTGTTGGCTGCTCTCAACATCACCTAGCTTCGTAGGAGAAATTTTCTGGATAGGCTGAGCAACTCCTCCCTTGAAAGGTTGAGCAACTTCCTTCATGTTCTGCTTAATATCTTCACTGGTCTGTGCATCAGGACCAGCTGTTCTCTCAACCATGGTACCATCAAAAACTATTAGGATGCTAGAGGGAAGAGACAATTTGCCATCGCGAGCCACCAATTTAGCCTTCTTAACAAATGTGACGCAGTCAGTTGGTATTTGCTTCTAGATAGATTGACTATCGTTCTCCATGGTATCAACAACTTGTTTCCTGGTCTCAGCAACTTTCCCCTTGCTCTTAGATCCTTTACCACTAGTCTCAACAACTTTCCCTCTGGTCTCAGTAAGTTATTTACTGATCGCTGCAACTTTTTCCCTGATCCCAGTAAATTTTCCACTGGCCTGCTATACAACATTCTGCACACTTTGTGGTACACCTTTCTGCATGGTCTGTTGGACAACTTTCATCTTACTTTGATGAACTACTTTTTGAACGGTAGGGGCAACTTTTTCCCTATTCTCAGCAACTCCTTTGTTATGTTCATCTTGTTCCATGATTTTTTGTTCAACTTCCTTCCTGGGTTGTTTGTCAATTTTCTCCCTGCGTTTAGTAGGTATCTCGATAGTTTGAGTAATATCCTTCCTGCTACTAGCAACTTCCTTCTTGGTATCAACAACTTTCTCCCTTGTATCAGAAAATGTTGTACTGGTATCAGCAACTTGCCCCCTTGCGTGATGAGCAACTTCATCAATTGTTTTCCCAACAGTTTCCTTCTTGATGTGATGAGCAACTTCCTTGCTAGTCTGAGCAACTTCCTTGCTGGTTTGAGCAACTTGTTCTTTGGTTTGGGAAACTTCTATCCCACTTTAGCAATTTCCTTCCTAGTACTAGCAACTTCTATCCTGATATCAACAACTTCCTTCCGGGTAATAGCTACTTTCTTCCTAGTATTAGCAACTTCCTTACTGGTCTAAGCAACTTGTACCTTCGTCTGGGCAACTTCCTTTCTTGTTTTCTCAGCAACTTCCCGCCTAGTCTGGTGAGCATTTTTTTCACTGGGCTGAGAAACTTCCTTACTTGCCTGACCAACTTGTTCTATAGTCTGGGCAAGTTCCTCCCTAGTATGTTCAATATCACCCTCAGCTACCCTCTTCCTTTTCCTCCCTGGCCTTGCAATGGACCTTGTATCCCTTTTATCAACATAGTACTGATATGTGCAACTATTGTCCATGCTCTTATCATCGTCACTAGCATCATCTTCGTCTACTCCTCAACTGCCATATCCTATGTTTCCAGCACCGCCATCACCATCATCATCATCATCATCTTCTTCTTCTTCTTCATTGCTGCTGTCATCCTCTTCCTCATCCTCATCATCCTTTGTCCCCCGGTCAGACTCATCGTCATCATCTTTGTCGATTTCTTTGTTGTGTGCAACAAAGGGGACAGAGTGAGGTACAAGATAAAAGAAGTACTTGAAATAAAGAATGAAGAATGACAAACTGCAGTGATAAAAAAAGCATAAGCATAGCCTTGCATGTTGTTATCCTCATCAGAATTGTTAGAGTCCTTGTCAGACAACACTGGTTCTTCAACTTGTTTAATATTTTTCATCTTTTCGTAGGTCTTTGTTGACCTCTATCACGTACAACACTTCTTATAGTTTGCCAATGCCATTGACAAACTTAGCCATGAGCTCTTCAAAATCTGAGCACGCTACATGAACCAAAGCAGATAGTTTCCTTTTTATCGGCAAGTTCATTGAAAAAAGTTAACAAAAACCAAATTTGAAGTTCATTGAAGCAACTAGTACAAAAAGTCCAATGCATATAGTGTACAGGAAACCAAGATTAAAATGATGCAACTATGTGAAGGAAGCAACTACTGCTATGCTAACAAGCAACTACCTGCATGCAGCAAGCAATTGGTATATGCGCAGAAAGCAATTACAAAAAAAGTGTAGTAGAAATCTAAAAGTGCACAAAAAGTAACCAAGTTTGCAGTAAGCAACTACAAAAAAGGAATGCAAAGAAATAAAATTGAGGTACTCACACATTGGTCATAATTTGGCGGCAAATTTGAGGTGACGGACTGTTCAGCCTTTAGCAATCCGCTAAAATGTCCTCCGTGTTGTGCGTCTCTATATTTCTCCTTTAGCTGTTTTTTAGAATGCAGGTTAGTGATCCAGAATAGTAGGCATATAAAAGGGAGAATAAAAAACAAGCATATCAAACTTACTTGTAGTTTGCCAAAAAAACGAGCTGATCATGTCTTTCTTCTTGTCGGGCTCCAATGTTGTCTTGTCTAGCAGCGGCTTGGATGAACAAGGGATGTCGTCACCCATCGCGGCATCGCCATCCTAATGGCCTACCAACTTTGCCTTGTCAGGCACTAAAGTGGCATCATCGGGCTCCGATGTTGTCTCGTCGTCCAGCGGCTTGCCTAAAGAAGGGTCGTCCTCACCCACCGCGGCAGCAACTTCCTAATGGCCTACCAAAGTTTCCTCATCGAGCTGCAAAGTTGTCTCGTCGTGTTGCAAAGTTTCCTCATCGGGCACCAAAATTTCTCAGTCGGGCACAAGTTGCCTTACCGAGCTCTGAAGTTGCCTCGTTGGGCAGTGGCTTGCGTGAAGAAGGGTCGTCCTCATGCATCATGGCAGCTCTATCTTAATGGCCTACCGAAGTTGTGTCAGGCTCCGATATTGCCTTGTCGGACACCAAAGTTGCTCAGTCAGGCATAAGTTGCCTTGTCGGGCTCCGAAGTTGCCTCATAGGGCTCCGATGTTGCCTCGTCGAGAAACAGCTTTCCTGAAGAAGGGTCATCCTCATGCACCGTGGCAACGTCGTCCTAATGGCCTACCAAAGTTTCCTCGTTGGGCATAGTATTGCCTCATTGGGCTCCGAAGTTGCCTCATAGGGCTCCGATGCTGCCTCGTCGAGCAGTAGCTTTCCCGAAGAAGGGCCATCCTCACACACCACGGCAACACCGTCCTAATGGCCTACCAAAGTTGCCTCACCGAGGACAGTATTTTCCTCGTCGGTCTCCGAAGTTGCCTCATAGGGCTCCGATGTTGCCTCGTCGGGCAGCGGCTTTCATGAAAAGGGTCGTCCTGACCCACCGCCGCAGCGCCGTCCTAATGGCCTACCAAAGTTGCCTCGTCGGCCTTCAAAGTTGCCTCACTGATACATTGCAAATGTATCTATAATTTTTGATGTTACATGCTTAGTTTTATCCACTTTCTTGTGTTTTGTTCCAACTTTGGAGCACATTTCATATGATTTCTTGGACTAACCTATTAACAAGAGCCACAGTGCCAGCTGCTTGTTTTCTGCTGTTTTTGGTTCCAAGAAAGTCAGAAAATGAATATTCTTGGAATTGGACGGGACAAAAGCCAAAGTGCCTATTTTTCCGGAAGTCATCATATGCCAGAAGGGGCTAGAGGCCGGCCACACCACCTGGGGGCGCGGCCAGGCTGGGCCCGCGCCAGGGGGTGGTGTGGTGGCCCCTGGCAGCCCCTCGGCCTCCCCTTCCAACTATAAGATGCCCTCGGGACGAAAACCCTAAGTAACCGATCAAAAATCCACGAAAGAGTCTATAGCCGCCGTCATCTCCATCCCTAGATCGGGAGGGATCTGAAGCTCATCCCGGCACCCTACCGGAGAGGGGAATTCACCCTGGAGGCCTTCTTCATCACCATGCAAGCCTCCGGTGTGATGCGTGAGTAGTTCATCCTTGGACTACGGATCCATGTAGTAGCTAGATGGCTAGTTCTCATCCTTTGTGCTTTCATGTCTAGATCTTGTGAGCTCCGTTCATGATCAAGATTATCTAATTGTAATTCTGCATGTTGTGTTTGTAGGGATCCGATGGATATTGAGATGCTATTTCAGATTGATTATTGATTGTATGATGTATTTGTTATTTGTGATCTTGCATGCTTTCCGTTGTTAGTAGCTATCTTGGCCAAGTAGATGCTAGCATGTCCAAGAGTTAGTATTTATGCTCGATAGTGGGTTCATGCCTCTGGTAATCTAGGGAAGTGACAGAAATCTCTAAGGTACTAGATGTGTTGTTGCTACTAGGGAGAAAACAACAATCCTTTGTTCATAGAACAATCGTATTGTTTACTTTACACGCAATTCGTAAAGCAATAATCTATTGCTTGCAACTTAATACTGGAGGGGGTTCGGATGATAACCTGAAGGTGGATTATTAGTGATAGATGTAGTTGGATGGCATTCTATGTATAATGTTGTAATGCCCAATCGAATCTCAAAGGAGTCAAGATGATTAGTATATGCATGTATTGCTTTCTCGATGTTTGTCAATTGCCCCACTGTAATATGTTCACCCAGCATGTTATCTATCTAAGGAGAGCCACCTCTAGTGAACTATGGATCCCGGTCCTTGCCTTTTACATACAATCTACAATCTTTTACTACTTTGTGTTTACTTTCTGCAAACTATTACTTCTTTCTATTCGATACGTTTAATCCTTTGTTTTCCGCAAAACATGGTGAGATTGACAACCTCATCGCAAGTTGGGGACAAAGTTCTGTGGTTGTGTTGTGCAGGTCTCCACATTGCTACTAGCACCGGTAGTGCGCCCTGCCAAAGCTCAGCTAGTAACACCTTTGGGGTGTTTCCTTGCTCCTACTGGTTCGATTAAACCTTGGTTTCATACTGAGGGAAACTTGCTGATGTGGTCATCATACCTTCCTCTTGGGGTTCCCAACGAGCTCTACATCAACACCGCTCCAGCATTTTTCGGGCGCCATATACAGAGCCATCAAGCATTTTTCTGGCACCGTTGCCGGGGAGTCAAGGACATCTTCACAAGGGGAGTCCCTCATAACCAATCTCTTTACTTTGTTATTTTTGTTTTGCTTAGTTTCTTTTTTCTTTGTTTGCTTGTTTTGTTATAAAAAAACACACAAAAAATAGTTCTACTAGTTTGCTTTCTTATTTGAAAACACAAAAAAATGACTACTCTTGAAAACACTAAGTTGTGAGACTTCACTAGCACCAAAAACAATGATTTTATGAGCACACCTATTGCTCCACCTATGCCTGAAGATACTTTGTTTGCGATAAAACCTGCTTTACTCAATCTTGTTATGAGAGAAAATTTTTGTGGTATTGGTAATGAAGATGCTGCTTCCCATCTAAATAACTTTTTTGAACTTTGTGAGATGCAAAAGCATAGGGATATAGATGGTGATATTATTAAGCTGAAATTGTTTCCTTTCTCTTTGAGAGGAAAAGCTAAAGAATGGTTGAATTCCTTAACTAGGAATAGTATTGATTCTTGGACTAAATGCAAAGATGCTTTCATTGGAAAATACTATCCTCCTGCTAAGATTATATCTATGAGAAGTGAAATAATGAAGTTTAAACAACTTGATAATGAACATGTTGCTCAAGCTTAGGAAAGAATGAAATCTTTGGTAAAGAATTGTCCCACTCATGGACTTACTGCTTGGATGATCATCCAAACTTTTTATGCAGGATTGAACTATTCTTCAAGGAACCTATTGGATTCTGCTGCTGGAGGTACCTTTATGACCATCACTTTGGGTGCTACAACAAAACTTCTGGACAATATGATGGTTCATTATTCTGAATGGCATACTGAGAGAGCTCCACAAGGTAGGAAGGTAAATTCTGTTGAGGAAACCTCCTCCTTGAGCAATAAGATTGATATTATTATGTCTATGCTTGTTAATGGGAAAGCCCATATTGATCCAAATAATGTTCCTTTGGCTTCTTTAGTTGCTCAAGAAGAGCAAGTTGATGTGAACTTCATAAGAAATAATAATTTTGGCAATAATGCTTATAGGAGTAATTTTGGTAACAACAATTATAAGCCATATCCTCCCAACAATGGTAATGCTAATGGAAATTCTTACAACAATAATAGGAGTGCTCCCTCTGAGCTTGAAGTTATGCTTAAAGGTTTTGTTAGTAAACAAACTGCTTTCAATAAAACTATTGAGGAAAAACTCTCTAATGCTGAAAGAAATATAGCATCTTTGGCTGAAGCTCAATCTTCTTTGAATAAAATGGCTGCTAAACCTGAAACAAATGACAATCCCTTTGCAGCTACTAATGCTATAAAAGTAAGAATTGTTGAAAATGTTAAACTATTCGCTGAATTACATGCTAAGTGGGAAAAAGAAGATGAAATTGCTAGAAACATTAGTGTTTCTACTATTACCACCAGTAGTGTTGAGGCTAGTAATAGTTCTACTACTCTAGATGCTAAATTTGATTTTGATCTTGATGGTTGCAATATCTCTGAAGTTATTAAGTTCCTACAAAAGCTTGCTAAAAGTCCTAATGCTAGTGCTATGAACATGGCTTTTACAAAACACATTACTGATGCTCTCAAAAAGATTAAAGAAGAAAAGATGAAACATAAAGCTTCTATCCCTATAAAACAAGAAGATGGTTGGAACCCATCATTAATATGAAAGTGAATGACTTTGATTTCAAAGCTTTATGTGATCTTGATAGTAGTGTTTCTATTATGCCTAGAGGGATTTATGATATGCTTGATTTGCCACCTCTTAAAGATTATTATTTGAATGCCGCACTTGATGATAATGCTAAAAAGAACTCATGGGGAGTCTTAATGATGTTCTTATTATGTTTAACAATGCCTATGTCCCTGTTGATTTCTATGTTTTTGATGTTGAATACAATGTTTCTTGTCCTATTACTTTGGGAAGACCTTTTCTTAGAACTGCTGGTGCCATCATTGATATGAAAGAAGGCACCATTAAATATCAACTCCCACTCAAGAAAGGTATATAAAACTTCCCTAAAAAGAGAGAAAATATTTCTTTTGCTTCTCCTATGAAAACAAAATTTGGTCTTAATGCTTCTTCATTTGAGAACACTTGATTCTTTCTTTGCTTCTTATGCCTAACTTAAAGGCGTTAAAAAAAGTACTTATTGGGAGATAATCCAAAAGTTTTATTTGAGTCTTGACAGTTATTACCTCTGTAATAACCTCTCCTTATCCTTTTTATTTGCTTTTTGTGCCAAGAGTAACCTCTAATGAGAGAGAAGTAATGATTGGGAAAGTTGATGTCCCAAAACAGATTTCTATGCTTCACCGTAAAATTCATGTAAAATCTCTGAACGTCTTTTTGAGGCGTGAATTTTTGTGCTTCTGCCCCAGGTTGTTATATAACTTTCGTTAGTTCAACACTTTTTTATTTGAGCAACAAAAGGTCTTCGAAAAAATTCGTCTTTACCTGCTGGTCTGTTTTGACAGATTTCTGCCATTTTCTGCATTTGCTTCTTGTTGGTTCCTTCTTGAGTTCTTTTGGGGAATTGAGCTTTTTGAGGGAAGTGCTACAGTAGCTTGTGTTCTAATGGAAGTTTATTTCGTGTTAGAACGGAACCTTAATACTTATTTATCTCAAGTGCACTAATGTTGCTAATAAAGATTGTGTGAAGTTTTGTATGAAGGAAAAATTTCAGGTGTATGGAAGGAATGAGTAATGAGATGAAGGATGGACTAAAGCTCAAGCTTGGGGATGCCACGTGTGTAACCCCAAGAAATATCCAAGAAGTACAAGCGTCAAAGCATGGGGATGCCCAAGGCATCCCCTTCTTCATCAATAAAAATTCCAGGTTTCTTCCAAATGCTTCATTTTTATTGTTTCATGCACAGTTGTGTTTTTCTTGGAGCGTCTTCTTTTTCGTTTTCGTTTTGGTTTTTAGTTTGCTTGGTTTTCTTACTTTTCTGAATAAATTGGTTGGACCCCCTCTTTCATACATTGGTTTGCAAATAGTTTGGTTTGGAAAAGAGTAGGAAAGTTCATGCTTATGTGGTAAAAAGAGTTTGTTTTTGACCGTGGCCTATGCTTTGTCATGCCATGCTTGATATTGTTTTGGCTTTATGCTTATTATTATTTGTTGTAGCATGACTTGTTATAAACAATTAAGATTGCTTAATGTGCCTTGGATGAATCATGCGTTGTTTTAGCATATTAAAGCATAGTATAGTGGTATTCTCCTTTGATGCTTTAGTTGGGTTGACTTGGCGCATGCTCACACCATGTTATGACTATCTCAAGTCACCATAGACTTTATGATCCTTTAGTTTTCAACTTGTAGTATCACTTTATGCTTTGATCAATGATGTTTTGTCGCTCTGCATGATTATGGCCATTATTTCTCTCTTAGTTTGTCGCTCCCTGTCTTTTGCTAGCCTCCACAACCAAGTATGAGTTCCACTCATGCATCCAACTCCTTAAACCAAGTTATTCCAAAGAGTCCACCATACCTACCTACTAGCTAATGCTATTCCAAGTATATTCATGCTTTTGTTTACCTTCCAAATTAAACTTGTTATGAGAAAACTAGTGATTAAAGCTCTCACGAACTTGATGGCACACTTTACTTTTTTGCATCTAATAAACTTGAACCATTGGGTCCTTCTTTGTTGCGTATATGCTTGCGCTTTATAAGTTGAAATTAGCAGAACCATGTTTCATGAGGAACGCTTTCAACATTGCACTTGTACTTTGTACCCCGTTGATATCATGTTCTTTTGCTTAAGGATCCCGGCGGTGTGAAATAAAAGTGGAACTTGTAAGATCATGGAGTTTGTATGTGTGTTAGAGAAACGCCTGGGCCTTTAGTCTAAGCCATGCCTAATCATGGTGGAAACTTGCAGCATCACCATAATGAGCATCTATGAAGGATCCTCAATAAAAACCTATGCAAATAGCAAATAAAAAGATCGCTGAGATGCTCATTGTCTGCTTGCCTTGTCATTTTGATTATGGGAAAGCTCCCGTATCATGTGCAAGGGGTACCCCGTTGGCGGTTCTTAATGATACACATGTACTTACAATGACAAGAGCTTACTCGTGACTGGAGTTGAGTAGCATGAGGATCGGTCTTCGTAAGTAAGGGGCATGAGATTTCAGTTTATAACTTGTCAAGCATATCCTCCTAGTTGTGTCACTTTAACCTTAATCACCTTAAAGATGCTTATGATAGGGGAAATGAGAGCTGAAAGCTATAAGTACCATAATGTTTGGAAGCTCTTTATGAGACTTGAATCCCTACTTCCTTTTACAAAGGCCTTTCTTCCACCATTACATTGAGTCTCCACCTTCTATCTTTATGCACATACTTTGAGAGCATAGTGACCATTCTTAGTTCTATGTGCATTGTCCCAAGACTAGTTGATTGATGCCTAACTTGTTATTGCTTGTTCTAAACTATTTGTATCTAGTCACCCTTATGAACTTTGAAGGTGTCCTATGCATTTATATTTGCTACTCTATTGAGGGACAAGATGAATACTATTATGCCAGGTTTTCTTTATGTCAAACAAACAAACGTCTTGCAAAGCATTGTTATTCATGAATCTTTTGTTTGTGCCTTTTCATGTTGCATCATAGTTTCTTTGCTTATTGCTAGAACTTTGTCTTTTATGTTATGATTGAAGTACTATGATCCTAGCTTTGAATGTTTTACAAATACTTTGATCAAGTCCTTGATGGTGCATGTCACCTCAAAAATTATTCTTTCTTTTTATCACTTACCTACTCGAGGACGAGCAGGAGTTAAGCTTGGGGATGTTGATACATTGCAAATGTATCTATAATTTTTAATGTTCCATGCTTAGTTTTATCCACTTTCTTGTGTTTTGTTCCAACTTTGGAGTACATTTCATATGATTTCTTCAACTAACCTATTAACAAGAGCCATAGTGCCAGCTGCCTGTTTTCTGCTGTTTTTGGTTCCAGGAAAGTCACAAAATGAATATTCTCGGAATTGGACAGGACAAAAGCCAAAGTGCCTATTTTTCGGAAGTCATCATATGCCAGAATACGAGACGGAGAGGGGCCAAAGGCCGGACACACCACCTAGCCGCGCGGCCAGGCTGGGCCCGTGCCAGGGGGTGTTGTGGTGGCCCCTGGCACCCCCTCAGCCTACCCTTCCGACTATAAGCTGCCCTCGGGACGAAAACCCTAAGTACCCGATCAAAAATCCACGAAAGAGTCTATAGCCGC
The DNA here is from genome assembly GCA_910589775.1 of Avena eriantha. Taxonomy (NCBI): domain Eukaryota; kingdom Viridiplantae; phylum Streptophyta; class Magnoliopsida; order Poales; family Poaceae; genus Avena; species Avena eriantha. Next base: position 181,923,409 of record OU342746.1, read on the forward strand.
CGTCATCTCCATCCCTAGATCGGGAGGGATCTGAAGCTCTTCCCGGCACCCTACCAGAGAGGGGAATTCACCCTGGAGGCCTTCTTCATCACCATGCAAGCCTCCGGTGTGATGCGTGAGTAGTTCATCCTTGGACTACGGATCCATGTAGTAGCTAGATGGCTAGTTCTCATCCTTTGTGCTTTCATGTCTAGATCTTGTGAGCTCCGTTCATGATCAAGATTATCTAATTGTAATTCTGCATGTTGTGTTTGTAGGGATCCGATGGATATTGAGATGCTATTTCAGATTGATTATTGATTCTATGATGTATTTGTTATTTGTGATCTTGCATGCTTTCCGTTGTTAGTAGCTATCTTGGCCAAGTAGATGCTAGCAACTCCAAGAGTTAGTATTTATGCTTGATAGTGGGTTCATGCCTCTGGTAATCTGGGGAAGTGACATAAATCTCTAAGGTACTAGATGTGTTGTTGCTACTAGGGAGAAAACAACAATCCTTTGTTCATAGAACAATCATATTGTTTACTTTACACGCAATTCGTAAAGCAATAATCTGTTGCTTGCAACTTAATACTGGAGGGGGTTCGGATGATAACCTGAAGGTGGACTATTAGTCATAGATGTAGTTGGATGGCGGTCTATGTATCATGTTGTAATGCCCAATCGAATCTCAAAGGAGTCAAGATGATTAGTATATGCATGTATTGCTTTCTCGATGTTTGTCAATTGCCCTGCTGTAATTTGTTCACCCAACATGTTATCTATCTTAAGAGAGCCACCTGTAGTGAACTATGGATCCCGGTCCTTGTCTTTTACATACAATCTACAATCTTTTACTGCTTTGTGTTTACTTTCTACAAACTATTACTTCTTTCTATTCGATACGTTTAATCCTTTGTTTTCCGCAAAACTCGGTGAGATTGACAACCTCATCGCAAGTTGGGGACAAAGTTCTGTGGTTGTGTTGTGCAGATCTCCACGTTGCTACTAGCACCGGTAGTGCGCCCTGCCAAAGCTCAGCTAGTAACACCTTTGGGGTGTTTCCTTGCTTCTACTGGTTTGATTAAACCTTGGTTTCATACTGAGGGAAACTTGCTACTGTGCTCATCATACCTTCCTCTTGGGGTTCCCAACGAGCTCTACATCAACACCGCTCTAGCATTTTTCGGGCGCCATATATAGAGCCATCACTCACCGGGCACCAAAGTTGCTCAGTCAGGCACAAGTTGCCTTGTCGAGCTTCGAAGTTGCCTCATCGGGCTCTGATGTTGCCTCATCGGGCAATGGCTTGCCTAATGAAGGTCCATCGTCATGCATCATAGCAACGCTGACCTAATGGCCCATCGAAGTTATCTTGTCAGGCTTCAAAGTTGCCTCGTCAGGCTCCAAAGTTGCTTAGTTCGGCACAAGATGCCTTGTCGGGCTCTGAAGTTGCCTCGTCGGGCTTTGAAGTTTCCTTCACGGCCTCCGAAGTTGCCTCATCGGGCTCCGATGTTGCCTTGTCAGGCAGCGGCTTGCCCAAAGAAGGGTCGTCCTCACACACCGCGACAACGTCGTCCTAATGACCTACCAAAGTTGCCTCATCGAGCACCAAAGGTGCTCAGTCGGGCAGAAGAGCCTCGCCGGGCTCTAAAGTTGCATCGTCGGGCTCCTATGTTACCTCGTCGGCCCACTGCTTGCCTAAAGAAGGGTCATCCTCACCAACCGCGGTAGCGCCGTCCTAATGGCCTACCAAATTTCCTCACCGGGTTGCAAAGTTGTCTCATTGGGTTGCAAAGTTGTCCAGTCGGCACAAGTTGCCTTGTTGAGCTCCAAAGTTGCCTTGCCAGCCTCCGAAGTTGGTGATATGTATCTAAAGTGGAGTTATTTTGGGACGGAGGGAGTACTTCATATTTTCCACTTCTATTGTGAAGTTGCTTTGTTGATTGTCATGCGAGAACTTCTTCCAAATAATTGGTGAATTGAAGAACCACTATAGGAGGCAACACAATTGATGAAGGGAACACAACTTGTTGTACTGTAACACAACAATCCTACGGAAATAAACAACTAGACTCATCGACCATGAACTGGACAGAGGCATCTGGGCCATGTCATAGACGGAAAATCCCCTGCAATTTCTCCCTCACTAGATGCAACTCCCTCATCCTATGCATCAACCTACCGCGGCAGCCCCTCCTCCCTCCCTTCATCCCTCGATCCCTTCTCCGGTCCTCCTCCCCACCTTAATCTATTCTCAGGCCCAAATCCACTTTCCTCCACAGATCGATATCCCCTTTTGCCAATTACCATTGGAGTGGCTGCAGCGGCAGACTTGCATATGGGATGCAGATTCCGCATGCGTAAGAGGACACTCGCCGCGTTGAGGGTCAGGAATGGTAGTGGATCCTTGGGGAGGCACGGAAGACGAAAGGGGGGGTGATGGCCACCACCTTGATGGAGGTAGTGCAGATTGTTAGGTGGTCAGAGGGAGCTTGGCTGTTTCTTGGGGTGCGCTAGACCATGTCATCGAGCGCATAGGCGCCAGCTAGACGCATCCTTTGATGTATGTTGATGTGAGTTAGACTTTGTGTGCAGAATTTGATAAAATCCGAGTCTAAATTTACGGGCTCAATTTGCTTCCCATGAAGCAGACACCACACCCTTCTGCCGGCAATTGACTCAACCTACCCTGCAAAACAATTGTTCCCTGAGCACCTGATAGTCCCACCTACCAATCCTATCGCGCTCTAGCTAGGACACCCTCCATGCAAGCTGTCTCCACCTATACAAAAACGCTCCCCGGCAACTTACTTCACCTGCCCACTCCACCCCTCTGCACCTGCCCCATCCACATGCTGCCTCCTGATTCTAACCTGAGCCGCTCTCGCAAACGGGTGGTCTCTCGCTAGTCAAAGCCATCCCACTGCCTTTTGACGGATGCGCGTCTCATGTCACACCGGTGATCAGTGCACAGGCGATTAGTGCACTCTAAGACAGAGTAAACACACCCATGCTAGGCTCGCCAGACGTGATCCTGGCTGGAAATGTTGTGCTCCAGATGCCTGGGTGCGTGGAGATCCTGAGACAGGCCTTCCAGCGGGCATGCCAGATGAAGCCGGATGGCATAGGAAAATACAAGAACCCATGGAAGAAGGCCAAATTGTCATTGGGCACGATGGCGTCTGATGACTGCAAGTGCACAGATCATTTGTAGCTAGTTTCGAAAGAAAGGTATCAATCCCATAGGGAGCAGGAGTCTGAAGTCTAATAACTCTTGGATTAAATACTACAATAGAAATGCTGAATAAAGTTCTAAGTGACAAGATAAAATGCGAGTATTGCGAAAAAAGGTGTTTTGGGGTTTTGGTATAAGAGGAACAATAATTAAAGTAAAACAACTGAACACAAAAAGTAAGTATCGAGTATGTAAGAGAGATTGGAGCTGCAATAGGGAAAAAGACGTTCTCAGGGAGTAGTGGATACACCACTAGCATTATAAAGAGCTAAGGTAAAGATTATTATCATGAACATTCTAAACTGTGTATGTGTGGGAGGAACTCCGTATTTGGATAAATAGGCACCAACCACTGCTCACATCATCCTCGTAACCACAATAGTCAGCAATCAACATCAATCGAATTACTGCGCTATTAAAGGACTTAAATCTCATAGGACTTATCCCATGGCATGGATAGTGTTCCGTGAGTTTCCTCGGTTCCCAAGTTGATACGTAAGGAGTGCCAACAGCTTTATAGTCATTGTAAGTGCTAACACACCTCCTTCTACCAACAAGTAGTTCCCTCCATCAAGTCCCCATAAGAGGCAAATATTGAGTAGTCGACTTCTCCCAACATCAAGATGAAGACAATCTAACACATGGTCACATCGATGAATATCATAATAAACTTTTTCTTATTTCAATCTCATACTAGGATTTCACCATCTCCCCAAGAACTAAAGATCTACTTAGACATGGAGGCAATCAACATCATGGAAATAACAATGGAATCTATCATTGATGAATAGTACTTGTATAACTCCACAATCGGTATGGAAATTACAACAAGATCTAGACAAGATGTGGATGGGGTGGATGGATATGGTGGTGATGCAGCGGTTGATGATGAAGATCGATGCTTTAGCCTCCCGGATCTGCGCAGGGCGAAGATGGATCCCGGTGGACGAGTTCCCCCTCTAGATGCCTTCCGGAGGTGAGGTTTCAGTGATTTCTGGTTGTTCTTTATGTCATCTCTCTCATCCAGTTGCACGGGGTGAAACTATTTGAGGAGGCGGTGGCAGTGCCAACTATACGGTGGGAACTATACGGTTGAAAAATTTATTCCCGCCGTATAGTTGGTCCTTAAACTGTCTGTATGCCTTGATCGCTTCGGGTTTTCTAGTATTATTGATATTTCCCAAATAAGTGATTTACATTGTTTTTTACTCCTTTTCTCCTCAGTACAACTTCTCCAAGAATTGTGTCTATTATATCCATCATATGTCCTGATCCTGGTGAAAACAGGCATAAAATGTGTGCGCGAGCCCCCTAAAATACCAAGATCCTACATCTACAATGCGAAATAACAATATAAAACATGATGTAAATATGCACTCATCAACTTCCCCAAGCATAGACTCTTGCTCGTCCCGAGCAAGTTAGCTTAATGGATGTGATCCTCATATTCATGAAGCTGAGTCCATAAAATAAATGAGGTAGTTGCAGCATGTGTTTATCATATATGATACATAGGAATAACTTCATGAATAGTACCTTACTCAAACCATCCGAATAATATTAGCAGGCTTCCACACCTTAGCATTTAACAGTTCACAAAAGATCACTCTCAATATGATGTAAAAGTATTCAATTCAACCGAATGAGTTAGCGAGGTAGTCCCAAGTGTTGTAGGATTAACATATTCACTTGGGATTCAAAATCTCAAAACGTCTATATATATATATATATATATATATATATATGCTCACACTTTTGTTTAAGTGCTGTGTAAAGGAGCTAGCCATATATTCCACTTCATCTAGGAATTCAAAGTTTAACGATCTCAATTACGAAATTCCAACTGTATATGAAGCAATCTTTATAGTTTGAATATTCTACCTCGTCTTGTTCTCACTCTAATTTGATAGCACTTTTAATTTTTCTTTGTTCAAGGTTTTTTTTTCAACTTAAATGATTAGATAATTTTTCTTTCTTTGTAAATCAAACCATGTACTTACAACATATTGACCAAATTATCTTTGTATGATCCATTAATACCAATGGTGTGGAAGACACCTTTTGCTATCATCAAGTGCAAGTAAAATTATACTCAAGTCATTCATATATCCAATAGGACAAACACAAACTCAATACTGGTCCATATATGATAATAAACTCGGAATTTCATAAAAGGGATCGACTATTCCTAAAGGGAATTCTAATGATGCAAACTTTATTTCTAGTTTGAACTAATGCAAAACTAAAATAGTAATGTAAAACTTATAAGATAGATTACAAGGTATTAATGATCTCCCCAAGCTTGGAATCAAGACAAGCGGGATCAAATAATCCCTTGCGGTTATTTGATACCATGATTATTGTAGATCACTGTGGTGCCATGGCACGCGGTATCTTCTCTTCACGGGCCAGCCTGAGGTGGAGGGATTGATTGATAGCCTCTAATTCTTTAACACGCAGCTTGTAGAAAAGATTATTCCTCTCCAACACTTTCACTTGTTCTTTAATGAGCTCATTGTTGTCTTTAAGGGTTTGGATCGCCTTAAGACTCATAGAAAAACCTGATTCATTTGTCTGCTTAATATCTTCATCAAGTTTATCAAGATAAAGTCGCAGCAACCGAAGATGCTTGGGTGTCCCTGGCGTCTCCTTGTCCATCTCTTCAATCTTCTACTTGAGGGCTTTCAACTCCCTCTTCCGATGTTCATTGTCAGCATCGAGGAACTCCATAGGGATGATCTTGATCTCCTTGCCTTGCTCGCTATTGCTCCCGATCTCCATAGGAACTTCTCTCTGTGGCTTCTGTCCCTTGGTTTGCATGTCCTCACGTATGAATAAGAGATAGATTGGTTCTAGGAGATTATGATTAGAGAGAGAGACAATGGCAGGATATAAGGGGGGAGTCAGAGGTCGGTAAAACTCGCGAGAAACACCAAATTCACGCCTAAGAAAAGAATCTTAATGGAATAGGAAAATAAATCGCAGATTTGGAGGAGTCCTACCGTGTAACGACCAACTATACGAGTGCGGCCCGTATAGATCTGGACGTATAGTTTGTTCCGGGCAGAAATTTCCAAATATCTCGAGTCTAGACCGGTTAAGGTATGACTTGGAACCGACAACAATGCCCCTTTTTTGAATCGGAAAGACAAAAAAGTAAATGAAATTGTCTGAGAGTTTAACGACCAACTATACGGCCAAAATATCTTCTCCGGTCATATAGTTGCGACTGTATAGATACAGATATCAAAAATCAAAAATGAGTGAGAGTTTAACGACCAACTATACGGCCGGAATATTTTCTCCATTCCATAGTTGCGACCTTATAGATCCAGACATCGAAAACAATTTCACAAAGAAGATACAAAGGGTTTAATTACCAACTATATGGCTGGAGGTTTTTCTCCGGTCGTATAGTTGCGACCATATAGCTGGTAAAAACCTTCAAAAACTTCAGAAAAACACAAGGAACTCAAAGACAAAAATTTCAGAAGTAAAATCTGTGAAAATAAATCACTTATTTGAGTAAGAACACTTACCTTGAACTTACCGTTTACTTACTCGGGGATGACAAGCTCCTCCAACAACAAAGACTTCTTCTCTTTTAGAGGAATTGACCTCAGTTCATTGAAAAATTATCATAAGCGAAAATCACCAGGACTAAAGTTCCTCTCAATAAGATTGGTGTCTTGCTGGGCAAATATGGACACTGCATTCAACATCTTTATTTCTTGTCTCTACAGGATCTGCAACTCAAATTCTTGAAGTAAAAGCATCCAACGGATCAGTCTTCTCTTATGGTTCTTCCTCTCAAGGAGTTCCTTTAAACCATCAAGATCCATATGAACTCTTACTTTTGCATCAACTATATAAGAACAAAATTTATCGCAAGAGAAAAATACAACAAAAAGATCCCTCTCTTCCTTAGGATAATTCTTTTGAGCACTATTAAGTGTTCTACTAGCATGATGTATAATATTAAATCTGTGACCTATGTGTTGTCCCAGAGTTACTCCTATAGCATCATTACTAGCTTCACATATTAAGTCAAAAGTCATATCCTAGATAGGTGGTTTAATGATAGGAGCATGGGATAAAGCATTTTTAAGTTTATCAAAGGCTATAAGACATTTATCATCAAAATTAAATCTTACTCCCTTTTGCAGGAGGTTAGTCAAAGGTTTAGATATTCCAGAGAAATTTTTAATGAACCTTTTAAAAAACCCACATGATCAAGGAAACTTCTTATACCTTTTATATCCCTAGGTTGTGGCATTATTTCTATGGCCTCAACCTTAGCTCTATCCACTTCAATTCCCTTACCCGATACCTTATGTCCAAGGACTATACCTTCGTTGACCATAAAATGGCACTTCTCCCAGTTTAGAACAAGATTGATTTCTTTGCAATGTTGAAAAACTCTTTTGAGATTATCCAAGCAATTAGTAAACGAAGTTCCATAGACAGAAAAATCATCCATAAATACTTCAATTATCAGTTCTATAAAATCCGCAAAAATAGCAGTCATGCATCTTTGAAAAGTAGTTAGGGCATTACATAAACCAAAAGGCATACGACGGTAAGCATGTAAACCATAATGACTAATGAAAGTTGTTTTAAGTTGGTCATCAAGATGAACAACTATTTGAGAAAAACCAGAATATCTGTCCAAGTAGCAAAAATGAGTGTGGTTTGCTAACCTTTCTAAAGTTTGATCTATGAAAGCTAAAGGATAGTGATATTTCCTAGTTTCTTTATTCAATTTCCTGAAATCGATGCACATCCTATGTCAAACAATAGTTCTAGTCGGTATCAATTCATTATTTTCGTTAGGAACAACAGTAAAACCGGCCTTCTTAGGAACACAATGAACATGACTTACCCATTCACTTCCTTTTACAGGATAGATTATACCTGCGTCCAACAAGCGTACAATTTCTTTTCTTACCACTTCCTTCATTTCGGGCTTCAGTCTTCTATTAAATTCCGCAACTGGTTTAGCACCTTCTTCCATGAATATTCGATGGAGGGTTATCATGGGACTAATGCCCTTCAAATCATCCATTGAGTACCCAAAGGCCTTGCGATGCTCCTTAAGTATTTTCATGAGTTATTCTTCTTCTTCTCCTGAAAGTTTAGCACTAATAATAACAGGAAATTTATTTGTATTATCTAAAAATCTGTATTTAAGATTATCTGGCAGAGTCTTCAATTATGGGGGTGGTACTTCCTTGTTGAAATGGATCGTATGGGCACCTAGAGGGAGTGAATAGGTGCTAATTCAAATCTTAATGCTTTTTCAATTTTACGCTTGACACAAAAGGTAAATCCTCTAGATATGCAATTACTAAGAATTTCCCTATATGCAAACCTAACTACTAGTGAGTAAAGGCGGGTAAGAGTGAGGAACGAGGAACAATAGTGGAGCACGCGGAGACACATGATTTGTTTTATCGCAGCTCCTTCCTTGTTAAGGGAAGTACATCTGTGTTGGAGGGGTGGGCGGTACTAAGACCACCACACCACAATAGGCCTCACCCTATTCTCTGATGGATCTCGCCACCAAAGGCCTGATCCGCCTTTCAACTATTGGTACCCTTCAAGGCGGGAACCGATGCCTTTACACAACTAGCGGGGCACAACTCCCGTAATGAAAACACGCTACCAAAAGAACAAATGTTATCAATATCGAAACACTAGATCTAGATATTAACAAGAATACTAGATCCAGAAATCTCCAACTGAATGGAGTGGAAGTGAAGTGCTTGATTTGTGATGTCGATGAATGAAGTCTCCTCCTTGAATTCCCCCAAAGATCAAAGTCTTCGGGTGGTTGAAGTGGGAGATCTTGAATGAGAGCTTTTGCAATAGACCGGTACTTTTCGAATGAATCAAGGGGTCTGACAGGAGGGGTGATTGGGGCATTTATACCCCTGTCCAAACAGAGCTGTTGGTGAAGTCTGGGGCCGGATTATCCGGTTGGGGGTAAAACTCCGCCCCAGCCTCGGATTATCCGGGGAATAATCCGCCCCCAAACAGAAGGTCGCGCTGAGCCTCCCTTTGCAACTTCTCCCGGGGGGCAGATTATAAGGCCCAAGAGAAGGCCGGATTATTCGGCCAGGGGAAAACTCCGCCCCAGCCTCGGATTATCCAGGGGATATTCCGCCCCCACACAGAAGGTCGCAGTGCAGCGCCCTTGACAACACCTAAGGACAGGGCAGATTATGCAGCCCTGTAGGGGCGGATTATCCGGCCAGGGCAAACTCTCCAGCCCTGGCCTGGATAATCCGGTAGATTGTCTTCCCCCACATAGAGACTCACACCGTGTCCAACTTTGGCCAAAAGGGTCAGGCCGGATTATCCGGCCCTTGATGGGGCAGATTATCTGGCCCCCCAACAATAGGTTTTCTTACCTTCGGCACTTAGCACACATGAGATACTCCATGATATTGTTATCTAACACACAAACCACTAGAGATCATGAAATGTTCTTTCAATCTCTCCCTTGTTGGTGTTAGATGACAATACTAGGATTTGCAAGATATCTCTACTAACAACATTATTTAGCGAATGAAAAAGACTCCCCCTAAATGTGTGCATAATAGAAATTTGCATTTGAATACAAATGCACACAAGTAGGTACAAGTATATTTCATTGGAATGGAAGCTACACAAAAATGATGAGCTAGCTCAAAAATAGCATACCACCGTGAGAGAGACATCCTCAATATAGTATAAGAATAGCCAATGATAACCATTATAAATGTCTTCTACGAGAGAGAGATAACAAATATAGCCAATATGATAGATGGATCCATAATCACGAGAGAATAATCCACAAGATAATTCTAGGGCCACACATTAACATAGTATCATATAAAGCAAAGCACGGATAAAAGTTCAACGCTAAATGGGCACAAGCAAGAAAAAGACCGAAACGATAAAGTGGAAATGCTTGCGCCCGACCCATGCAAATCCACGAAAATCGAGTAGAACTATTTCTCCCCCTTTGGCATCAAAACGCCAAAAAGGAAGAGGAGTGATGCTAGTGTCCCAAAGGATCACTCGTAGTCCTCATCGTCTTCCTCGTCCCCATACTCATCATCATACTTCTCGGTGTCTTCCCCTTCCTCATGAGTTGGTGCAGTGGGCCCCCTCGCCGGGGTAGGAAACAGGTGACGCTCAAGCTCCCCATAGTTGAGCCCAGACAAAGAATTCCACTGAGCATAAGGAGTGGGAGCGGTAGTAGTAGGAGGAGCACCTGATGCCCCGAACACATAGTGGAGAATGAGCTGCTGAGTATGGGCCATCTCGTGGCGTTGCTTACATGCCGCATACTTCCCCTTGCGAGTGTTCAGCCCCATGCACAAAATGTTCCACTAAAACCAATTCATCTACTTCACCTCACGAGCAATAAGAGGAACTGGGGTCCTACATGCACTGGCACGAGCATCCCTCATAAAGCCCTCAAGAGCAGAAGATGGATGAGAGATCTTCCTCTCCTTATTGTATATCTTCTTCGCCTTATGTACAACATCAAGGTGAAACTCTCTAGTGGGAAGCAAGTGCTTGATCAACATCATAATATAAGGAGCATACGGAATGGAGAGCCTATTGAACATGGCATCAGTCAACTCATGATAGATGAAATCCATCACATCCAGCTTGTAGTCCACATACTCATCCTCACAGGAGGCTACCTCATGGGAAAAAGCAAGCAGCTGAACCAAGTGACCACGAATACTGTCGTTGTTCCCCCACTTGGCGTGCTAGAGTCAAGGAAAATGCCCACCAAGCTAGCATAAAGCGGGGAGAGACTAGCAAACGAACCCACAATACCATTGTTAGTCGTGCACGGAGAAAGAACAACATCTTTGTTGGGCTTGAGTTGAGTAATGATACGATAGCCACTAGCACGGTCCCTGTTACGGAAAGGATATCCAAGCACCTCAGCAAAGGTCCGAAAATCAGTTTGCATTGGAATGTCACGGGTCATCCACCTCATTGTGCGGTACTCGTCGCCACAAATGACCAAAGTGGAGAAGAATGGTTTGGTCGCATGTTCGAGATGATCTCCTTGCTTCCGGTCATATGACTAGTGCACCTGCTATCGAGCACCCATTTAGACCCACCGAAAGCATAGCCCTGCAAGAAAATTACTTCTTGGTTTTAGGTACCCATTTTTCAATGGGTCCTCTCATGTTAGTGACAAGGGTCTGGGGAACCCAAATAGACCAAGAAATGTACTTATCAAATGGACCAACATAGCTAGCATAGACATCACCATAGTAATCACAAAATAATTCATAATTAGGATTATTAGACCCTACAAAACCAATGTAGTTAGTCGTATCATTTGTGACGGTGTTTGTCTTTGCTTGAGCAGTTTAGATTTTCTTCTTCTTGTTCTTCTTCTTCTTCTTGGTCTTGGGGACATAGCCAAGTCCCTCTTTTCCATTGCTTGCCCTTTGCTTACCAAGAATCTCATCAAGGACTTCCTTGTCTTTGGGTTGAGATCCCTTGCCAAGTTCTTCTTTCAATCTAGCATACTCTTCAATAATATCTTCATGTCCACACAATGGTGTGGAGGTGCTAGGCATATCATACTTGTCAAATTCAGTTTGGAGATGATCACGAGACTCATTTAGAGTAGAGAGTTCACTCTCCAATGCCTTGTAGGCAATATCAAGTTTCTCTTACTTCTCTGAGAGTCTAGCATGAGTAGCCCCGAATTCAATCTTCTCTTTCTTTAGTTTCTTTACCTTAGCAAGAGCATTGTCACATTCCTTTATGAGCTGGGAAACAACCTCTTCATGGGACTCTTCAATTGACTCAAGTTTCTCCTCTAAAGAGACTCGAGCTTCATCTTCTTCTTCTAGAGCTTTCTTCAAAGAGGCTATCTCCAAGGCATCTTCTCTTTAAATTCTCCCCTTCTCTTCGAGGAGTTCTTCTGAGTGAGCAAGTTGACTCATAAGAGCATCAAAATGAAGTTTGTGCTCACCTTGCAAGTTAGTGAAAAAATTGTCCAAAGCAATAACCTCTTCTTTTATCCTAAGACTTGTATGATCATCCATATCAACATTCATAGTAGTCTTAGGAAATGAGGAAATGGAAGATGATACCTCGGACCCTCTTGCCATAAGGCAAGTGACGTTGTTGGTGATGACATTTTCGTTGGGAGAGTCGAAGAGTGATGTGGGGATAGATGTGGTGGCTATAGTGTCCACCTCTCGAGATCTATATTCATCCTCTTCATCTTCACTTGCGGATGAATATTCCTCTTGTGCCACCAAGACAATCTTAGGTTGCCTCTTGTAAGGACCATTTTCTTGACAAATGGCTTATTTCGAGGTGCCTTAGACTTTTCTTTGAGAATGAGCCTGCCCCCATTGTCTTATCTACTTTGATAGGGGCACTCAGCCATAAAGTGCAATCAGTCTCCACAATTGTAGCAAGTTCTCAGTTTTGGGCCATTCTCCTTTCGCCCACTTGACCCATTCTTGTGCTCAAGTTCAAATTTGGCCTTAGTTGGGTCCTTCCAAAAGTATCTTGTGTAGAAGGCTATGTACTCACCATGAGCACGCTTGACCTCCTCGGGACAGCTCATGGAGACAACATCGTACCCTCTATCATCCTCATCTTGTTCAACAACATTGGCCTTTAGTGCAACATTAACTCCTTTCTGCATCCCAATTTGCCCGAGCACGAGCATCTTCTGCGTTCTTAGCTGCTACCTTGAAAGCTGCCATTTCTTGCATGAATTCATTGGAAGTCATTTGGTGGTAGTTGTGTCTACCTTGCAAACTCTTCAAGTCTGTTGGCTCAAATGGCATGAAGGCACTCACATATTTTATTTTGATCCAAGCATCATCAATGTGAGTGGCTCCATGCTTTCTAAACGTTGTTGCAATGCTCTTGAGCCTTCTATACATGTCTTCATGGTCCTCACCATCCAACATGTAGAATCCTTTAGCTTCACTGCTTAGAGCATCGTACCTATTTCTTCTCATGCTTTCATTGCCGATGAACAGGTCGGTGAGAGCATCCCAAGCTTCTTTTGCAGTGTTAAAGTGCTCAATATGTGTCATGTCCTTGGGGCCCACACCAAGTTGAATCATGTGAAGAGCTGTTGCATTTAATTGACTGTCTACAACTTCTCTTCTTGTCAAGTTAGTGGAGTTTCCAATATGAAGGTCATCTTCAATGATCCTCCAAAGCTCAATCGACGAACTACACACATGAGATGTCATTAAGAATTGCCATTGATTAAATGAATATGCAGTAAGCTTGGGTGGATCACCCCTATTGTTTATATGAGGGTGAGGGATAGGTGCGTCGGGAGAATATAGATGAGAGACCTCACTATAATCCTCCTTAGCACTTCCCTTCTTGGAAGTAGAGCCATTATTTTTATCACCCACCACCTCATCTTCCTTAGAGTCGGCATGAGCCTTATCCTTAGATAGAGGAGTGGTGGCCTCGGAGGGAGATGGAGGTGGGGATGTAGATGAGGTGAGACGAGCAATCATTTGTTGCATCTCTTCCATTTTGGTCTCAAAGGATTTCAACAAGGTTGTTTCCAAATTATTGAGGTTATCCATTGTGACCTTGTCCATACCCTCACTCCCATTTTCCTTAGTACCCATACTTCTCTTAGGATGTTAAGCCCGAATAAAGAGCCGAGGCTCTGATACCAATTGAAATGGATCGTATGGGCGCCTAGAGGGGGTGAATAGGTGCTAATTCAAATTTTAATGCTTTTTCAATTTTAGTCTTGACACAAAAGGTAAATTATCTAGATATGCAATTACTAAGAATTTCCCTATATGCAAACCTAACTACTAGCGACTAAAGGCGAGTAAGAGTGAGGAATAAGGAAACCTTAGTGGAGCACGCTGAGACACATGATTTTTTTACCGCAGTTCCTTCCTTGTTAAGGGAAGTACATCTGCGTTGGAGGGGTGGGTGGTACTAAGACCACCACGCCACAATAGGCCTCACCCTATTCTCCGATGGATCTCGCCACCAAAGGCCGGATCCACCTTTCCACTATTGGTACCCTTCGAGGTGGGAACCAATGCCTTTACATAACTAGCGGGGCACAACTCCACAACTGAATTGGAGGCTCCCGTAATGACAACACGCTGCCACAAGAACAAATGTTATCAATATCAAAACACTAGATCCAGATATTAACAAGAATACTAGATCAAGAAATCTCCAAGTGAATGGAGTGGAAGTGAAGCGCTTGATTCGTGATGTCGATGAATGAAGTCTCCTCCTTCAATTCCCCCAAATATCAAAATCTTCGAGTGGTTGAAGTGGGAGATCTTGAATGAGAGCTTTTGCAACAGACCAGTCCTTTTTCGAATGAATCAAGTGGTCTGACAGGAGGGGTGATTGGGGGCATTTATACCCCCTGTCCAAACAGAGCGGTTGGTGAAGTCTGGGGCCAGATTATCTGGCCCAAGTGAGGGCCGGATTATCCGACCAGGGCTAAAACTCTGCCCCAGCCTCAGATTATCCGGGGAATAATCCGCCCCCAAACAGAAGGTCGCGCCGAGCCTCCCTTTGCAACTTCTCCTGGTGGGCGGATTATTCGGCCCAAGAGAAGGCCGGATTATCCGGCCGGGGGAAAACTCCGCCCCAGCCTCGGATTATCCGGGGGATATTCCGCCCCGACACAGAAGGTCGCACCGCAACGCCCTTGCCAACACCTTGGGACGGGGCGGATTATCCGGCCCTGTAGGGGCGAATTATCTGGCCAGGGCAAACTCTCTGGCCCTCGCCTGGATAATCCAGTAGATTATCCTCCCCCACACAGAGACTCACACCGTGTCCAACTTTGGCCAAAAGGGTTAGGCCGGATTATCTGGCCCTTGATGGTGGCAGATTATCTGGCCCCCCAACAACAGGTTTTCTTACCTGTAGCACTTAGCACACACGAGATACTCCATGGTATTGTTATCTAACACACAAAACACTAGAGATCATGCATCCCCTATCTTTTCTGGCTCTTTAAAAGCCTCACTAGTTGGAGGCCCTATAATAGGAAGTGAATAGAATTCATCTTCTAGTTCTTCTAGGGACTTGTCCTCCATTACTATTTCTTCATAATTTAAGTCTTCATTTTTTTCTTCTCTTTGATCACTAAAGAAGAGAGCTACCATTTCCTCAATAGTTTTCTCTTTCTCTTCTTCTAGTATTTGTGGAACCCTGTCTTCAAATTTGGGAAAGGGGAATTCTTTTTCCGCTTCCCCGAGCTTAAGAGACACAATCTCGTTTTTGAAATTAACATTGGCACCTACATCACTTAAAAAATTTCTTCCAAATATAATTGGGCAAAGAGTGTCAGCTGGCATATCAACAACTACAAAATCTATAGGGAAGTTTTTATTGCCAATTGTTTCCCATTGGAATTCTAAAAGTTTTATTAGCTAACATGATTGTCAAATCAGTGTTTTCAATTGTAGCTGGTTGTATTTCTTCTTTTATTTCAAAATAGAAATCATAAGATATAACATTAACTTCGGTGCCAAGATCACATAAACCACGATGCAAGGTTTCCTTAAATATGTAGGGAAGAATAGGCTTACCCACATCTTTTACCTTTGTTTTACCTTCAACTAATAATGAAGTCTCTTTATCAAGTTCAACTATTTTACAATGTGCATACATAGCCATAATTGCTTCCTTGGTTACCTCTTCATCTATGGTTTCTTACAGATGTTCCACAACTACATACTTTCCTCTTCCTTCTTCTCCTGTACTTGTTTAACCTACTCATATTCAAAAATATGCTTCTTTGCAGTTAGGGAAAGGTATCTCATATATTGGTTCTAGGGAGGCCAGTGTTGCTTTAACTTATTTCTTATTTTTAGGTTTAGGTGGTGGATCATACTTGACCAAACCTTCTTTTGGATCTTTGATGTGTTCTGTAAAAGCTTTAACAACATGCAACACAAGATCTGAATCCAAATAAAGTTCCTTGGATAATTCTTTAACATGGCCCTTTTTATTATAGTCATGAATACAATCATAGTCTATTTCAATGCCTCTTTCACTTCCTATACCAAAATTCCATGAAACTCTATGATCGCAAATTCTATTAAGTAAAGCCCAGGCTTTAGTTATAGGAAGATTCGTAAAGGCTCCTTCCGCGAAAGAGTCTAATTAAATTCTATTAGGTTCAATTAAACCACCATAAAAGATATGAAATAAATACCATTCAGGCAAATCATGATGAGGACATAGATTAACTAAATCTTTAAATCCGATATAAGCTCTTACTAGTCCTTCATTAGGACGGTTCCTCCAAGTCATTAGAAGACGCCTGATTCCAAAAGATTTTGATAATGGGTAATATTTTGCTAGAAACTCATAGGCTAAATTATCCCAAGTAGTAGTGGCTTCTGGGGGTAGAGATCTATACCATGAGAGATCTGTACTTGTCAAAGTCTGACTAAAAAGTTTAACCCTTACCTCATTAGTAGTATATCCCGTTAATTGAAAAGTGCCACATATATCTTTGAAACATGCAATATGCTCATATGGATCAGGATCTTCTTCATCCCCAGTAAATTGCTTCTTCTGTAGAATACCAAGTAATAGAGGATTTATTTCAAACCCCCTTGTTTTCCCATTGGAGTTGTCTCGTTTATAAATATCATAGGGCTTCCCAAAGTGGCTAAGTGGGTTAGCACTAGTCATATGCTCAAACTCCATCATGTTGGTGGAAACCTGTAACTCAAAACAAAACTTAGCAGGCCAAAAATAAATAAGAAAAAACTAAAAGACCTACAACGTTTAGATCCCCGACAACGGCGCCAGAAAATAGCTTAATGACTACAAGTGCACAAATCGTTTGTAGCTAGTTTCGAAATAAAGATATCGATCCTACATGGAGCAGGAGTCTGAAGTCTAATAACTCTTGGATTAAATACTACAATAGAAATGCTAAATAAAGTTCTAAGTGACAAGATAAAATGCGAGTATTGCGTAAAAAGGTGTTTTGGGGTTTTTGGTATAAGAGCAACAATAAGTAAAGTAAAATAACTGAACACAAAAAGTAAGTATCACATATGTAAGAGAGATTGGAACTGCGGTAGGGAAAAAGGCGTTCTCAGGGAGTAGCGGATACACCACTAGCATTATAAAGAACTAAGGTAAAGATTATTATCACGAACATTCTCAACTATGTATGTGTGGGAGGAACTCCGTATTTAGACAAAAGGCAGCAACCACTACTCACATCACCCTCATAACCACAACAGTTAGCAATCGACATCAATTGAATTGCTGTGCTATTAAGAGACTTAATCCGGTAGGACGTATCCCATGGCATGGATAGTGTTCAGTGAGTTTCCTCGATTCCCAAGTTGATACGTAAGGAGTGACAATAGCTTTATAGTCACTGTAAGTGCTAACACATCTCCGTCTACCAACAAGTAGTTCCCTCCATCAAGTCCCCATAAGAGGCAAATATTGAGAGGTCAACTTCTCCCAACATCAAGATGAAGACAATCTAACACATGGTCAGAGCGATGAATATCATAATAAACTTTATCTTATTTCAATCTCATACTAGGGTTTCTCCATCTCCCTAAGAACTAAAGATCTACTCAGACATGGAGGCTATCAACATCATGGCAATAACAATGGAATCTATCATAGATGAATAGTACTTGTATAAATCCACAACGAGTACGGAAATTACAACAAGATCTAGACAAGATGTAGATGGGATGGATGGAGATGTTGGTGATGCAGTTGTTGATGATGAAGATTGATGCCTTATCATCTCAGATCTGCCCATGGCGAACATGGATCCCCGGTGGATGAGTTCCCCCTCTAGATGTGTAGCATCCCAATTGTCTAACAATGGTAATGCTACTTGGTCTAGTAATATAATGGCTACTCCTTACAGATAATTGTTGCATCATAATTATATCATGCTCATGTCATCTTGCCACCTTGCATTTGAGCATCATATAAAACCCTTTTCCATTTGGTTCTTCTCTCATGCACATTATTAATTGTATTTGGTACTTGATACATTGTATTTGAATCTTGATTATGCTTGATGCCCAAATTGAGTTGGGGGCATATCTTTTATTCCACTCCATCACCTTTCTTTTCACCACCTTATTATTCCACCATTCTACTTACCCATGGGCTTTCATTTCCTTTTGGTATTATTCTAGCTCATGTGGGATGGGATGGATCTAAATCTATATTTTCTTTTGCTTGGCCTTTATTCCACTTCTTGGGAATGCATAAGAATTATTCCATATTATTATTATTGTTTTCACAAAATAAAACATGGCATTTAATATTTTGCATGGGCCATGCAACCATCACCACCATGTGTTCTCCTTTGGTTTTTATTTGTTTTATGAGTGGATTATCTTCTTAAGCTTCCTCTTCCTCTAAATCATTTTCCCACCTTAATCTTGTATCCTTGCCATGTGCATCAAGGCCCCTTCTCATCTACCCTTACAAGTGCAATTACACATGTAGGGTCATGTGAGATCTTTTCTCTCATCACCTTTTCTCCCATCTCTATCTCCATGTCATCACCACCCACTTGTTGGAGCTTGTTGTTAATTATGCAAAAATCACACCCCATGTTCTCTCTTTCCTCTCCTTCTCACCTCCATGTATGACTAAGGGTGACTCTAACCAAACCCTAACACCTACCCTCTATCTCTAATCTCTCACTCTAGCCCTCTCTCCAAACCCTAACATCTAACAAAACCCTAACCCTAGCTACCATCTCTCTATGCCGAGGCTTCCCTCTCTCTCTCCCTGCCAGCAGGCCCCACCCCAGCTACCCTCTCTAACCTACCCAAACCCTAACCGAGCCCTCTACCTAGCTAACTCGAGCCCCTCTCTAAGCTAACCCTAGCTCGCCGAGCCTCCCCTCTCCTCTCTCTTTCTCTCTCTCTGCCGAGCTAGCCCCACCCCGAGCTCCTCTCTGCTGTCCCACCTGCCAGGCCCTACCTGCCCCTGCCCTGGCTGCTCACGCCGAGCACGTGATCGAGGACGAGGAGGAAAAGTGGCCGAAGCCACTTTATCTCTGCACACTCCCACACGGCACCCTCCTCCCTCTCCCTCGCTTTATCTTCCGCCCCACGCCTCCTCTGCCTCTCCCAGATCCCCCAGGGCCCTGCCCTCTTCCCTCCTTCTTCTTCTTCCACGACGACGTCTCCCTCTCGCCGGTCACCGCCAGCACCGTCGCCGCTTCCTCGTTCCAACCGGCGTGGTCGACGCGGAGGTGGTCGAGGAGACCGAGGAGTTCCCCCTGCTGCTCCCTGTACGCGCCAACGAGCAGGAGGAGCACCAGGATCGCCAGGACCAGCGTCGCCCCGACGAAACCCTAGATCTCCGGTCCGCCAGCTCCGCCGACGCCCTGCTGCGCCTCGTCCCGATCCACCACCGGCAACCTCTCCGCGGTGAGCCCTTTAACCTCTCTGACATCCTCGTTTCCTCCGTCGCACGCTAGCGTCGCCGGGCGTTTAACCGAGCACTCTCGGTGCACGATGACCGCCGGCGTTCGCTCGTCACCACGCCGCGTCACGACATACCTAGGCCCCAACCACCCTCCTGTCAACCCCCCTAGCCCAGCCGCACTGGTTCCACCCCTTAGCACGCATGCCTAGATCCCCGGTTCGAGTCCCCGTCCCGCGCCGCGCGGCGTTTTTCGCCGTCAGTCGTCAGATCGAGGAGAAGAAGAACAGTAGCCACGCGCGTTTTGCAATTATCCCCCAGCCTTTTGTTTTCCTAAACCCGCGGTCCAACCGAGCCCCACCGGTCAGCCTCCCTGCGTTCTTTATAAAAAGGCCCCTGCGTATCTACCGGCTCAACCCGCGCTCCAGCACGCCCCACCCGTCAGCCGCTGCGGGGTTCGGCCTCTGGCACATGGGCCCTAGTCCGCTGGCGAACCTATTAATCGCAGCGGCTAGGCCAACCCGCGGTGCAAAAAGGTTTTCCGCGTGCTGTGTCCCAGTCAGACCGGCCCCACCCGTCAGCGTCTGGGGTTGGGTCTGTCTGAGTATAAAACGTTTTCTGTTTTTCTGTTTTAAAATAAACATTTCCAGAAATTGTTTAAATTCAAATTCAAATCAGATTCTAAATAACTTTCAAATTATAAATCCAAACAATACATATAATATATGCTTTTGAATCAGAAAAATGTGAGGAATTCAGATATGCCATTCAAAATATTGTTTGAACATTTTAAATTTTCGAGATGATTAAAATTACAATAAAATGCCCTTTTCTTAATAAATTAATAACTTTAATTCTACAACTCCAAATTTGACAAATAATATGTCTAAATCGATCAGCGCGACGAGCCCGTTCTATCTATGCAGTCCTTGTTCTGAATTGAAGCATGCATCATGTCATTACTACAAATCAGAACTGTTTATGACAATAAAACTTGGCTAAATAAATAATAAAATGCTTTATTCTTGTATCCCACACCTCACCATGCCATGCTACTTTAATGCCATGTAATTTGTGCATCATTCATCATGGCATGCTTGCTTGCTTGTCGCATTTTAATTCATATGCTTGTGCACTTTATTTATGTTGGCCCTTGTTTGTTTGGTTCTTCTTCGAATAGACGCCCAGTAGGAGAATTACCAGGAACCACAGGAGTACTACCCAGATCCATCTGTTAATTATACTGTTATAACTGTTGTTCTTAATTCACAGACATCCGTCTATCATTGGTTAGGCGGATGGTTAGCGAGTATCTATAGAATTGTTAGCTATTATCTTTTGCTGCAATTGCGTCACCCCAGGTTGTGTCCCCTTTAGTGGCATAAAGACTTGCTGAGTACCCCTAGGATCTCACACGATAAATTGTTTGATTCAGATGAACAGGTGTACCCGCAAGATGGATACTGGGTGGAGGAGAAAGATGATGTTGGCAACAATCATTCGGTGTAGAGATTCCGGGAACGGGGATCCGTGAGATCTGTGGGCGGGATGTGTTCATTTATGTGGCATCTTATGCCGATTTGCTTCTTATCCGTACTCGGATCTTGTTTTCCGCTTCCGCCTGATACTCTGATGTTTGTCGTATGAGGAGCTATCCTAAATTATTATCTCTACCTAGGATATTTGAATCTTGCCATATGGCGTTGCAATATTTCTATTTATTTTAGATGGAATGGCTCTGAGGACTGTTGTATGTGGCTTGCATACATACTCATTTTTGTATGTAGTTGATCCCTTCGCCTGCCGATTACGCCGCTCGTTCTTGTCCCGATGATCTGAAAGTGGTTAGGACGGCTGAAAGGTCTACCGTGAGTGGCCCTGGGCCCCACCGTACTATTTTAACCCCTTTCGTTCATCCAGGCATGTAACTAAGAGTGTAATTCACCGAGGTAGTTACAATTGGTATTAGAGCCATCCCGCCCTTCAGGGTCTCAGCCAAAATGGTCGTTGTCAGTCTAGCAAATATTTTTGGTAGTTATGTATACTAGGGAAAAACAAACGTGAGAGTAGGACTGCTTCCATTTTTCTTCTTACCCACCCACCCACCCTTTTCTGGTAAGGAAGTGTAACATTTTCAATCCTCTTCTAAAAATTCAAACTAGGATTCACGTGTTCTGGGTTCCGTAGTACCATAGGTTATGTGTGTGTGTGTGAATTCCTTGTCTATCTGTTGCATCCAAATGTTATCACTATCTGCCTTTTGGTTATCAACTGTTGGTACATTCCATACCGACAGGCCTTTATAAACCGACGCGATCTATTGTGATTCGTTGTATACCGATGCGATCTATCTTACTCTTTGTTATCCGACGTTATCTTGTTGGGGTGTTCTTTTTCGTAGTTACCAATCTTTAGGTTCATCTTAAGAAGAAGGTGTTGGGATATGTGTTTTACTGATTCATGTGCGGAGTAATGATTTGAGTGCGGGATGGAGTCACGACCATACCACTACTTTTATCATTAGCTCTTGAATATTGAACTAGTAGAGTTACTAATCTTCATTCGTTAAGTGGTTTTGCGCATATAGTGGTATTTTAATGCCGAAATTTGCGGAAAAATTTTCTTTGTAGTTTGTGTACCACACTCCTTGTTCAGTCGTGTGCGGTATGCTTAATATCTTCTAGTTGCCTGTAACTTTGTTGATATTTTAATATCATCTCAGTGAATTGCATCCTTTAATCTTGGTTAATTCCATTTTGGTACTATTTTGGATTATTATCATTCTCCATTATAGTACTGACTTGTGTTTTATATCAATCACAGGATGGCACCACCACGCCGTCCTGAGGAGGACATACCACCTGAACTGGGGGCTGCTTTGGCAAGTATTGCAAATGCTTTGGGCACTATGCAGCAGAACCAGCAGTGCTTCGAGGAAAGCGTGAGGAGGAATGAGTTTGTTCCGCTACCTCCACCTCCCAAGCGAGGAGACATCAAGAGTTTTCTCAAGTTCAACCCACGCCAATTTGAGGTGTCTGATCAGCCACTTGATGCGGATGATTGGCTGCGCGAAGTGTCAAGGTTGCTGATGACTGCGGATGTTCCCGAGCAAGAATGGGTAAAATGTGCCACTCACCTTCTGAAGGGAGATGCAACTCTGTGGTGGGAAAATTACCTCAAGGCAGACCTCTTTGGTTTTCAGCCTACTTGGGAGCAATTCACTGGGGCTTTCAAAGAGCAATATCTGTCAGAAATTGTCATGGAAAGGATGAAGGAAGTGTTTCTCAACCTCAAGCAGGGCACTGACAATGTCAACACCTACATCAGAAACTTCATGAACCTTTCTCGGTATGGTGGCGATGAGATCTCCGATGACAAGAAAAAGAAAAAGAGGTTCCGGCAAGGCCTCAATGCTTCCATCAAATATGCAATCACTCATGCAAGGCCGGGGTATTTTCTGGAACTCCAACACACAGCTCTGCAGGAAGAAGCAAGTAGGCAAGTGTTTGAGGAGTCAAAGAAACACAGCCGTGATACAGCAAGTTCTTCTGCTATGACAGCTCCTTCTAAGCGTCATGTCTGGGTTCCTAACACCCCACCGTCGCTCCCTGCTCCACCAAGACCGTCAAGCTACGCAGCAAGGCCACCAAACTCTTTCACTGCGGCTCCCAGGGGCTACAACCACAACTACCCTGGAGCGCCTGGCGGAGTCCCTGGCTACGTTGCACCACGTCCACCTGGTGCTTGCTATACTTGTGGAAACACTAGGCATCAGCACTGGAATTGTCCAATGAACAACAAAGCTCTTCCACCACCACCTCCAAGACCTGCGTCAAGTACTCCTATGGTTCGTGCACCTCCACCTCGGGCTCTCAACATCAACACCAAGCCTGGGTCTATGGTTGCTCGTGCCAACTGTGTCAACGTCGCTCAAGCTGAGCATGCATCTAGAGTTGTGATGGGTATGCTTCCTGTTAACTCAGTCCCTGCACGAGTTTTGTTTGATTCTGGCGCATCGCATTCTTTTGTCTCTACAAGTTTTGCTGATAGGAATGGGTTACCTATGGATCCTCTCCCCAAGCGCTTAATGGTCCTTTCTCCTGGAGCAACAATGGCATCTTCTAAAATCAGCCATAACAATCAAATTGAGATTGGTTGTTCTTCGTTTCCAGCTTCCTTAATTATTCTGGGCAATTCTGATATTGATGTTATATTGGGCATGGATTGGTTAACAGCAAATGCAACTGTGATTGATTGTGCTGAACGTTTGGTTTCTCTAAAAATTCCTGAAGGCCATATAGTCTATTCTCCAAGTCTGACTCCTGCAATTCAGCTTTACTCTTTGGCGGCTCTGAATGATGATGCTATGGAAGGTACTCAGAGTGTTCCTGTAGTCTGTGAGTTCCCAGATGTCTTTCCTGAAGAGTTTCCAGGTATGCCTCCGGATCGTGAGGTTGAGTTTGTCATTGAACTTGAACCTGGTACCGCTCCTATCTCCAAGCGGCCTTATAAAATGGGTCCTGCTGAGTTGGCTAAACTCAAACGTCAGTTGGATGAACAAGAGAAGTTGGGTTTCATTCAGCACAGTACTTGTTCTTGGGGTAGCCCAACCATCTTTGTGAAGAAGCGAGACAAGACTGATAGACTTTGTGTTGACTATCGGGCACTCAATGCTAAAACAATCAAGAATAAATATCCCCTTCCGCGGATTAATGATCTCTTCGATCAGCTAGCTGGAGCTGTGGTATTCTCTAAACTTGACTTGAGAAGTGGATATCATCAAATCAAGATTCGCAAGGAAGATGTTCCTAAAACAACTTTCACCACCCGTTATGGCCTGTATGAGTACACGGTCATGTCTTTCGGTCTCACCAATGCACCTGCCACCTTCTCGAGGCTTATGAACTCGGTTTTCATGGAGTATCTTGATAAGTTCATTGTGGTCTATCTGGATGACATTCTAGTCTATTCCAAGTCAAAAGAAGAACATGAAGAACACCTTCGGTGTGTCCTAAACAAGCTTCGTGAGAACCGCCTGTATGCAAAGTTCTCCAAGTGTGAGTTTTGGCTGCCTCAAGTAACCTACCTTGGTCACGTCATCCCTGCCAAGGGTATTTCCGTCAACCTAGAAACTATTAAGACAATTATGGACTGGCTTCCACCCATAAATGTCAAAGAAGTCCGGGGTTTCCTTGGTTTGGCCAGTTACTATCGTCGCTTCGTTCAAAACTTCTCGAAGATTGCGAAGCCTCTTACCGATCTCCTCAAGAAAGGCAAGAAATACCTTTGGACTCCTGCATGTCAAGCAAGCTTTGAAACACTCAAAGAGAAGCTCACTTCCACACCAGTCTTAGTTCCTCCAGATACATCAAAGCCTTTACAGATATTCTGTGATGCCTCATTGCAAGGATTGGGTGTGGTCCTTATGCAAGAAAAACAAGTTGTTGCTTATGCATCTCGTCAGTTGAAGACGCATGAGATCAACTATCCTACACATGACCTCGAACTCGCAGCAGTTGTCTTTGCTGTGAAAGTATGGAGGCATTACTTGCTTGGCAACCGTTGTGAGATCTTTTCTGATCACAAGAGACTGAAGTATATCTTCACACAACCTGATCTCAACCTTCGTCAGAGGAGGTGGATTGAAACAATCAATGATTTTGATTTGACCATCAACTACACTCCGGGCAAAGCCAATGTCATGGCCTATGCTCTCAGCCGAAAATCTTATGTTAACAATCTCATGGTGGAAGAACAACAACCTCTCTTGTGCGAGGAATTTCGCAAGCTAAACCTTGAAATTGTCGATCAAGGGTATCTTCTGAACCTTCTAGCAACACCTCTCTTGGAAGAAAAGGTCCGTTCCATTCAACTTGGTGATCCTTACACTAAAAAGATCATCTCCAACATTCAGCTTTCGAAGTATGAGTCTTTCCACGTCGACGATCAAGGCACTCTTTTCTTTGAACACCGGATGTTTGTTCCGAACTACCCGGGTTTAAGAGAGCAAGTTCTCAAGGAGGCGCATGATTATGTTCTTTCTATCCACCCTGGCAGCACTAAGATGTACATGGACTTGAAAACACAATATTGGTGGCCTGGTTTGAAACAATATTGTGCCAAGTACGTCTCGGAGTGTGATGTCTGTCGCAGAGTTAAAGCTGTCCATCAGAAACCTTCCGGTCTTCTACAGCCATTGAAGCCTCCGAAATGGAAATGGGAGAAAGTAGAGATGGACTTCATCACTGGTTTTCCAAGGTCGCAAAAGGGAAACAATGCAATCTTTGTTGTCATCGATAGGCTGTCTAAGGTAGCTCACTTCCTTCCAGTCAAGGAAACAATTTCTGCAATTCAGTTGGCTGAGCTCTATATCAATAGAATTGTCTCTCTGTATGGAGTTCCTCTTGAGATCAGTTCAGACCGTGGAAGCATCTTCACTTCCAAGTTCTGGGGAAGTTTCCAAAATGCTTTGGGAACAAAATTGAACTTCAGCACCGCTTACCACCCCCAGTCGCAAGGACAAGTTGAAAGGATCAATCAGATTCTGGAAGATATGCTCCGTGCTTGCGTTATCTCTTTCGGCATGAAGTGGGAAGAATGTCTTCCTTATGCTGAATTCTCTTACAACAACAGCTTCCAGAAAAGTCTAAAGATGGCACCATTTGAGGCTCTCTATGGTCGCAAATGCAGAACTCCGATTGGTTGGTCGGGCGCAGGTGAAAGAATATTGTTTGGCCCCGACATTGTAACTCAAGCGGAGGAGAAAGTTCACATCATTCTTGAAAATATGAAGATTGCTCAAAGTCGCCAGAAGAGCAATTATGATAGAAAGCACACGGACATGGAGTATGTCCCTGGTGATCTCGTTTACCTTTGTGTCACTCCCATGAGAGGCACGCACCGCTTTGGTATCAAAGGAAAGCTGGCTCCTAGATACATCGGTCCTTTCAAAATTCATGGAAGAAGAGGAGAAGTTTCTTATGCTCTTGAGCTCCCTGAACAACTCAAAGTCCATGATGTTTTCCACATCTCTCAACTCAAGAAGTGCTTCAAGGATCCCGGTAGGACCGTGGACCATGAACTCATCAATCTCAAAGAAGATCTATCTTATCAAGAACACCCCATAAAAATTCTAGAAGTCGCAAAAAGAAGGACTCACAACAATTCCATCAAGTTCTGCAAGGTGCAGTGGTCGCACCATTCTGTTGATGAAGCCACTTGGGAGCGTGAAGATGAGCTCCGTGCCAAGTATCCTACCCTCTTTGAGTCGTCTTCTTCTTCCTAGAATCTCGGGGCGAGATTCCTGTTTAGTGGGGGAGAGTTGTAGCATCCCAATTGTCTAACAATGGTAATGCTACTTGGTCTAGTAATATAATGGCTACTCCTTATAGATAATTGTTGCATCATAATTATATCATGCTCATGCCATCATGCCACCTTGCATTTGAGCATCATATAAAACCCTTTTCCATTTGGTTCTTCTCTCATGCACATTATTAATTGTATTTGGTGCTTGATACATTGTATTTGAATCTTGATTAATGCTTGATGCCCAAATTGAGTTGGGGGCATATCTTTTATTCCACTCCATCACCTTTCTTTTCACCACCTTATTATTCCACCATTCTACTTACCCATGGGCTTTCATTTCCTTTTGGTATTATTCTAGCTCATGTGGGATGGGATGGATCTAAATCTATATTTTCTTTTGCTTGGCCTTTATTCAACTTCTTGGGAATGCATAAGAATAATGCCATATTATTATTATTGTTTTCAGAAAATAAAACATGGCATTTAATATTTTGCATGGGCCATGCAACCATCACCACCATGTGTTCTCCTTTGGTTTTTATTTGTTTTATGAGTGGATTATCTTCTTAAGCTTCCTCTTCCTCTAAATCATTTTCCCACCTTAATCTTGTATCCTTGCCATGTGCATCAAGGCCCCTTCTCATCTACCCTTACAAGTGCAATTACACATGTAGGGTCATGTGAGATCTTTTCTCTCATCACCTTTTCTCCCATCTCTATCTCCATGTCATCACCACCCACTTGTTGGAGCTTGTTGTTAGTTATGCAAAAATCACACCCCATGTTCTCTCTTTCCTCTCCTTCTCACCTCCATCCGTGTATGACTAAGGGTGAGTCTAACCAAACCCTAACACCTACCCTCTATCTCTAATCTCTCACTCTAGCCCTCTCTCCAAACCCTAACATCTAACAAAACCCTAACCCTAGCTACCATCCCTATATGCCGAGGCTTCCCTCTCTCTCTCCCTGCTAGCAGGTCCCACCCCAGCTACCCTCTCTAACCTACCCAAACCCTAACTGAGCCCTCTACCTAGCTAACCCGAGCCCCTCTCTAAGCTAACCCTAGCTCGCCGAGCCTCCCCTCTCCTCTCTCTTTCTCTCTCTGCCGAGCTAGCCCCACCCCAAGCTCCTCTTTGCTGTCCCACCTGCCAGGCCCTACCTGCCCCTGCCCTGGCTGCTCACGTCGAGCACGTGATCGAGGAGGAGGAGGAAAAGTGGCCGAAGCCACTTTATCTCTGCACGCTCCCACATGGCACCCTCCTCCCTCTCCCTCGCTTTATCCTCCGCCCCACGCCTCCTCTGCCTCTCCCAGATCCCCCAGGGACCTGCCCTCTTCCCTCCTTCTTCTTCTTCCATGACGACGTCTCCCTCTTGCCGGTCACCGCCAGCACTGTCAACGAGGAGGAGGAGCACCAGGATCGCCAGGACCAGCGCCGCCCCGACGAAACCCTAGATCTCCGGTCCGCCAACTCCGCCGACGCCCTGCTGCGCCTCGTCCCGATCCGCCACCGGCAACCTCTCCGCGGTGAGCCCTTTAACCTCTCTGACATCCTCGTTTCCTCTGTCGCATGCTAGCCTCGCCGGGCGTTTAACCGAGCCCTCTCGGTGCGCGGCGACCGCCGGCGTTCGCTCGTCACCACGCCGCGTCACGACATACCTAGGCCCCAACCACCCTCCTGTCAACTCCCCTAGCCTAGCCGCACTGGTTCCACCCCTTAGCGCGCATGCCCAGATCCCTGGTTCGAGTCCCCGTCCTGCCCCGCGCGGCGTTTTTCGCCGTCAGTCGTCAGATCGAGGAGAAGAAGAACAGTAGCCGCGCGCGTTTTGCAATTATCCCCCAGCCTTTTGTTTTCCTAAACCCGCGGTCCAACCGAGCCCCACCGGTCAGCCTCCCTGCGTTCTTTATAAAAAGGCCCCTGCGTTTCTACCGGCTCAACCCGCGCTCTAGCACGCCCCACCCGTCAGCCGCTGCGGGGTTCGGCCTCTGGCACATAGGCCCTAGTCCGCTGACCCACCTGTTAATCGCAGCGGCTAGGCCAACCCGCGGTGCAAAAAGGTTTTTCGCG
Source organism: Avena eriantha (assembly GCA_910589775.1). NCBI lineage: Eukaryota > Viridiplantae > Streptophyta > Magnoliopsida > Poales > Poaceae > Avena > Avena eriantha. The sequence continues at coordinate 181,952,452 of OU342746.1, forward strand.
CGCTGCATCCCAGTCAGACCAGCCCCACCCGTCAGCGTCTGGGGTTGGGTCTGTCTGAGTATAAAACGTTTTCTGTTTTTCTGTTTTAAAATAAACATTTCCAGAAATTGTTTAAATTCAAATTCAAATCAGATTTTAAATAACTTTCAAATTATAAATCCAAACAATACATATAATATATGCTTTTGAATCAGAAAAATGTGAGGAATTCAGATATGCCATTCAAAATATTGTTTGAACATTTAAAATTTTCGAGATGATTAAAATTACAATAAAATGCCCTTTTCTTAATAAATTAATAACTTTAATTCTACAACTCCAAATTTGACAAATAATATGTCTAAATCGATCAGCGCGACGAGACCGTTCTATCTATACAGTCCTTGTTCTGAATTGAAGCATGCATCATGTTATTATTACAAATCAGAACTGTTTATGACAATAAAACTTGGCTAAATAAATAATAAAATGCTTTATTCTTGTACCCCACACCTCACCATGCCATGCTACTTTAATGCCATGTAATTTGTGCATCATTCATCATGGCATGCTTGCTTGCTTGTCGCATTTTAATTCATATGCTTGTGCACTTTATTTCTGTTGGCCCTTGTTTGTTTGGTTCTTCTTCGAATAGACGCCCAGCAGGAGAATTACCAGGAATCACAGGAGTACTACCCAGATCCATCTCTCGCTTCAACTAAGCTGCCAGGCAAGCACTACCACATGCTTGCATACATATAGTACCTATTGCCTCTATCTTATTCTTGCATCATCGAGTCGCGATTACATTAAACTGAATCCCAAGTACTGCATAGCCTTTATTTTTAAACCCCACCGAAGCTTGTTCCTCCATCCCATGAGCCGTTACTACAGGAGTTGTTTGAGCCATGTGAGTCGTAGAAAAGCATTTGTAGGGTATGTGAGTGTCTGATAAATAACGAGGTACCTAAACAACTTAACCTGAGTAGTAATGGGATAACTAATGAAAGAGGCACCGGTGAGCAATATCTGCTATTTGGTTTTTCATACTCACTTGTGTCCCGTAGGACCCCGAGTACTTGATTCCTGTTCCTTGTTTATTCGCACTATCCACATCCGGGAGGCCTTATGGACCCCCCTGAGCCAGAGCTTGATTCATTCTTATTTATTGGGGCCACAAAGTAGTTTGGGGCTTTATTACTATCCTGTACTTATGTCATGTTACTATTTTATTAAGATTGTGCGAGGAGCACCTATACTGTTTAAGAATTGCGGAGTGTTTTCGCGGTATCGACAAGCCCAGTCACATTTCAGGTTCCCAGTCGTTTACATCCATTGGCGCAAACCTTGGGTCCGTCTCGGAGCCGGCCAACTTCATTGCGGGTAGCTTAATGGGGTGGCCCCCTAAAATATTTCTGAATCCTGTGATTGCTTTGTCGTGAATGCCTCGTTGGGTTTTGAGTTGGTTTTTCCGAGGTTGATCGAGTGTGTGTTGCTATTCGTGCACCCCTGCAGGGTAAATCTTTCTGAAAGCCGTGTCCGCGGTTATGGATGACTTGGAGCACAGTTTCTCGATCATAGACAAGTATAACTAAAGTACCGCTTTTAATCTGACTAAGATTCTGATTAGTAAATAGTGCAATACTCATGGAATGGTTAATAAAACTGCCAACGGATGGGGGTTGTTTGTCCGCTTCCTCGTTGGTAAGCGAGGAGGAGGATGGATCTGTTAATTATACTGTTATAACTGTTGTTCTTAATTCACGGACATCCGTCTATCATTGGTTAGGCGGATGGTTAGCGAGTATCTATAGAATTGTAGCTATTATCTTTTGCTGCAATTGCGTCACCCCAGGTTGTGTCCCCTTTAGTGGCATAAAGACTTGCTGAGTACCCCTAGGATCTCACACGATAAATTGTTTGATTCAGATGAACAGGTGTACCCGCAAGATGGATACTGGGTGGAGGAGACAGATGATGTTGGCAACAATCATTCGGTGTAGAGATTCCGGGAACGGGGATCCGTGAGATCTGTGGGCGGGATGTGTTCATTTATGTGGCATCTTATGCCGATTTGCTTCTTATTCGTACTCGGATCTTGTTTTCCGCTTCCGCCTGATACTCTGATGTTTGTCGTATGAGGAGCTATCCTAAATTATTATCTCTACCTAGGATATTTGAATCTTGCCATATGGCGTTGCAATATTTCTATTTATTTTAGTTGGAATGGCTCTGAGGACTGTTGTATGTGGCTTGCATACATACTCATTTGTGTATGTAGTTGATCCCTTCGCCTGCCGATTATGCCGCTCGTTCTTGTCCCGATGATCTGAAAGTGGTTAGGACGGCCGAAAGGTCTACCGTGGGTGGCCCTGGGCCCCACCGTACTATTTTAACCCCTTTCGTTCATCTAGGCATGTAACTTAGAGCGTAATTCACCGAGGTAGTTACAAGATGCCTTTCGGAGGTGAGGTTTCAGCGATTTCTGGTTGTTCTGTATGTCGTCTCTCTTATCCAGTTGCACGGGGTGAAACTATTTAAGGAAGCGGTGGTGTCGCCAACTATACGGCCGGAAAATGTATTCCCGCCGTATAGTTGGTTGTTGAACCGTCTGTAAGCCTTGATCGCTTCGGGTTTTCTTCTGATATTATAGATATTTCCCAAATAAGCGATTTACGTTGTTTTTGACTCCTTTTCCCCTCGGTACAACTGATCCGAGAATTGTGTCTATTGTATCCATCATCTGTCCTGATCCTGTTGAAAACAGACATAAAATGGGGCGCGCGAGCGCCATAAAATACGAATATCCTACATCTACAATGCAAAATAATAATATAAAACATGATGCAAATATACACTCATCAGCGTTCTATTCATATTTATCCCTAGGCCAGAGGCGATGGAAGGATTTGTGCCATTACAGATTGAGGAGCCTCACGTGGTCGCGGCTCAGCTGCAGATTGACAGTAGGACCGGGCTGGCTCTACAACCTGACAATTGGAAGAAGGTAGCCCAGGAAGAAGACGGGTTCCGCTAGGTTCCAATGGCGGACAAAGGGAAGGAGGTGGCGCAGGAAGAAATTCAGACTGCGAAGCGCGGGATCTGAGTATGCTGCTGGAAGAATCACTGCTTGATCTGAACCTGCTACCACCCGTGGCACAAGTCCGCACCTATGCTTGCCGGAGTGAGCGCATTCGACGCCTACATGATGAGGTTCACGTCGACTTGGTGGAAAGTGCCTCAATCAGAAAGGCTTTCTTGGCTGGAGATTCAGATTCCTCTGTTGCCTCTACTAGATCAACATCAGCACGTCACAAGAAGACTAGGCGCCTGCCGGATATCAACCTGATTGCACTGCTGTCGGTCACATCCAACCCACCAAAGACCAACCTTGAGAAGCTCAAGGGGCTAGCAGAATGTTGCGGCTTCTACACTGTGGACATTGTCAATGAGGCTCTAAACATGCAGAACAAGAATGTTGATGGGAAGGGACCTAGTGGCAACAATGGTTGATAGGCCTAGTTTAGTTCAGCATCGGTGTTACACGCTTAGGTTGCTTATTTGCTTTCCACACCACCTCCATGTTTACTTTCCTTCAAAGTTGGTGATACATGTTTGGATCCTAGACCAACAATTTGCTTTTTACTTCATCCACCGCACTTTAGTTTCAGAGAAATCTGTAACACTGATGGCAATGCATGTATTTTAGACTCATGTTTACTTCTACTTTTGCATCCCTCATGTCTATCTCTTGTTTCCCTAGAGGGGCCCTTATCTTTGAAATGAAACTTGCTTCTTGGAATGCCAGGGGTTTGGGGATGATGATAAAAATGTGGTGGTTCACAAAACCATTGATGAATCGAAAGCAGATTTCATATTACTACAAGAAACCAAGTTGAAAGATATCTCAATTTTTAAAGTCCGAAAATTTCTACCCACAAGATATACAAAGTTCAGATTTCAGCCAACTGAAGGGTCTTCAGCTGGTACCCTTTGTGCCTGGAATGATAAACATTATGCAGCTTATGTAATCATGACAAAGAAACACTCCATGATAGTAAAAGTGACCTCACACTCTGATGACACACAAATAATCATCACCAATGTTTATGCACCATGTGATCCAAATGAGAGATTGGCCTTTTATGAGGATATGAGGAAATTGAAAGAAATTATCAATGACCCTTGGGTACTGGCAGGGGATTTTAACATTTACAGATATGCCAAGGAGAAAAACAATGATAACATATCTTGGACTAATATGGACAATTTCAATCAGTGGATAAACGAACTGGAGCTAATGGACATAGACATATGTAATGCAAAATTTACTTGGTCAAGTAAGAGAAGGGATCCCACAGTTGTGAGGCTGGATAGAATTCTAGTGAATCTGCAATGGAGTCAAAAATTCATTCACTCAGAGTACGGGGCTTTGGGGAGGCCAACCTCTGACCATAAACCGATTCTGCTAGACACCAAAGGTGGCTCACCAATAGTTGGCTTGTTTAGATATGAGAATTACTGGTTTAACTGTGCTGACCTGGTACAAAAAACAAGGGGAATCCTATCAAGAGGGACAAGACAAATGACATGTGTGTCTATATTGAATCATAGGATGTGGTCTGTCAGAGCTGCTACAAGGGCATGGACCAAGGAGGTAAAATCTCAGAAGACACTAAATCACAACATAAACCATGCTATCCAATGCGTGGATGCCGTTGAAGAATGGAGACCTCTGACTGATTATGAATTCGCATTCAGGAATAATTGGAGCAAAAGGAATAAGCTACTAATTTCGGCCGAAGCCCAAAGATGGAGAAGGAGAGATAAGCTAAAGTGTTGTAAGCTTGGGGATGAAAATACAAGGTTTTTTCACACCATGGCAACGTACAGGTACATGAAGAATAGAATGAAATTTCTAAGCATCAAGGGGGACGAAATATTTGATGACAAAGAAAAACTTAGCATTGCTACAGATTTATTCACACACTTATTTGATGAGGACAGAGCGTGGGCACCAAACATCAACCTACAATATTTGTACAGTAGTGACAATATTGAACTACAGACACTGGCTGATCCTTTCTCCTGGAAAGAAATCAAAACAACAATATGAAAGCTCCACCAAATAGAAGTCTAGGCCCAGATGGCTTCACTAACGAGTTTTACAAGTTCTATTTGGATGAGCTTAAAGAAGATATACTACATATGTTTACAATTATGCATAGTCAGAAGGTGGATCTCGATGGGGTTAACTTGGCATACATCACCCTGTTACCAAAATGTGAGTCACCACAAGAGATCAAGGACTATAGGCATATTTCACAACAACACTCTATACCTAAGCTAATAGCCAAGGTACTAGCAAACAGGTTGCAGCCAAAAATAAAGGAAATGGTGGATCATATGCAATATGGTTTTATCAATAAGAGATCCATTGTCGAAAATTTCGATAAAGCAATTGAAATGGTACAATGCTCCAACAAGACCAAAAAACCTGTCATAGTACTGAAATTAGACTTTCAAAAGGCTTTCGACACAATTCATTGGGAGGCAATTCTTTATACTATGACAACAAGTGGTTTTCCGGAGGAATGGATTAGCTGGGTCAGTCAGCCGCTGGAATCGTCACACGCTCAAGTACGAATAAATGGGAAGGTTGGGAGGAAATTCAAGATCCAGAAGGGCGTGAGACAGGGAGACCCTCTATCACCATACTTTTTTTATCCCGGTGGCTGACATCTTGCAAAGAGTGATTAAAAAAGGCATACATCTCAGGTTATCTTATTCATCCTCTGCAGCAAGGAGCTCCGCTTCCTGCGCTCTAGTACGCGGATGCCACACTTCTGATACTACACGGCTCGGCTGCATAGGCTACGTATGCTAAGCATCTTCTGGACACCTTTGCTTCTTTCACTGGGTTGCATATTAACTATCAGAAAAGTACGTTTGCACCAATACACATGTCACGTGACAAGACACAGGAGATGGCCATGATTTTGGGCTGTCCAATTGCTCAGCTGCCATGCACATATCTGGGGTTGCCTCTATCCACGACAAAAATCTCTCGTGGTTTACTTCAGCCTATTATTCAGTGTGTTGACAGGAGACTGCCAGGCTGGATACCAAGGTTGATGACATCTGGTGGCAGAGTAGAGATGATAAATTCAGTACTGTCTGCTATCCCTAACTTCTATATGGCCTGCATCGAATGGGACAGAGGAAGTCTAGAAGCCATAAATAAACTCTGTAGAGCATTCCTCTGGAAGAATAAACACGAGGTCTCAGCAGGGCAATGCTTGGTTGCTTGGGATGTAGTGACCATGCCGAAGAAACACAGGCTTAGCATAAGGAATCTCAGTTTGCAAAACAAAGCTTTGATGGCCTCCCTGCTATCCAAACTGCTGTCAGCAAATGAGGGGCCTTGTTTCAACTGGTTGACAAGGTGGTACCTACATGGCACTATACCACACACACCATCACAGCAGGACACACCCTTCCGGAAATAGATGCTTGCATTGATACCCACGGTGTAGAGCGCAACTATCTGCTCCCCGACAAATGGTACCAAGATATCTTTCTGGCATGACAAGTGGACAGAGGGGGCAAATTTCACATAACCTATGATATACTATATTCCTTTGCCAAAGACCCACGCTGCACAGTTGAATCCCAACGAGAAAATGGGAACTGGGTGCTCAACATCAACTCGACTGCCCAACATCAACTCGAGCAACTGATGCTCAGTTTACAACAAATCCAGTTGTAGGACAAATGGGGATACAAGGAATATGACAACAACTGGGAAGGAACCAACAACATCTGATTTCTGTAGACTTTCTAATGACCATGGGAAGATCTGGCAGCCATACAAATGGGTCTGGCAAAAAGCTATTCCACACAAGCAAAAAATCTTTCTCTGGCTGGCTTTCAGGGGTAGACTCAACACTAAGGACACCATGACTGCTAAATGCTGGTGCAAGGATGCAGGCTGTGACTAGTTCCCTGCCCTAGAGTCAATCCATCACATTGCATTACATTGCAGGGCCTCCACCTAGGTGTGGGAGAAACTTGAACTCTCACAGGCTGCTGCCTCGGCCAACTCAATTTACGAATTTGTGGAGAGAATTCAGAATGAAACAGGGGACAAAGCCTGGCCTATCTGCTTTGCTGCATGTATATGGGGACTATGGAAGGCTAGGAATGATAGGGTGCTAAATGATCGAACAATACCGAATACAATGCTCGCAAGAAGAATTGCAGAGGACCTGAATCTTTGGACGTGCAGATCACAAAAAAATAGGGTCAGAATGTTGACATGGAGTGAGAAGTTGATGACAAGAAGCTAGTCCCTGCTATATGTATGTTTCCTTTCTACATTTTTGTTCTTTTTTTCTTTCTTTTTTATCACCTGGGGCTTGATCGGATGTAAATCCATGCGATAAACGATGTGTATAAGGTAGAGGCTTTCTCTACCTTTATTAATAAAAAACAGACACCGCATATCTATTTTACGGATGCGGTTTGCGGTGTCTGTTCCGCGGGAAGTAAATCAGCTCGCAAAACAGGTTTGTGGTGCCCCGTAAATAAACACCTTTTCTAGGCCGCAAGTTTACAGGTCCTCTTAGAGATGCTCTTACCTTTGTCTCTAGGAAGCCGCTATCACTAGGATAAACTGATGGTATATCTACATGCTAAAAGAGGTTTAAATATATTTTTTTACAAAATTAAAACATTTTATATTATGAAACGGAGGGCGTATAAGGTAATACCGCTGGTGATACATGTTTACAACCACCCAAATAGGGCGTGGATTCCGTCGGGCAGCAAGTGTTGAAATAAATTGTCTAGCTCTTTTTAACAGTTCAGACTTTTTGTTGCGTTGGCTAGTGCATGCAATTCAATATGGTATCAGAGCAGCAGGTCCTAGGATCAAATCCTGACCAACGCCAGAATTAAAAATAAATATTGCGGCTCTTCAAACATGCGTCGCAATAGGCCAAAGGACCAAAGACGTAGGGTGAGTGTTGAAATAAATTGTCTAGCCCTTTCCATTAGTTCGGACTGTTGGTTGCGTTGGCTAGTGCATGCAATTGAATATGGTATCAGAGCAGGAGGTCTTAGGATCAAATCCCAACCAACACAAAAATTAAAAACAAATATTGCGGCCCTCCAAAACAAACATCACCATAGGCCAAAGGGCGAAAGATGTAGGGTGAGTGTTGAAATAAACTGCCTAGCTCTTTCTATCAGTTCGGACTTTTGGTTGCGTTGCTAGTGCATGCAAATTTAATATGGTATCAAAGCAGGAGGTCCTAGGATCAAATCCCGGCCAATGAAAGAATTAAAAATAAATATTACGGCTCCCCAAACATGCGTCACAATAGGCCAAAGGGCGAAAGACGTAGGTTGAGTGTTGAAATATATTGCCTAGCCCTTTCCATTAGTTCGAACTATTGGTTGCGTTGGCTAGTTGAAATATATTGTCTAGCCCTTTTCATAAGTTCAAACTGTTGGTTGCATTATGTAGTGCATGCAATTCAATTTGGTATCAGAGCAGGAGCTCTTATGATCAAATCCTGGCCAACACAGAATTAAAAAAACATATTGCGGCTCCCCAAAGCACGTCACAATAGGCTAAAGGACAAACACGTAGAGTGAGTGTTGAAATGAATTGTCTAGCTCTTTTTTATCAATTCGGACCGTTGGTTTGTCGTTGGTGCCTGCAGTTCAATAGCAAGTAAATTCCGGCGACATATGAGTAGACTTTGAAAAAGAAAACATTGTATACTACCCAAAAAGACTGGTTTGATGTAGACATGCAGGCGGGCGTTGGCGCGTTCAGTGACTTTCCTAGAACCGATAAACGGAGGACTATCCGATGAATATCATGGGAGAGGAGAAGAGGACCATTGACTAGGAAAACAGGTTCGTAGAACTTTTATGCATATGTAGCCCAGACATTACAATACAATGAGCATGAGCTTTTGCTTAACGCTCATTATTTGGCCATGGCGATGAAGAGAGCCAACTGCTCTCTCGTCCTGGGCTTCCCCTACCTGGTCCTACTCATCATATCTAGATGGCTTCCCCATGTCACCTCCCTTAGCTTCAACTACAACTTCTCCGGCCCCGCCGTCCTCGCCGGTGCCGATCTCAAGTATATGAACGACTCTGGCCCCGCCCTCGGCCGGATCGACCTGACCAACCAGTCCAGGAGGTGGAGCACCGGCCGCGTAGCACACGGGCAGGCGGTGCGCCTCTGGGACAACAGCACAGGCAAGGTCGCCAGCTTCACCACCGACTTCGTCTTCGCCATCAAGCCCGCCAGCAACAACGCCGCGGCAAGTAGCTAGCCAGAACTTTTCCGATGGCAGGCATTCCTGCTGCCGTTATGTTAATTAATTGAGTAATCTTCCTTGCGCTATAGAGAGGCGATGGCATGGCGTTCTTCGTGGGGCCTTACCCGCCAGCCATGCCCACGGATGCCGGCGGCGGCTACCTCGCGCTGTTCAACAACCGCGACAACCCCGCGAACTCCTACTTCCCGCCGACTGTCGGCGTGGAGTTCGACGCGTTCAAGAACCTCGGCTGGGACCCCCTAGACACCACCTGCCACATCGGCGTCAACGTCAACGGCATCAGGTCGATTCAGTACACGGCGCTGCCGGACGGGATCTACAACGGGGTCATGTCGGCGTCGGTCAGGTACGACGCTAAAGCGGCCACGCTCTCGGCCACCCTGCTGTTTGTCGACCCGCCGTGGAGGAGCACGTACACGGTCAGCGCGAACGTCGACCTGCGGGCAGCCGGTCTGCCGCAGGACGCGGCGGTTGGGTTCTCGGCGTCCATAGGGGACCTCATCGAGCAACATCAGATTCTCTCCTGGTCGTTCGACTCCACCATGACCGGTAAGTGGCCTTCCCTCCCTGTGTTTATCACTTGGAAATGAGTTTTCTCTATCATTTGTTTCAATAGGACTATTGACCATTGACCACTCCATATGTTATGCATGTCTATGTTTTTTGCACGCGTTCCTTGTTTAGAGACATCCTTTTTTACACGTATTAATTGTTCGATGGGGACTACCCAGCCATGTCACCAATATGCGAAATTACTCTCTAGTTTCACCTGATCAGACTTCAGAAACAATTTGTCATGAAAACAAATAAATTTTGAGGAAGAAAAACAATAATACTATTAGCTCCATGCATTCTTATGGTGCACGGATGAGGCATTGTTTTCCACTTTTTGACTACTACATAAATGAGATGATAGGCAGCAGGCTGAAGGCATCATAACCAATTAAGTGTCTAATTGTGAAGAACGCAATATGCAAAGATGAGTTCAGCCAACTCGATCGGATATGCTAAGCGAATGTCTTATGATGTAGTATGTGTCTTTTCATACTGTAAGAGTATGAGATTGGCGTAATATGTTGGATGTATTATTGCGTCTCATAAACGAGTATATATAGGAGTACATGGATCATCTTGGAGTACAAGTCAAGTTAGGCTAGAATCCTAACTTTCCTAAACTACAATACTAGACCTATACGTATAGTACTCTAACACTCCCCTGCAGTCGTAGTGGTAGCGTCGTGAACAACAATAACGTCGCAAACGGTTAGACTGGAGTGCCGAATTAGACCAGTAGGCTGACACCCTCCCTCAGTCGCAGCGGGAGTGTCGTAGACGATGTCGCGACGCGGATGCTTGGACTGTAGAAGAGGCTGATGATGCTCAAGCGAGGTGGAAGCCCTTGTGCCGATGTTGAGGGAGCGGAGAGCATGGAGCGGTGCCGAGGTCGATGTAGCCGTGCGAAGGGTCGGCGTGGTCGATATCGTGGTCGGGGTTGCCGGTGTCGATGTAGCTGCACATGAAGCTGCAAGCGCATAGTGCGCAAAGTGCATGACGGAGACGCGTCGAGGCGGGTCGAAGGTGTCGATCAATGCCGGAGTCGATGCAGTCCGAGCCGTCGGGTACGATCGGCGCCAAAGTTTTGCCAGAACTAGGTGCATGTCGGGGACGAAGGCACATCTTGGTTCTGCCAGAACCTAGTATGCCAAGAAGAATGTGTCGCTGATGCGGTCGAGGAAGTCGTAGAGGAAGGTGTCGATGCCGAAGAAGACGTTATCATGCCGACGAAGACGAAGCGTCCGGCGCGAGTTTGCCAGACTCGGGAACGCGTCGGGGACGAAGGCACGCACCGGTGTTGACAGTACCAGGCGTGCAGGGGTAGTTGCCATCATGAACCTGTGCGCCAGTATCGTATGACAATGCCGACGAGTTCGATGTGGAGAAAACTGATGGCCCAAAATATATCGAGCTTGTTGGGGAACCCCAAGAGGAAGGTATGATGAGCACAGCTGCAAGTTTTTCCTCAGTTATGAAACCAAGGTTATCGAACCAGTAGGAGCGAGGAAACACCTCCAAGGTGTTGCTAGCTGAGCTTTGGCAGGGCACACTACCGGTTCTAGCAGCAACGTGGAATCCTGCACAACACAACCACAGAACTTTGCCCAACTTACGATGAGGTTGTCAATCTCACCGGTTTTGCTGAAAACAAAGGATTAAACGTATCGAGTGGAAGAAAGTAAAAGATTGCTGAAAGTAAACAGTAAACAATTGTAAATTGATGGTAAAAGAAAGGACCGGGGTCCATAGTTCACTAGTGGTGGTTATCCTTAAGATAGATAACATGTTGGGTGAACAAATTACAGCGATTGACAAACATCGAGAAAGCATACAAGCATATACTAATCACCTTGACTCCTTTGAGATTTGATTGAGCATTACAACATTATACATAGACCGTAATCCAACTGCATCTATGACTAATAATTCACCTTCGGGTTATCATCCGAACCCCCTCCAGTATTAAGTTGCAAGCAATAGATAATTGCATTACGCTTGCGTGTAAAGTAAACAATACGATTATTCTATGAACAAAGGATTGTTGTTTTCTCCCTAGTAGCAACAGCACATCTAGTATCTTAGAGATTTCTGTCACTTCCCCGGATTACTAGAGGCATGAACCTCACTATCGAGCATAAATACTAACTTTTGGAGTTGCTAGCATCTACTTAGCCAAGATAGCTACTAACAACGGAAAGCATGCAAAATCACAAATAACAAAGACATGGTAGAATAAATAATCAATCTGAAATAGCATCTCAATATCCATCAGATCCCCGCAAACACAACATGTAGAATTACAAATAAATGATCTTGATCATAAACAGAGCTCACAAGATCTAAACATGATAGCACAAAGGAGAAGAACCAGCCATCTAGCTACTACATGGACCCGTAGTCCAAGGACGAACTACTCACGCATCACGCCGGAGGCTTGCATGGTGATGAAGAAGGCCTCTAGGGTGAATTCCCCTCTCCGACAGGGTGCCGGGAACAGCTTCAGATCCCTCCCGATCTAGGTATGGAGATGACGGTGGCTACAGACTCTTTCATAGAATTTTGATTGGGTCCTTAGGGTTTCTGTATCGGAGGCATCTTATAGTCGGAAGGGGAGGCCGAGGGGGTGCCTAGGGCAGCTAGACACCCCCTGGCGCAGGCCAAGCTAGGCCACGCGGCCAGGTGGTGTGGCGGCGCCCTGGCCCCTCTCGTCTCATATTCTGGCTCCGTGTCCCCCTCAGTGAAAACTGACTTTGGCTGTTGTCCCGTCCAATTCCGAGAATATTCATTTTCTGACTTCCTGGAACAAAAAACAGCTGAGAACAGGCAGGTGGCACTGTGGCATCTTGTTAATAGGTTAGTCCAAGAAAGTGTATGAAAAGTACTCCAAAGTTGGAACAAAACATAAGAAAGTAGATAAAACCAAGCATGGAACATCAAAAATGATGGATACGTTAGCAACATATCAACATCCCCAAGCTTAACTCCTGCTCTGCCTCGAGTACGTAAGTGATAAAAAAGAAAGAATAATTTTTGAGGTGACATGCACCATCATAAACTTGATCAAAGTATTTGTAAAACATGGATAGCTGGGATCAAAGTACTTCAACATAGCATGAAAGATAAAGTTCTAGCAATAAAACATAGCAAATATGTTGCAATATGAAAAGGCACAAACAAAAGATTCATGAATAACAATGCTTTGCAAAACGTTTGTTTGTTTAACTTAAAGAAAACATAGCATAGTGGCATTCAGCTTGTCCCTCATAGAGTAGCAAAACGTAAATGCATAGGACACCTTCAAAGTTCATAAGAGTGACTAGATACAAGTAGTTTAAGAACAAGCAATATCAAGTTATGCATTAATCAACAAGTCTTGGGACAATGCACATAGAACTAAGAATGGCCACTATGCTCTCAAAGTAGGTGCATAAAGGTAGAAGGTGGAGACTCAACATAAAAGTAAAAGAAAGGCCTTCATAGAAGGAAGTAGAGATTCAAGTTTCATAAAGAGCTTCCAAAAATTATGGTACTTATTAGCTTTCAGCTCGCATTGCCCCTATCAGAAGCATCTTTAAGGTGATTAAGGTTAAAGTGACACAACTAAGAGGATATGCTTGACAAGTTATAAGCCGAAATCTCATGCCCCTTACTTACGAAGACCGAACCTCATGCTACTCAACTTTAGTCACAAGTAAGCTCTTGTCATTGTAAGTACATATGTATCATAAAGAACCGTCAACGCGGTACCCCTTGCACATGATACAGGAGCTATCCCATAATCAAAATGACAAGGCAAGCAGACAATGAGCATCTCAGCGATCTTTTTATTTGCTATTTGCATAGGTTTTTATTGAGGATGCTTCATAGAGTACTTATTATGGTGATGCTGCAAGTTTCCACCATGATTAGGCATGGCTTAGGCTAGCGGCCTAGGCGTTTCTCTAACACACATACAAACTCCATGATCTTACAAGTTCCACTTTTATTTCACACCGCCGGGATCCATAAGCAAAAGAACATGATATCAACGGGGTACAAAGTACAAGTACAATGTTGAAGTGTTCCCCATGATACATGGTTCTACTAATTTCAACTTATAAAGTGCAAGAATATACGCAACAAATATGGACACAATGGTTAAAGTTTATTAAATGCAATAAAAGTAAAGTGTGCCATCAAGTTCGTGAGAGCTTTAGCCAATAATTTTCACATAACAAGTTTAATTCGGAAGGTAGATAAAAGCATGAATTACTTGGAATAGCAATTGCTAATAGGTAGGTATGATGGACTCTTTGGAATAACTTAGTTTAAGGAGTTGGATGCATGAGTGGAACTCATACTTGATTACGGAGGCTAGGAAAAGACTGGGAGCGACCAACTAAGAGAGCAATAATGGTCATAATCATGCAGAGCGACAAAAAATAAAGCATAAAGTGATATTACAAGTCGAAAACTAAAGGATCATAAAGACTATGGTGACTTGGGATAGTCATAACATGGTGTGAGCATGCGCCAAGTCAACCCAAATAAAATATCAAAGGAGAATACCACAATACTATGCTTTAATATGCTAAAACAACGCATGATCCTTCCAAGGCACATTAAGCAATCTCAATTCTTTATAACAAGTCATGCTACATCATAGATTACTAAGCATAAAGCCAAAACAATATCAGGCATAGCATGACAAAGCATAGGCCACAGTCAAAAACAAGCTCTATTTACCACTTAAGCATGAACTTTCCTACTCTTTTCAATCCAAACCAAACTATTTGAAAACCAATATATGAAAGAGGGGGTCCAACAAATTTATTCAGCAAACTAAGGAAACCAAGCAAACGAAAAACCAAAACGAAAACGAAAAAGAAGACGCTCCAAGAACAACACAACTGTGCATGAAACAATAAAAATAAAGTGTTTGGACAAAACATGGGATTTTTATTGATGAAGAAGGGGATGCCTTGGGCATCCACAAGCTTTGACGCTTGTACTTCTTGGATATTTCTTGGGGTAACACGCGTGGCATCCCCAAGCTTGAGCTTTAGTCCATTCTTCATCTCATTACTTATTCCTTCCATACACCTGAAATTTTTCCTTCGTACAAAACTTCACACAATCTTTATTAGCAACATTAGTGCACTCAAGATAATAAGTCTTTGAGTTCAGTTTCAACATCAATAAAACTTCCATTAAAACACAAGCTACTGTAGTACTTCCCTCAAAAAGCTCAGTTCCACAAAAGAACTCAAAAAGGAACCAACAAGAAGCAAATGCAAATAATGACAGAAATCTGTCAAAACTGACCAGCAGGTAAAGACAAATTTTTCGAAGACCTTCTGTTGCTCAAATCAAAAAGTGTTGAACTAACAAAAGTTATATAACAACCCGGGGAAGAAGCAAAAAATTCACGCCCCAAAAAGATGTACAGAGATTTTACACGAATTTTTACGGTGAAGAACAAAAATCTGTTTCGGGATAGCAACTTTCCCAAGCATTACTTCTCTCTCATTAGAGGCTACTCTTGGCACAAAAAACAAATAAAAAGGATAAGGAGAGGTTACTACAGAGGTAATAACTTCCAAGATTCATTTAAAACTTTTGGGTTATCTCCTAATAAGTACTTTTCTTTAACGCCTTTAAGTTAGGCATAAGAAGCAAGAAAAAGAATCAAGTATTCTCAAATGAAGAAGCATTAAGAGCAAATTTTGTTTTCATAGGAGAAACAAGAGGGATCTTCTCTCTCTTCTTAGGGAAGTGTTCTATACCTTTCTTGAGTGGGATTTGATATTTAATGGTGCCTTCTTTCATATCAATAATGCCACCAATAGTTCTAAGAAAAGGTCTCCCAAAATAATAGGACAAGAAGCATTACATTCAACATCCAAAACATAGAAATAAACGGGGACATAAGCATTGATAACCATAATAAGAACATCATTAAGACTCCCCATGAGTTTCTTTTTAGCATTATCTTCAAGTAGGACATTCAAATAACAATCTTCAAGTGGTGGCAAATCAAGCATATCATAAATCCTTCTAGGCATAATAGAAACACTACTATCAAGATCAGATAAAGATTTGAAATCAAAATCATTCACTTTCATATTAATGATGGGTTCCCAACCATCTTCTTGTTTTATGGGAATAGAAGATTTATGTTTCATCTTTTCTTCTTTGATTTTTATGAGAGCATCAGTAATGTGTTTTGTAAAATCCATATTCATAGCACTAGCATTAGGACTTTTAGCAAGCTTTTGTAGGAACTTAATAACTTCAGAGATATTGCAACCATCAAGATCAAATTTTGTAGGAGCAAGGAAACACCTCCAAGGTGTTGCTAGCTGAGCTTTGGCAGGGCGCACTACCGGTGCTAGCAGCAACGTGGAATCCTACACAACACAACCATAGAACTTTGCCCCAACTTACGATGAGGTTGTCAATCTCACCGGTTTTGCTGAAAACAAAGAATTAAACGTATCGAGTGGAAGAAAGTAAAAGATTGCAGAAAGTAAACAGAAAATAGTTTACAGTTGTAAATTGATGGTAAAAGAAAGGACCGGGGTCCATAGTTCACTAGTGGTGGTTCTCCTTAAGATAGATAACATGTTGGGTGAAAAAATTACAGCGGGGCAATTGACAAACATCGAGAAAGCATACTAGCATATACTAATCATCTTGACTCCTTTGAGATTTGATTGGGCATTACAACATTATACATAGACCGTAATCCAACTAGATCTATGACTAATAATCCATATTTAGGTTATCATCCGAACCCCCTTCATTATTAAGTTGCAAACAACAGATAATTGCATTACACATTGCGTGTAAAGTAAACAATATGATTGTTCTATGAACAAAGTATTGTTGTTTTCTCCCTAGTAGCAACAACACATCTAGTACCTTAGAGATTTTTGTCACTTCCCCAGATTACTAGAGGCATGAACCCACTATCGAGCATAAATACTAACTCTTGGAGTTGCTAGCATCTACTTGGCCAAGATAGCTACTAACAACGGAAAGCATACAAGACCACAAATAACAAAGACATGATAGAATCAATAATCAATCTGAAATAGCATCTCAGTATCCATCGGATCCCCGCAAACACAACATGTAGAATTACAAATAGATGATCTTGATCATGAACGGAGCTCACAAGATCTAAACATGATAGCACAAAGGAGAAGAACCAGCCATCTAGCTACTACATGGACCCATAGTCCAAGGACAAACTACTCACACATCACACCGGAGGCTTGCATAGTGATGAAGAAGGCCTCCAGGGTGAATTCCCCTCTCCGGCAGGGTGCCGGGAAGAGCTTCAGATCCCTCCCGATCTAGGGATGGAGATGACGGCGGCTACAGACTCTTTCATGGAATTTTGATTGGGTCCTTAGGGTTTCTGTATTGGAGGCATCTTATAGTCGGAAGGGGAGGCCGAGGGGGTGCCTAGGGCGGCCAGACCACCCCCTGGCGCGGGCCAGGCTATGTCGCACGGCCAGGTGGTGTGGCGGCCCCCTGGCCCCTCTCCGTCTCGTATTCTGGCTCCATGTCCCCCTCGGTGAAAAACTGACTTTGGCTTTTGTCCCATCCAATTCCGAGAATATTCATTTTCTGACTTTCTGGAACCAAAAACAGCAGAAAACAGGCAGCTGGCACTGTGGCATCTTGTTAATAGGTTAGTCCAAGAAAGTGTATGAAAAGTACTCCAAAGTTGGAACAAAACATAAGAAAGTAGATACAACCAAGCATGTAACATCAAAAATTATGGATACGTTAGCAACGTATCAAAGACATAGAAGGCGGCGAAAACAGCAGCGGCCTGGGGTAGTCATGTTGGATGCCTGGAGTGGCGATGGGGTAGTCGGCAGGATCTGCGACGGTGAGAGGGCGCCCTGCAGGTTACCTTGTGAAGCGCGGCGGCGGTGCTCGAAGTAGGCGAGAAAGACCCGGCGACGTGACGAAGACCATGTGCAGACGACGGCAATCCGCGTCATAGGAGATGGCGTGGTGCAAGCCGAGACCGTCGATGCACGAGGACGGCAAGTTAGACTGCGTGTAGCCACACTACGACCCGAGGGGGCGGCATAGCTGCAGGGCGCAAGTCGGTGCGGCGGCTGGGAGACCACCATCGACGTACACGCCAAGAAAGGCGCGTTGGAAGCCGGTAGCATGGACCAAAGGCGGCGGCGCTGCGGCCTGACGGGGAGACACAGCGGTAGCCCGTAGCTTGATCGGTGGTAGGCGCGTGCTCGGGGACGTGCTTGGCGTAGACAGGCGCTGGATCGGTTGATCAGACCGACGGTGCACCATATGCGCCATGGCGTGGACGACGCGTAGATCGGATTCGATGGCGGCGTTGTCGGTGAAGTCCCGGACGATGACGACGAAGAGGATTCGAGGGGGGAGGCGGCCGCGGTAGCCTTCCGAGGAAGGCGTAGCAGCCGTCCGCGGTGCGCGACAGCCTGTCGTGAGGCCGCGACAGCCTGTCGAGGCAGGCGCAACAGCGGAGGAGGCAGGCGCACGGGCGCGATGTAGATCCTCGATGCCGATGGTCGGAGTAGAGGCGCGGCGACGACGACGGCGGTGGGCGACTCAATCCGATCTAAGATCGGTAAACCAAAAAAGAAAACCGATCAAGAGATCGGGAAAAGGACCTTGCCGCTCTGATACCACGTAAGAGTAAGAGATCGGGAAAAAAAAACCGATCTAAGGCACGGAAGCGTGTGCGGCGGTTAGGTCAAGGATCTTGCCGCTCTGATACCACGTAAGAGTATGAGATTGACGTAATATGTTGGATGTATTATTGAACCTCACGGACGAGTATATATAGGAGTACAGAGATCATCTTAGAATACAAGTCAAATTAGGCTAGAATCCTAACTTTCCTAAACTACAATACTAGACCTATACGTATACTACTCTAACACATACAATAATAGATGCCATTTCAAATGTTGATAGATTTAAAGCTACAAATACATGTGTAACAAAAAAGTTTGATGGTTAAGATGTCGATGTGGTGTGCCGTGAATGTTGGTGACAATAATAGATCATTTTCTTCCAAAAAATACGTATATCAGCCTTGTTATCGTTCCATCATTCGAAGTTCACAATAATATACCACCTGATAATTATGATCTCAATGTGTTTATGGACAGATTCAAAAACAAGGAACATAGGTCTAATAGCTGGACTGGTATCCGCTGGTCTGGTTCTTGTACTGCTTGCCATAGCGGCATGGCTCGGCTACCGCCAGTATCTGGAAAGGTGTAGCATAACATCTGAAGATGCAGAGATCCCTCTGGACCAAGACATGGACAACGAGTTTGAGAAGGGGTCAGGGCCTCGGAGATTCAATTACAAGGAGTTGTCACGGGCAACGCGGGGATTCTCTAACGAGGAGAAGCTCGGCGAGGGCGGGTTTGGGGCAGTCTATCGAGGGCTGCTGCGTGACCAGGGGCTCCATGTGGCCATCAAGAGGGTCTCAAAGACGTCGAGTCAGGGAAGGAAGGAATACATCGCAGAAGTGACCATCATCGGCCGGCTTAGGCACCGCAACCTTGTCCAGCTTGTCGGGTGGTGCCATAAAGCCGACGAGCTCCTGCTTGTCTACGAACTCATGACGAACGGCAGCCTGGATGCCCATCTTTACAATTCCAAAAAACTCCTAACATGGCCAACCAGGTATGTAGTACTATATGAATTTGAATTTGAGTGTCTAGCTCTCGATCGGTCGAATAGTTTTTCTAAGTTCCATCTCATGTTAAATTATATCAGTGGTTGCACATCTATATACTACTCCTATTCTTTGAAAGCGAGTGGTTGCACAATTATATGTTGTGGATACAACTTTAAGTTTAGAGATATGGAATCAATCAGTTGCACACACGTTTTCCATCAGCCGCCTTAATTAGAAATAGTACATCTAGAATGAAGTACTAGTGAACCTATGTACATCTCTTCTTGACCTGTTGGATTTACTTTTGATATCTACCTTGTGACACATGTACAGGCGCAAGATCATTCTTGACATCGGGTGTGCGCTGATGTACCTGCACCAGGAGTGGGAGCAATGCGTGGTGCACAGGGACATCAAGCCCAGCAACGTGCTGCTGGACTCGTCGTTCAACGCCAAGCTGGGTGACTTCGGGCTCGCGCGGCTCGTGGACCATAGCCGCGGCGCGCACACGACGATGATGCTGGCCGGCACCAAGGGCTACATGGACCCGACGTGCGCGGTGACCAGCAGGGCCAGCGCCGAGACCGACGTGTACAGCTTCGGGGTCGTCCTCCTCGAGGTGGCCTGCGGCCGGAGGCCCGCCGTACTGCAGGAAGATGAGAGCAGGGTCGTGCTCGTCGACTGGGTGTGGCAGCTGTACGGGAGGGGCACTGTCCTCGATGCCGCGGACCCACGGTTGGACGGCGAGTTCGACGCGCGCGAGATGGAGCATTCGTTGGTTGTGGGTCTCTGGTGCGTTCACCCGGATTACGGCTTCAGGCCGTCCATCCGGCAAGCCATGTGCGTGTTCCAGTTCGAGGCGCCGCTACCGGACCTCCCGCCGGAGATACCGGTGGCCATGTACGCGCCGCCTCGTGGAGGGTATGGGTCGAGCGCCACGTCGTTGACTGGGAGCTCCGGGGCACTCGTCGACAAGTGACCGGACGACGAAGAGCCGTTCTTGACATGAGGAGCGACGACGCCAGACAAGTGAATCAGAATGCCAGCACGACTGAGCATGTTCAGATCAGGAGCTACACTTCCTAGCATGATATGTCGTTTTGTTTTTTTTTTGCTGCTCCCTCCGTTCAGAAATATAAGACATTTTAGTTTTGTGAAACGAACGTATCTAGACATTTTTTAGCGTATAGATTCACTCCGAACCTTTACGAACTTATACACTAAATGACGTTTAGAGCTCGTTTGGCATCCAGGTATTCATTTCATTTGTACCAAATGAAATGATTACATGGATTCATTTCATTTATATTGTGATTCCAAAAACACGCACATGTTTGGCTGTCAGAGGAATTCAAAAATGACTCTAGAATTCAAAACGGACTTTGAAAATGACTGCCATGGACTAGAATAAAAATACACGCATCAGACAAGATTGCAACAAGTATTTCTCATAATAAGCTGCATCGACTACTGAATCATTTATATACCTAATCCGGAGCAACCAGTACAATATGTTCTCCAAACGATCTCGACTATGAAAGGATGCAGGCAACAATGTTTAGATGTATGGAAAGAATAATAAATAGATGACAAATAAAAACTAGCAACAGTGCAAGATTCAGAGAAAAATAAAGAAAAATAACTGCTACTACTACTATCTATCTATTAGGTACCACGACTTGCTAAGACCGCCCGCATGTGAAAATGAATTGCACTGACACAAACTGTGGGTTATAAAAAGTAGGGTACCAAGCAACCAGCGACATGTCTTCCTAAAAATGAATCTGAAATACTATCCTATGGTTGGAAAAATAGTCTTTTAGCACAACTTCATAAGAATAAATCATACTCTATTTAATATTGGTGTCTAGAGACATGTAAAACACACAACCTATCTTTCAAAAATCTATCAGGAGTCCCGAACACATTGTCTGTAACAAAGACTGTTGTGAGCCACAAGTTTCAGACACGACTTACAAAACACTACAAACAATATCTGGCAACAGCTTTCTTCATATTCCTAGAACTCGTTCATCACTGCAAACACTTGGCATCTCGCCACTAGACTCATGTAAGTACAATAACCAAATTGACAGCCATCTGCTGAATGACCCTCTGAATCTTATGTTGCATTGAAGAGAAGAGGAGGGCAAAGAGTAGTAGCTTGTAATCCACCGTTAACTGAATGGCTCAGGCCAGCTTCAGTGTCTTCTTCGATAAAGAGCTTCAGAGTCTACTTCCTAAAATTAAAAGTGGACATACGTATTCTTTTGGAGATAATCAACAATGTAAAGAGACATAAGGAAACAGAAAAAAAAAGAGAATCTATGCTACTTGGGTTTCTAACAATGGTTACTGGATCAATTATTCAATTGTACAAATCATCTTCATCCGAACTATTTTTCAATAAATTTTAAGAAAACGAAAACCTTCTTGTGTCACTTGATTAAGCCAGTATACCACTTAAACAAGAATCAACCAAGAATATCACAAAGAGAAAAAGACGGCGAGAGCCTACCATAGGTGCCGAGGAAGATGAAAGGGGCGAGGTGGAGGAGCATGTGAAAGGTTAGGGACGAGGTGAGAGGTCAAAACTCGTGGTCGGCTGCTCCAGAGGTTCTCAATTCAACGATCTTGTCCTGCTAAATCTGCAGATCTGGTGAGCCTTATATGGTTAGAGTTAAGAAAAGGGGCCGAACGGATGAGAAAGAGAGTAGAAGAAGAGATGTTGAGGAGGACGCATACCTTGCCGGGGTGGGTGAGATGAGGTAGACGGCGGCTCGCCGGAGGCGGGACATTACCGGCATGGGTGAGATGAGATCTCGGTGGGGAGGAGCTTTGGCGTGGAGCAGATTCAGGGGTGAGGGTCGAGGTGGGAGTTGTGGGTTCAGAGGCGTGGAGACACCACCTGTGGCCGCCGGTGGCCGGGAGTCATGGTGGCGGGGTAGTGGTGGGCGACAGAACTCGTGAGAGGAAGAAGAGAGTGACGGGGAGAGATGGTGAGGAGATTCCGAGAAAATGACGAGGGGCTGGACAAGAATTTGGAAACAACATGGTGTCTATTCTGTGGAATTTGTAAATGAATTCTACGCCTAATTCCTTGACAGCCAAACATGATAACACTGAAATTGCGAAATAAATTACGTGATTCCTGATCCAAATGATGGATACCAAACGACTTAGATACATTCGATTCATAAAGCTAAAACATCTTATATTTTTGAACAGAGGGAGTACCGATGATATTGGTTTCTTAAAGGAAATTCATTCCACTTAAACTTGTTGCTCACCAATATCACAACCAAACCAACTATAAAGTCTGGAGAAATGTCCATCGAACTGGGGAATAAATGGTGGTGCTGGTGGTGGGTGGGGGTTGGGGATTGGGGGGGGGGGGGGGGGGGGGGGGGGGGGGTTGCAAACCTTGTAATCATCAGTAGTGGGGCCTATCGTACTAAATTTCCCTAAAAATCATTTTACAATCAACCTTATGGGCTAGTTTATTACATTCACGACGACCGAAAACAAACTCTGCAAGAACAAAATGCAGACGGCTCAAACTCCTAGCCTCACAAAACATGACTAGCAGGGTGTCGAACAATAGCACACCGAGGCACACTAAATGCCTGCTCCACATCTTTCTTGCAAGCTTCTTGTTCTTTCATGAACCTCTTACATTTATCTTCTTCAAGGTTGCTGATTGTCTTGACAAATATTGACTAGGAAGGATAGATGCCATCGATTCTCTTTTTCATGGTTGCCGATTGTCTTGACAAATATTGACTAGGAAGGATAGATGCCATCGATAAAACCCCTTGTTGTAATGATTACCATTGACCTCGTAGGTAACCCCGGGAGCATTATTTTCTTTTGCAAGCTTAGCGAATACCGGTGAGCGCTGGAGCACGTTGATGTTATTTTTAGATCCCGCCATGCCGAAGAAGGACTGCCAAATTCATAGGTTCTGTGATGCCATGGCCTCCAGTATGACCATGCACCCGTCCGGATGCCCTTTAAACTGTCTTTGCCAGCCAAAAAGATAGTTTATCCATTTCCAATACATACAATCTATGCTCCCAACTATCCCAACAAGAAATCCACTTGCCTCGTTGATCGATAGTAGTCGGACATTATCCTTGGAATTGGCTCCCTCAGGTAAACCTTGCCGAACACCACAACAATGCAACTAATGTGCAAAACTTGTACATCTATTCAAGGCATGTGGACTCGCTCACTTGCATGTTCTCATCAACGAGATCACCTGCTAATCCATATGCAAGCATGTGAATGGCAGCGGAACATTTTTTGTATGATGATAAGCCAACCTTACTGGTAGCATCGTCCTTGGCCTCGAAGTAGTCATAAGAATCTCATGCCATCAAGAATCTGTAAGAACAACCTTCTAGATTTCCGAGAGTGACGACAGAGTGTGTTCTCTTCATACACCGAATAAATTCGGTGGAAGTAGTCCTTTTAAAGTCGCTCATGTCCACCATCACGAGCAAGCTCCACGTTGGCCCCGCTCTTCTTGATGATCCCCTATGCACTAACATCTGGTTATGCTCGTGCATCATGCTGACAATTTCCAACAAAATTTCAGTGTTAATGTCAGACTCGTCATTCGACGATGATTCGATAACATTCTCATAGAAAGACTTGATTTCCCTACTGACGAGGGGTAACCTCGGCAATGCCCATGATGAAGGACTTAGGATTTCGTGGAAAAGAGAACGCTGGGGATTTCGTCGGATATCAGGAAAACAATAGAGTCAAAGTCGCCTGAATATTGAGTAATCGCACTATTACAAGTTTCCTGGGAGATTTTCTGGTTACCCTCGCTTGGGCTTCTCCCGTCCTATATATAATAGGATGGGTCTCAAAACCGTATGCGGATAGGTTTTACATATGCGTGATTACAATACCAACACATTGTCGGTTCAGAGATTCTTTCCTAATACAATCAAAGTCTTTGTCGGTTGCTTCCTTGGGCTATCATCTGAAATCTTTATGGGCCGTAATCCTTTTACCCAGCATAGGGCAGAAAATCATAAGCATCCGAGTAATCGTACCTATGTCAGTAGCCCCCGAGACTCTACTTGAACGGCAGTTTCAGGTTGAGTCTCAAAGTTTATTTTTTCCTTCTTTCCTTTTATTTATGTTCCTTGATTTTTATTTTTGTAGGGATTTTGGTACAACGAGTCTGATGCTTCTGACGGATCGGGAATCAGTTAATTTCTTCTTGGCAAAAACAAGGTTGTCCTACATCAAATTCAAGTTCCTAGACTCGAATCTAGAATTTGCTACTGGCGTAATTCAGTTCGAGTTGCCGAGGTCTTATTAAATACTGAATTCCAGTTTCTATTTTATCAGGTACCCAACGCGTCCATCGGAATTTTTCATCGTATCGTTGATACGGATATTTTACTAGTAGAGTGCATTCTTGTGCGATTACCAGGCCACATAGAACGAATCCTGGGGTCTTACCTTTATGTTTTTGAACATGGAATTCAGATTTTTGTCGCGTCGGGTGTGATCCGAGAGTTTTTTGAATTGTGGGGGCTGAAGAACTTTTTGTTTTGTGTAACTGCTCCCGATAGGACTATCTGTTAAAGAATTTTTTCTTTCTCTTTCTTTATTAGGTGCGTGCCAGCGCTCCTAATAGGAGTAGCCCCCGAGGCCATGTTTGGATATATGTATCAGAACATAGGCTCGAAAACTTAGGTTTATGGCGCCAGTGCTTCTGTAGTTTTTGTCGGGTGCACGACCAGTGCTCCCGATAAGAGTAGCCCCCGAGGCTACAGTCGTAATATTGTATATTTGATTGTAGTCTCAAATCTTCTCCTGGAGGAATTTACTTAGACTCCAAGTTTAATTTCTTCGGGTCATATTTCTTATAGCGAGCCGCAAATTCTGCAATGTCTCCGCTATGACGTCAGTAATGACGTATTTTATGCTGTTGATTTTCAGAAGACATGTCCTGATGGAACATGTCGAACGTGGGGCCATGCGGCAGTAATGATGACACGTGATAGCGTATTCAACGGAAATTTTTGACTGCATGTCACCTCTCCGCGCGAAGGTCGAGGCGTCACGTGTTGTCCTCCATTTTTACCACGGCCATAACTTCTTTAGATTTTTTCCTTTACGGAATCCTTGTAACACGTGTCACCACCATGTGATCTTCTGTCGGTTCGATTTTGCATCTAACGGTTCGGACCTCACGCCTTTGCTCTTTATAAGGGGAAGGATATTTGTTTTACTGTTTTACCTCACCTACCTCTGCTCCATCTTCTTCCTTGCGCTCTTTCCCTCTTGCGAACTCCTGCTCTATGCTCGTGTTCCTCTTTTGCCGCCATGGGCAAAAGTAAGGCTGGGACTTCCGATGCTTCCGCGAAGGCCACCAGGAAGCGAGCCGTCGGATGGGCTCCTACCAAGTGCACGGTGCGGGATCTCCGTGAGGCGCGGAACTCCGGCCATTTGGCGGAGGGTACCTTCAAGCTTCCTGGAGACAAAGCTGCTCCCATTCCCGAGCCTGGCTGGAGAGTAATGTTCCTCTCCTTTCTTTTCCGCAGCCTTTCTCTTCCTATCCACGAATTTCTTTGTGGTCTTATTTTTGTTTATGATGTGCAGCTGTATCGGCTCACGCCTAACTCTATTCTTTATGTTGCTTGTTTCGTCACTCTCTGTGAGTGCTTTCTCGGGATTCATCCCTATTGGGGCATGTGGAAGCATTTCTTTTATGTCCGCCGTAACGCCATTGACACCATTGTCCATGACGTTGGTGACGCCATTTTCTCTATTTGCTCCGACGTAGATTATTTTGATTTTAAGATCACTGACTCTATACAAGGCTAGAAGTCTAAGTGGTTTTATATCAAGGATCGACCACTTGAAGGCCAGTCTTTCGGTTTAGCCCCCTTTGATCCTAAGAAACCTTGCCGCAAATTTGACTCCTAGGATCAACATCCTTCTGCCGAAGAAATGTTGAAATCCAGCCCTATATTGATCGTATTTCGAAACTATGGCACGAAGTTGGCAAAGAATTGTCGGGTCTCCAGATCCTGGTATATTTTTTGCGGATCCGCGTCCAACCGCTTCAAGCCCGGCTTTCTGGCATGTAGGCGTATACCGGGACGAACGATCCTATGAGGATTTTCTTGGAAGACCTTACCCTCAAGGTATATGAAAAGAGGGTTCGAAACTTCACCACTCTTACCAAGAAAATCCCAGTTCCACCCAACTGTGTTGTGGAGCCCTATGGCAAGAAAAACTGTCTCCCCGAGGTAAATTTCCTTTGCATTCATCTTTCCTTCCTTGTAGTTGCGGATGAATTTTTACTCTATCAATGACTAGCATTTTTTCTATGTCTTCTGCTTGTGTAGGACTTTGATCACTTGAGCTCACTTCCTCCTCTCCCTGGGAGCTGTGAGCCCCCTGTTCATCCTTCCGCATCCGACGACCTCCCATGACTGGGACTATCGCGGATGAGGAGATGGATTTTTCTGCTTCCGATTCTTCATCGAAGACGCAATCTCTTTCGTCAGCTCGTTCTAGAGATTTTCGCATGGAGCGTGCTGGTGATAAGAGGAAGCGCCCCTATGTCGTAGAAAGGGTCGAAGACTCGGATAACTCAACTGCTTCCAAACCCTTTGATGCTTCTCCAATCTCGGTTGCTCCTGCCCAGATGAACTTGTTCCGCTTTGCGCAGGATGTATCTTCGTAAGTGTTTGAATGCTTCTTTACTGCTTTATCGGGTAGTTCTATTGCTGATGCTTTTCCCAATTGTTTTGTTCTTTTCTTTTGCAGTGATGATGATGAAGATCCTCCCACGTCTCCTCTTCGTGTATCTGTTGCCTGCTCTGCAAAGAAATCTCCTCCACTGTCGACAGAGCCGAAAGAAAAGCTTGTGTCTTCTGTGAAGAAGATTATCCAGAAAGATGTCGCCACTTCGTCAAGGCCGCCACCGCAAAAAAGGAAGAAAACGGCTGGTAAAGGTGTGCGATATCCGAAAATCCTGTTGCTATGGATATGAAAGATGTAAGTCACTCTATTCTTCAGAATTTTTCTGCCTGTAGCCTTTTACTTTTCCTGATATCCTCTGCTGTGATGTTCTTATTCGGCCTTTGATGCGCGAGATGGTCGATATGGCCTCCTGCTTTATGAAATTCCGCGATGAAGCCAAAGAACTGAAGGGTATGTCAGGTTCATCTTCGGGGCCTCTTTGTGAATTTTTCTTCTCCATTTTTTCATGATTCATTCGCACAGCTGCTGCCAAGGAATTCGGAGTTATTCGGGATGAGGCGATGAAGCGTGCCGATGATCTGGAGGTCAAACTTCGGGCTGCTGAAGAAGCTTTGGAGGAGGCCAGGCAGAAGGCAAGAACTAATGTCGAAGAAGTGGCCAAACAAGCCGCTATTTGAGATGAAAATCTTCGGTAGCGCCTGAAGGCCCTTAACGCCTCTTTGACCCGTAAGTTTTTTGTCTTGCGTGGCTTTATTTCATTTCTTTCCTTTGGTCATCAATCCTTTCCCTCTTCTTTTATTTTCAGAATTGACTGGCCAGTACCTGACGCTGCATGAAGACAAGAAGGTTGATCCTTTGTCGGATGTTGTTAGCACCTTGGAAGCTAATAACGTTCGTCGGCGCAACCATCTTGTCCGCTCCTGCCGTGCCTTCAAAATCCTTTCATGCTAAAATATTTCCAACCAAGGAGGTGCCGAACAACTTGAATGATCTTGTCACCATCTTCGGTGCTGATCCCAACCCCCTTGTTGGTTATAGCTAGACGCAGTCGAAGAGTGGTGCCAAAACTTCAATGGCACTAGCGATAGCGCACTACAAGAAGGTCGACTGGGAGAAGGTTAGCTCCTCTGTCCCAGTCACCTCCAATGGCCAAGCAGTTGACCTGAAGCCTCATGTTAAGAGGTCCAGAAAGTATTCTCGAATGCTTTTAGGCCTGGGCTTAGGCTCGGAGAAACTGGCCGCCCCTTCTGCAACGGGCGCCCCTTCTTCGGCTGCTCCTATTGCTCATGTAGCTAGTGCTCCTTCTGCTAGTGCTACTCTTTCTTTGAAGAACACGACTTCATAGGCTGTGTTTTATAGTTTTATTGTGTCTCCATTGTCGTCCCTGTAATGAACCTTTAACTTATCCAGCCGCTTGTTGCTTCTTTTTACAAGAAAGCAATTGTTTGAATGTATGAGTTTGCTTTTGTGCGCTGAACGTTTCATATCTTTCGTGTCTTGTCAGATTGTGAATCAATCTTCAGCTCCTTTTGGGTCCATGCAATTGTCGGGTGCAATTCCGTCCTCATCTGTAGTGGGCGTAGCCAATACCGCCATTGTGCGTACGGTGGATCCGCCGTTGTATGCTAAGAAGATTGAATAGGTGAAAAAACTTAATGGAAAACTTTAGATTGTTCAGTCGATGGTGGATGTTTCCCAATCTAAGACACGCCAGGCCCTCAATTGCAAAGCTTTTTTCTTGGAGGAAATTTCCAGGGCAAGTGAGAAGTTGTTGTGTAAGTCTTCTTCCTCTTTCTTCAGTTCCTCCTTCTGCTTGCGGAAAATTAATATTTTCTCCCTGATTTGTAGGCATTCGATTGTGTGAGAGGGAGGGAACCCAACGTCTGCGCAACCGAAAGCAAGCTCTTGTGTCTGCCTCCCGAAGTTCTGAAACGGATTTTTGGACCGATCATCACCGTGCTTATACTGTGGCATTGCTTGAGCAGTTTGTCGAGTGCTCCCGCAGATCTCTAGCAATTGTTTATAATGCCATGTTTTCTCGAGATCCTCAGCCTCAGACCTTGGAAGATTTGATTGCAAAGTTTTGACAAGGTGAAAGGATTCATCATTACGTGAAGCTTCAACTTGTAGCGGGTGCCAAGCTCGCGCTCTCTTGGGTACATGCCCATCATCCGACGCTAGACCTAGATGTTGTATCTTCGGGTCTGCCTCCTTCTTCCGATGGTGGCCTTGTTTATATGGAGCCTCATTACGTTGCTGCTCGCAGACCCGCCATTAGGATTGTTCGAAGATGCTTAGAGGCAGACAAAGAATTTTTTGTTAATTTTGCTATCTGACTGCTTGCTTGTGCAGCCTTGTACTTCATAGAAGAAATACTGTATAGATCTTTCTTATATTTATCAAAAGGTTGTATGTTTTATACGAGATTTTGATTGTATGCTGTATTCTCTTGTTGAGGACCCGACGAACTTATGTTCGTTTGTCGTAGAAATTTGTATCTCATGAAATACGTTATTTATTCATTGATAGCATAGATGGAAATACATTGCGAGGGCGTGATCGCCTGGCCGTTGGACTTTATTGAATATAAAGTGCGTCTAAGTGAAGATTTTCTTTAGGAACTTCAGCTGCTTTTCTTGGGGTTCTTCATCATGCTCCGTATTGTGGTGCTCTCGTCTTGTCAATCAATGGGTCTTCCTATGCGGGACCTATATTGGAGGTCGCATAGGTTACTTTTGCGAGAACGTTGTGCGCTTGCTCTTCTGATGTTTGCTTTTTGTGGGTGTGCCCTTCGTGTAGTGACTCCTCATCCGCTATTTTTAGCTATCCAAGTTCTGTCTCCATCTCGAAAGATTCCGAGATTTTGTTGAATTCCTGATCACAGCTGTCCGTGCGACTGAAGCTTCCTTTGACGGTTATGACCCCGTTGGGGGCTCGCATTTTTAGCACCAAATATGCGTAGTGAGGTACTTCTATGAACCTAGCAAAAGCTGGTCGTCCCAGGATCACGTGGGACTGAGATGACGAGTCCATGACTTCAAACTCTAGCTTTTCGCATCTGAAGTTATGTTTTGACCCGAAGACTACGTCGAGATGGACTTTGCCCAATGGGATTTCAGCTTTTCCTGAAACTATCCCGTGAAAGTTGTGTCTGTAGATACTAGATTCGTCATGGACCAATTTATAGCCCGTAGAGTTTTGGCGTAAATCAGGTCGATGCTGCTTCCTGCATCCAAGAAAACCTTGCTCATGTCAAACCCACTGATTTGTGCTTCTACTATTTGCGCTGACTACCCCGGTCGAAGGACCCGTATTGGATGATCAGCTCTGCTGAAGGTAATTTCTTGTTCTGACCAATGGAGATAGTCAGGTGTAGGAGGTGGCTTTGTTACTGCCTTGTTTACTTGCCTAGTGATCAACTTCCGTGTTCTGTTGGAGGGTGGTCCCTTCTGGATCATTGACATTGGTCCTTTTGACCTGGGATATCCGTCGTCTTGATGTGTTGTGTTTTGCGGCTGTCCTGCTGGCGGATGCCCCTGTGGTGGCAGTGGCGCACAGACATCCAAAGCACTAGGCGCGGTAGCGTAGCCTCGGTTTGGTGATTCGGTTGCCCTTGCATTGCATAGGTCTTGTATTTTTAAGAATGTTCGGAAGTCCTTTAGGAGGTGATTTGATCGCCTTTTCCCTGTCAAATCAACATAGTAGTGCATATTGCAGGGTCCTTCCAACATTTTTCCTGTTGACATAGGTGGGTCTCGATTCGTCGGGTGGTATCGTTGCTGCGACTGGCCTTCGTCGACACTGTCCCTATTACCACGGTACCTGCTGTTGTAATTATCACTTCATCGGTTGTCCCCTCCAGAGAAACTAGCTGCAACGTAACTTGGTGTATTGTACCCATCGTTGGTTCGTCGTCTTCGATCATTATTGCGCCTGTCCCTGTCTTCTTCGGGTGAACAGGCTCTTTTGTTGTGTAATGCGTCCTCTCCATCAGCCCAACGATTGGCTATATCCATCAGCTACGAAATTGTCTTTGGATTGGTTCGTCCTAGTTCTATAATAAACTCCTGCCGACGGAGTCCATCGTTAAAAGCGTCGATTGCTCTTTCGTCGGATATTGCTTCAGCCGAATTTTTTATGATGTTCCATCGTTGGACGAAAGCCCGTATTGATTCTCCTGGTTTTTGCTTGCAGGCCCGCAATTGCTCCAAAGACGCAGGTCGCTTGAATTTGGACTGGAAGTTCCTAATAAATTTGTCCTCAAGATTGTTCCAACTGCTGATAGAATCTTCGGGTAGTTATTTTAGCCAAGAGCGTGCCGCACCGGTTAGGTGAAGCTGCAAGCTTTGCATTGCAGTAGCTTTGGATCCGCCCTGTAACCTGGCGGTTGTTAGATAATCCGTCAGCTAGGCTTCAGGTTCTTGGAGGCCATCGTACTTTTGACGATTTTTGGGTAACTTAAAATCTTTTGGTTCTGGAGTCTTGCGAACCCGTCGGGTAAAGCAACTAGTTCCGCATAGTTCTTGCTCTTCCTCGCTTTCACCTTCATGGTGTCTTCGGGTGCTACGTTCTTCTCTGGATCGGTCGATCCTTCGCTGTATGATATCGTTTCTTGCGTTGTTTCACGGTTCTGATTCTGAAAACTAGACCCGATGTGGCGATCGTGATCGTCGGGTATGACCTCCTTGCCAAGGGCTGCTGCAACGACGCGGGGATCTGTCGGTGTGCCGCATGGTTCCTTGCTCTGCTTGTGCGAGAGATGCTCCTACCATGCCAAGGTTCATCAGGGCGGAGCGGTGGAGTGTCACGCGAGGATCGTCCGGTGCGGGTTGCGTTGTGATTAGATATGTTTGTGCGGCGACAATGGCCGTCTGGACTATTTTTTCCTTCATGTTTCCGGCCTGGTCTATTGACATGAATGATAGATCAAGGTCTCGGATTAGTCCGCTCTCTTCTTCGAGGATATCCCGCAACCTAGATATTCCTCTCCTTGATGATGCTCCTCCTGTTACGCTCCTTGATCCTCGGGTGGAACTTAATTGCGCTCGTCGTAGGCTAGATTCGTCGACTAATCTTTTTCTTTCGTCGAGTTGCCTTTGCATCTTTAGCAGGTCTCTCTTTTTGTGATGTAGTAAATATTGATATGCTAATAGATCTTCGTGAGTGGCGTCCGTTGTCATTAGAACCTCACCCGAGATTGCTACCCTTGCCTTCTCCCATGCGCTGGCTGGTAAGCTGAGAGTTTGCCTCTCGCCTCTACGTGGATGCTCTTCTTCTCGGTTTACACGGTTGACTGTTGGGTCTCCCTCGTTTCCTCGGCTTCCTTTGTTGCTGTGACTTCCTACATTGTGGCTTGAAAGAATATCATCGGGATTAAAAATTGGGTTACTGTTGGAGTCTTGCTGGGTCGAGGCGTCTCCGATGATCACGCATACTTGGTGCTGAGTGATATATGGGCTGGTGACGTCATCGTCTGGACCGAGGGAGACATTGTCGGGTGAGCCAGTGAAGTCCATCCGTTTTTGTTCTAGATAGATTTCCGACATCTGAATTCCGAAGTCGATGCTTTCGCTGCTTTCTTCGGGTTTCGAATTTGCCAGGCTTGCTTCGCGTGGTGGGTTTAGCTGTGGATCTGATCCAAAGGAGAGATTGTCGTAAAGACCATCAAGGTCCCCCAGATCCATCTCGATTTGCTCGCTTTCTTCGCCTGCTTCGATATGTGCTCTGACGTCCATGGAGGATCCGAGGATGATGCTGGTACCGCCATTGGCATAGGTTTTTGCACCGACGGTACTGATGTGATCAGGGCCGAAGGGTGCGATTCTTGCGGGTCTTCTACTTGGAAGTGGAAACTTCCGATGATCAGATCGGATCTGTCGTTGAAATCGGCAGGTACCAATATAGGGGTGGGCAGGCATGGATCTGCTTTCGTCCGGTTGATGCTTGGTGGAGAGTGGTCCGCCGAATCCATGGTTCCAGCATTCAGGTTTCCCACAGACGGCACCAATTGACAAGGGGTAACCTCAGAAATGTCCATGGTGAAGGACTTAGGGTTTCACGGAAAAGAGGACGCTGGGGATTTCGTCGGATATCAGGAAGACAATACAGTCAAAGTCGCCTGAATATTGAGTAATCGCACTATTACAAGTTGCCTGGGAGATTTTCTGGTTACCCTCTCTTGGGCTTCTCCCGTCCTATATATAATAGGCCGGGTCTCAAAGCCGTATGCGGATAGGTTTTACATACGCGTGATTACAATACCAACACATTGTCCGTTCAGAGATTCTTTCCTAATACAATCAAAGTCTTTGTCGGTTGCTTCCTTGGGCTATCATCTAAAATCTTCATGGGTTGTAATCCTTTTACCCAACATAGGGCAACAAATCATAAGCATCTGAGTAATCGTACCTATGTCACCTACTGTCTATCTATACACACACAAGCCACTAGTCAGTTCATAGCTGCAACATCAATGTCCAGCAGGTCCTGGGCGCACGAGTTAGCGTCGCGCCTGAGCGTATGGTCGGCGAGGTACATGCGTCATGGCTGGTATCGGGATGCAGCCGCAGAAGCTAGTCACCTCCGACAACAAGCGCGAACTCAGGTGGGGGAGGGCAATGGCGAGATACAACGCAGCGACGACTCGCCCTAGGGTGGCGGCGGAGGGAGCTATGGTTTGGGGTAGGTACTGGCTTATGTTCCACTCTCAAGAGGGCCCGGGTGGACAACGGAGGACGTGCGAGGATGTGTACGCTATCCAAAGAAATGCATTCACGGCCCAAATTTGGTGGCCGAATTGGTCGGTCCGCGTGCGTCGGTCCGTTTGGGCCGCGCCGTTATGGCTCGACTGTCCTAATTTCCGCGCAGACCTAATCGGACCGGCTCGGACCATTTGGATCGTGCCGCTGGAGATGCCCTAAGGCACCAGCTAGGCATGTTTCAGATCTTTCTCCCGGATCGGTTGAGCACCTAGTCACACTTTCTTGAGCACTTACTCACACTTTCATGAGCCGGATCCAAATGGTGCCTCTAAGTGCTCATGAAAGTTGAAACTTCCTCTTGATATTTAGTGGAGTATTTCAGTTCTTGAACTTTCAGACATTTTAAACTTTTTAGTCACACTTCATCAAATTTTGAGTGGAAATGTGAAATTTCATAAAAATCTAAAAAATCTAGATATAATCTAAATGCTCCATTGACTTTTTAGGAAACGTTTCAACTATTTGGATGACTTGTGGTCCATGATGTACAATTTTTTGCACCAAATGTGTGTTTTGGGTCTTGTGAGAATCATTAGCGCAAAATGTGTAAATTTGTGACAGAAAACCCAAAATTTGGGGTTTTTGACACAAGTCCTCCTGAAATTTACTACACTTACAAAATTAATGGATCATGTATACATGAATAGTGTTAGAGTATATATTTGTATATTGTAGTTTCCCCATATGTTAGGGGGCTTTCTGTATATTTGCATCTGTACATGTACTATATATTCTGGCCTTTGGCCCTCTGGTAATACAAGCATCTATTACCCTAACATGGTATCAGAGCCGTAAGGCCTTTTTTCCCCTTCGCAGCCGCAGCCGCCGCTCCCCTCGCAGCCGCCGCCGCCTACGTCCCCGGCTGCCGCCGTCGCCTCCGTCCCCGGACGCCTCGGATCCGACCAGCCGCCGCTCGCCCCAGCTCTCTGCTGCCGCGTCCGGCCTCTGTCTGATCTAGATCTGTTCTGAAAAAAAAGAGCTATGTCTTCCTCGTCGGGCTATGTTGCGATTCCTCGCTGCCCGGTGATTTTTGATGGCGCGAATTATCCTGATTTCATCGCCTTCATGCGCGTCCACATGCGCGGTCTTCGCCTTTGGGGTGTGCTTTCCAGTGAGGTCTCCTGTCCACCGCGCCCCGTTGCGCCTACGGCGCCTATTGCACCGACGCCCGTTGCCCTTGCCCCCGATGCCACTCAGGCGGTCAAGGATGCAGCCCAGAGTGCTGATGATACTGCTCGGGATGATTATGATCGAAAGGTCCAGGAGCATTTTACTGCTGTTGCGACCTACCAGCTGGATCTGGCTGACTACACTTAGTGGATAGGTGAGGATGCTCGTGCTGCTGCTGTTCTCACTTCCAGTGTTCTGCCTCAGTATGCTGCTGAGTTCATGGGTCTTCCCACTGCTGCTGCTCAGTGGGCTTTTCTTCGTCAGCGCTATCAGCCATCTGGAGATGCTCTTTACCTGTCCGTGGTTCGTCAGGAGCATGATCTTATACTCAGAGTGCTGCTATTTGGCAGGGTGATTCCACTATTGATGAGTTCTATACTCAGAGTGCTGCTATTTGGCGTCAGCTTGACTCTCTTCGTACAGCTGTGTGTAACACCTGTCCCTGCTGTCTGATTGTGCGCGTGGATCTAGAGTTTCAGCGCGTCTTTGAGTTCTTGTCGCGGCTCCGCAAGGAGTTTGAGCCGCATCGTGCCTAGCTGCTTGCCCGTGGTCGTGTTCCGCTCTATGAGGTACTAGCTGAGCTTCGTGCTGAGGAGACTCGTCTTCGTGGTGCTGGTCTTCTCGAGGTTCCATCTGTTCTTGCTGCTCATGGTCCCCCCGTGCCGCCGGCTTCGTCGCGGTCTCTAGCACCGCCGCTACTCTCTGCTCCGCCGGCCCAGGGTCAGAGTCAGCCTCAGCACCCTCGTGGTTCTCGTCCTCCCTGCGCCCACTGTGGCAAGCCTGACCACGATATCTCTGGCTGCTAGACGAGGGATCCCCGCTTACGTCAGCAGTACCTTGCTCATCGGCAGGCTAGCTCTTTAGGATCTTTTGTCGTTGCTTCTGGACCACCTGCTGGTGCACTGTCTAATCAGGATATTATCCGTGGTCTTCGTAGTCTGCTCGCTGCTATAGGCTCTTCCTCGTCGGGTACTGCTGGTTCTGTGCCTAGCTCTTCTGGCACCGCGCGACCATCACCTTCTACACAGTCAGGTACATAATCCCCGTGGTATCTAGATTCTGGAGCTTCTTTTCATATGACTTCTACGTCTTCTATTCTTTCTGCTCTTCGCTCTCTTATTTTTCCGGTTCGTGTTATCACGGCTGATGGTACCTCTCTTCCTGTTTCCAGTCGAGGCACCCTCTCTACTTCCTCTTTCTTTGTTCCTGATGTTTCTCATGTTCCCAGTCTTAAGATGAACCTTTTTCTCTGCTAGTCAGCTTACTGATTCTGGTTGTCGTGTCATTCTTGATGCTGATTCTTGTGCTGTTCAGGACCTTCGTACACAGGCTCTGGTTGGAGATGGCCCTCGCAGCCTTGAGTCTCCGAGGCTATGGGAGTTAGACTGGCTTCGCGTACTTCCGCTGACACTTCCTCTGCCAGTTCTCCTGCGGTTGCTGCTTCTGTCACCGACTCATTTCAGCAGTGGCATCATCGGCTGGGTCATCTTTGTGGCTCCCGTTTATCGTTATTAGTTCGTCGTGGTCTTCTGGGGTCTGTCTCAGGAGATGTGTCTTTACATTCGTGTCAGGGTTGTAGGTTAGGCAAACAAATTCAGCTTCCCTATCCTGTGTGTCTGTATCTCAATGACCTTTTGATTTAGTTCATTCAGATGTTTGGGGTCCAGCTCCCTTTGCTTCAAAAGGGGGCCATCGATACTATATTTTGTTCATTGATGATTTTTCACGGTACACCTGGTTGTTTTTTATGCGCTCTCGCAGTGAGGTGCTTGCTATTTATCAGCGCTTTGTGGCCATGGTTCGTACTCAGTATTCCACTCCTATTCGTGTGTTTCGTGCTGATTCTGAAGGAGAGTATATCTCCCAGCACCTGCGTGGCATCCTTGCTGAGCAGGGCACCCTTGCTCAGTTCTCGTGTCCCGGCGCCCATGCTCAAAATGGTGTCGCCGAGCATAAGCATCGTCATATTCTTGAGACTACCCGTGCTATGATGATTACTTCCTCTCTTCTGCCGCATTTTTGGGCTGAGGCTGTCGCTACGTCGACTTACCTCATTAACATCTAGCCTTCTGCTGCTCTTCAGGGTGGCATTCCTCTCGAGCGTCTCTCTAGTACCTGTCTAGATTACTCGACTCTTCGTTAATTTGGTTGCGTTTGCTATGTCCTTCTCCCTCCTCGCGAACGCACCAAACTGACCGCTCAGTTTGTTGAGTGTGTCTTTCTCGGCTACAGTGATGAGCATAAGGGCTATCGCTGTTGGGACCCCGTTGGTCGTCGGATGCGCATATCTCATGATGTCACGTTCGATGAGACACATCCTTTCTATCCTCGCCCCACCTCTGGTACTTACCCAACGGATGATCTCTCTTTTCTTCTTTTTCTTGATACACCTTCCGCTGTCTCTTCACCTCCACCTCCCCTTCTGATGCGCCTCCTTTGTTTTTGGTGCCATCCTCTCCTCCGTCTAGTTCCCCTAGTTCTCCCCGTTCTCCAGCTTCGGACCCTTCCTCCGTTGTTCCTTCTTCCTCCTCTTCGGATGAGTCATCTTCCGCGGATGAGCTTCCTTCTTCACGGCCTGTTCGTCAGCATCGTGCTCCAGACCGTTACTCTCCTAGTCAGTATGGTCTCTCTGTCGTCTCTGAGCCGACTTCTTATCAGGATGCCGCGTGTCATCCTGAATGGCAGCTTGCCATGGCTGAGGAGATCGTTGCGCTTGAGCGCACTAGCACCTGGGATCTTGTTTCTCCCCCTTCTAGTGTTCGTCCTATCACGTGTAAGTGGGTCTATAAAATTAAGACCCGCTCTGATGGAACTCTTGAGCGCTATAAAGCGCGTCTTGTGGCTCGTGGTTTTCAGCAGGAACACGACCGTGACTATGATGAGACTTTTGCCCCTGTGGCCCATATGACCACTGTGCGTACTCTTCTTGTTGTTGCTTCTGTTCGACGCTGGTCTGTGTTCCAGCTTGATGTTCAGAATGCTTTTCTTAATGGCGAGTTGAGTGAGGAGGTTTATATGCAGCCTCCTCCTGGGTATCTGTTCCTGATGGGATGGTTTGTCGTCTTCGATGTTCCCTTTATGGCCTGAAACAGGCCCCTCGTGCCTGGTCTGAGCGCTTTGCCTCTATGGTGACTGCTGCTGGTTTCTCTCCTAGTTCTCATGATCCAGCGCTTTTTGTTCACACTTCTCCTCGTGGACGCACTCTTCTCCTTCTCTATGTTGATGATATGATCATTACTGGTGATGATCCTGAGTATATTGCCTTTGTCAAGGCTCGTCTCCGTGATCAGTTTCTTATGACTGATCTTGGTCCTCTTCGCTACTTTCTTGGAATTGAGGTTCTCTCCACTTCTGATGGCTTTTCTATCTCTCAGGAAAAGTATATTCAAGATCTTTTTGCTCGGGCTGCTCTTGCGGATGAGCGCACCGTTGAGACTCCTATGGAGCTTAATGTTAAGCTTCGTCCCACTGATGGTGATCCTCTTCCCGATCCCACTCGTTATCGCTATCTTGTTGGGAGTCTTGTTTATCTTGCTGTCACTCGTCTTGATATCTCTTATCCTGTTCATATTCTGAGCCAGTTTGTCTCAGATCCTACCACTGTTCACTACAATCATCTCCTCCGTGTCCTTTGTTATCTTCGTGGCACGATTACTCGTCGCCTTTTCTTCCCTCGTTCTAGCTCTCTCCAGCTCCAGTGCTACTCGGATGCTATGTGGGCAAATGATCCTACGGATCGTCGTTCACTTTCTGCTTACTGTGTGTTTCTTGGTGGTTCGCTTGTTGCTTGGAAGACGAAGAAACAGGTAGCGGTTTCCCGTTCGAGTGTTGAGGCTGAGCTACGGGCTATGGCTTCGGTGACCGCTGAGGTGACCTGGTTACGGTGGTTGCTTGCAGATTTTGGGGTCTCTGTTACGACACCCACTCCACTTTTGTCAGACAGTACAAGTGCTATCAGTATTGCACGTGATCCGGTCAAGCATGAGCTGACCAAGCATATTGGTGTTGATGCTTTTTATACACGTGCTCAGGTGCAGGATCAGGTTGTTGCGCTTCATTATGTGCCTTCAGACTTGCAGTTGGCAGATTTTTTTACAAATGCACAAACCCGCGCACAGCATGATTTCTTACTCTCCAAACTCAGTGTTGTGGATCCACCATGAGTTTGAGGGGGGGGGGGGGGGGGAGGGGGGGGGGGGGGTGTTAGAGTATATATTTGTATATTGTAGTTTCCGCATATGTTAGGGGGCTTTCTGTATATCTGCACCTGTACATGTACTATATATTCTAGTCTTTGGCCCTCTGGTAATATAAGCATCTATTACCCTAAGAAATAGAATAGAGGTGGTATGTTTTCACGACGATGATAAGCTGTCGTAACTGATGCAATGATAGATGTTAGAGTATATATTTGTATGTTAGAGTATATATTTGTATATTGTAGTTTCCGCATATGTTAGGGGGCTTTCTGTATATCTGCACCTGTACATGTACTATATATTCTAGTCTTTGGCCCTCTGGTAATATAAGCATCTATTACCCTAAGAAATAGAATAGAGGTGGTATGTTTTCACGACGATGATAAGCTGTCG
Source organism: Avena eriantha (assembly GCA_910589775.1). NCBI lineage: Eukaryota > Viridiplantae > Streptophyta > Magnoliopsida > Poales > Poaceae > Avena > Avena eriantha. The sequence continues at coordinate 181,992,299 of OU342746.1, forward strand.
TAACTGATGCAATGATAGATGCGATCATCTCTCGTGGTGATGCATTTAGTTTTGCTCGGTGGGGAGTGTTTGCATGAAAATTCCGGCAGTTTCATGTCAGAAGGTGAGCATTTTCCCTTCCCTTTTGTTGCAAGAAGCAGTTGCGTTACGTTGCTGCTCTGCAAGATAGCAATGCATCATTCTCTATTCCTTCACGCTTCGCACAACCAAACCCAGCCTAATTATCTCTAACCGACACTGCCAGCCTAAGCAAACACGAAGCCACGCAAGAACAAGCAATCCAACAATAGAAAACCACCACGCACAAAACGCGTACTGAACCATCATTCATCTCCAATCAAGAATCTTCTTCGCACGTTCCTTCTATTCATTCCGCAGTTGCATCACTAGCTAGTAGTATTTGATTACGCCCATCCATCCAATCCAATCCAATCCACTCCACGCAAAGGCCGCAAGAATCGATCATGGAAGCAGCTTCTTCTTCCTCCTCTGCGGCCTCCGTCAGACAGCGGTCCACCGCAGCAGCCTCGCCACTGCTCCAAGAAGGTCAACAGCAGCAAGATGGAGATGGTGGTCCAGTACCAGTACCGCCGCCGCCAGCGTCACAGTCGATGTTGTACCAGGCGCTGACCTCTACGGCGAGCCTGGCGAACCTGCTCCCCACGGGCACGGTGCTGGCGTTCCAGCTCCTGGCGCCGACCTTCACCAACCACGGCGCCTGCGACGCCACCACAGCGCAGCTCACGCGGTCCCTCCTCGCCGTCCTCGCGGTCTCCTGCATCCTCGCCTCCTTCACCGACTCCCTCAAGGGCCCCGACGGACGCGTCTACTACGGCGTCGCCACGCCCAGGGGCCTCTGGCTGCTCGACTACCCGCCCGGCGCGCCGGCGCCGGACACGTCCAGGTACAGAGTGGCGATCATCGACGCCGTGCACGCGGTGCTGTCCGTGGCTGTGTTCGGGGTGGTGGCGGCCAGGGACAAGAACGTGGTCGGGTGCTTCTACGGCCCGTCGCCGGCGAAGGAGACGGCGGAGGTGCTTGACATCGTGCCGCTCGGCATCGGCATGCTCTGCAGCCTGCTCTTCGTCGCGTTCCCTACCAGGCGGCACGGCATCGGCTACCCGGTCACCAACGGCGCCGGTGGCAGAAGCAGCACCTGAACAGAGTAAACTTAATTAGTACTCCAGTACATGCGCATACGCAAAGCTCGTCAAGTACCGCCGCCTGTTCAAACTAAAATTTCCTCCTGCCCAAATTAATTCGTGCAGCTATATACGTATGTCCAGTACTAAGTGTACACCTGAGCCGCGTCCATTAATTTTGGGCCCTAGAGTAGTAATTTAAGGGTATTGTACCAATTCAACATTCTTGCTCGATTGCTTGTTTGATTCTGAAATGTTTTTCTTCTGCGGGTAGGATTCTGAAATGTTAATGAGCCAATTATATATTATTCACGCGAGAAATTATTTACATTAACTTTCGGTTCCATGATCAAATAGTGCACCCCTAAACAAGTTCTACCAATATGTTGTGCTATCTATGTCTTCCAAAAGAAATTCACTTGTACCGCAGCCTTTTTTAGACTCGGATGGTTCAGGCTAGGCAATGTAGCTACTTGTAGAGCAAGACGGAATCTTGCAGAGGAGGCAGCCTCCCCACTAACGAAAAGTAGAAAAGATAGAGAGATTGGCATGACGGGCTAATGCCATTGTTAAAATTTGAGAAAAGTAGAAAAACAATACGAGAAGTACAATATGTGAAAGAAAGTGAGCCAAGTGAAGCTATCATTGCATTGGAGGCTAGCCATTTCACAGGGTGGTTTCACATGATTTTTCTTCCATGACATTATCAAGTAGTGGCATACTACTGTCACCATAATCCATGCTCCAAAGAAACTGAGGGGTGGGCTAGGTCTGTCGATAACGGTAGATTTAGATTTACGCACATCAAAACGATTCTTTCAGCCATATCCCTAGATTACTCCTGAGCTCTAGCGAAAAGGGGTAATCTAGGCATATGGATATTACATTTTTGCTTCTATACATAGGGATAAAAGGGAGATTGACATTTTAAATTTTCTTTGTCCTTGTCCTACGAGCGACAAATGACAAATTCAGAGCACAATAACGGTCACATCTTTGACTTAAGGGTAACTCTAGAACAAAAGCAAGTTGATTCTACATATTTCAGCTTCTATGAGATACATTTTTTAATAAAGAAATATATACGAACCAATAAGATAGCAACTACACCCGGTCTCTACAATAACATTATATTAAGAACTAGTCTACACATTAATGATGCAAACAATCAATAGAAAAAAGGAAAACATAAATAACACCGCCGAACTAATCAGTGAAGCAACCAGAACATGATCCCACATGGACAAATCGATCTTTATACGGAGTTGACTTGGACTAAATACAAAGTTTAGGAATATTTTCTAGGAGTGTGCAATTATAGGGAGTAGTTTTGACAGAGTTGGTTTCAGCACCTAATAGAAAAAGAATGTTGTGCCACATGATATAGCTTAGCAGTGGCAGACCCAACTAGCAAATTCGGTGGGGGAAATTTAGATGAGTGGAGGCATTTTTACGGTAAATTTAAATTTTTTGAATTATTTTTCTTCATATATGATCAGATTACACTGAAACTCAAAAAACTGAGTGGGGGCCTACGGTGACCCACACCACTGTATGTTGTAGTGTACAAGTCATTGATCTGACACTCATAGAAGTCCTCATCCGTAACTATCACATCCCTCAGAGTGGTAAAACAGAAACATTGCGGGCCCAACAGCTTTTATTTATTCATACCAAGAGCCAAAAGTGTATAAAAGCTTTGAGACCTCCTCGTTCCTATGAGAATTCGCAATGCGATAAAAGTTCAAATGTAGAAGGGATAGCGTCCTAATCAATGGTAATAGTAAGCTTAAACCCATTGGAGCTAGCAACTTATTGGAGAAGTTATACTATTGCTAGCTCATCTACCTATGCTTGCTCTGATGGATCCTATATCTACATAATGTCTTATTTCTACTAATATGATACCCTGTTGCTGATTCTACTCTTCATGTTGGTCGCCTAGTCTTCTCACAACGTAAGCAAGGGTTTAACATGATAGATTGAGTACGAGTGTAAACGACAAGTTCTATGGTGGTTGTCTAATATCTATTTGAAAGTCAATGATCAAAGATTCGAGACTTGTGCAGGTTTTCGAAATAAGTTTTTAGAAAAGGTAAGTTTTAGATTTTTTAAAATTTTAAAGCTGTCAGTCTTCATGGGTTGTCTGAATTTTCATGGAGTTCCTTTCCACGCTCCGATCATAATCTTTTTCCAGGATAGGGACTAACATATCATGTTTTAACACTCTTGAGAGGTGCACTACTTTGACAACAAACGTCCTTGTCCTTATTACTCATTCCATATTTTCTTAGATATGCGGTCTTGATACTAAGATTCACTGAGTCATGCTGAGTCCCCCTCCATGAGCCAGCTACCCACCAAGTGTAAAGAATTTCGGTCGAGAGACCTACGTTCAATTACCCTTCCTTCTAATATACCAAGTCGTTATTCTGAAGCACATGATAGGAACGTCACGGGCTCCCACCCATGCTGATCAACTCTCTAGTTCACAGCCCGAGTAGACATACGAGGACACATGAAAGGAAGAAGGTACTTCTGACTTGCTCACCCCATAACAAGATCCGCGGTTAGCTCGGTACTATACTACACAACAATGGTTGACTAATGTTGTTGTAATCCTAACTTTCCCTATACAATGGAACCTCCACCACATGATGTTTCAATCATGTATACATTCATGTTTCCATCACCCACCATTTATTCATTTCATTCCAAAAACTGTATTGCATTTTGAATGCAAGTAATAATAATGTTTAAAAAACATTTTCACAAAGTAAGCCAATGTACATGTAAGATTTCAATTGTAATAGTGTTGCAAGATTGATCGCACAAAGTGATGCAAAAATGAACTTTCCTGGTAACTGTGAGATAATACAATTATAAGGTTTTACTTGACCCTGGGCCACGAGTTCTGTAATTCACAACATCGTCCGATAAAGACAATATTTTGTTGGCATATATGTGATGCTATGATGCAATTATATGAAATGCACTTCTCTTGTGTTGTATTTTAAATGTATTGACTCAATTTCCTTGTTTTGGTCTATTTCCCCCTTTTCTTGGGGTTTAGGGTATTTTATTTATTGTAGCAATCCACTAGGTATATTAAGTATTTCAAGTTGGAATTTTCATATTTTTTACATAATTTTATTTGAATTTTTATGAATTTTAAAGTCTAGGAATTTAATTATTTTCACTAAAAAAATCAAGTGTTTACAAAAATCCCACAAAAATATTTTTTGGATTCCTTGCATTTTTCTGCACCTAAAAATATTTTATTTTATTTTTTGAGATTTTATGTGTCAGATATGATTTATTTGGGTTTAAAGCTATTTGTGAAATGACTAAAATACCCCTAAGTTCCCGGTCCCATTGGTCAGACCCTAGTGGGCAAAAACACTCTTTGGTCATGGTCCAGCCCAGCACAACCCACTCTCCCTCACTCGCGTCACTCTCACTCGCTCGCCTCTCCCTCTCCTTCTCGCGCGCACAGGCGTTGGTGACTGCGAGTCACGCTGCGTCGCCCATCTGCTCTAGCTGTCTCCTGCCTCCCCCATTGCCGCGCTTCCACTAGAATTACTCCCCATCTCTGCTCCACCTTTCCTCTCTCTCGATCCTTAGCGCTCGCTCGCAACCTTAACCTGATCTAGGTTTTCGGAGGTGCGTCGTCTACTTTGACTCCGGTGCAACTCTAGTGTTCTGTGTTGTCCAAATGGTGCTCCTATGCATCTACTACATCGCCTATGGATGCTTTGGTCGATGCAGGATGAGATGCCCACCTAGTACTCCCCTATGCTGCCAGCCATCACATCCATGACTAGTTCCTCCTCTACTCAGTTAGCATGAGCTGGGCTCACACTTTTTGAAGGTCAGTCTATCCTTCCCCTCTTCTTTCTTCTCTAGTTTTATGCTACTGCTCGATTCTAGGGTTTGTGCTTCACTGATGCTACTGTAATGTTTTTATAGGGTTTACTAGTAGGTTCTAGAGGGTTCTAGGGTTTTATAGATGTGTTATTGCTGGTACTGCCGGTGATTTACAATTAGTGGTTCTAAGCATTTTTTACTTTAGTGATTTGGTATTGATCCTTCCATTTCTAGGATTAATATTATCCACTAAGTGTTTAACTACTACTATTAGTTCTAGTTGGTCATTCTACATTATTGTCAATTAGTTATTTCACTCAAGATGATTAGTAGTAACTATTTAGTTCTTTGTTATAACTTGAGATTTTAACTCAAGCTTTGTTCTGTAAGTATGTTGGTTAAATATTTTTGACTTCTTCTCATGGAGGTATTTAGGATGCTTGATCATTATCTCCCTTCACATCCCTAGGAATTTCTTAGGATTTTTTCTAGGGATGTGGGGTGAGATAGGGATTTCGTATTCTATTACTGATTAATTGGTTATGGTTTACTATTTATCTTCTTCCTCTAGCTAGTGCCCATGGTTTGTGATATCATTAGGATGTGGTTGTGCATGTGGTGTTCTTCACTTAGTGAAGATGCACAGTGTGCAGCCCTCCTATTATCTAGGTGCAATATATTCCATTACTATATCTCTCTCTAGATTCCTAAGGACTCTATGCTTTCCTATTATAGGGTTCAAGGCTAACAACCTTTGTAGTTCCAAAGTAGGCTTGGGAAGATCTACAGCTGTTGTTGTGGCTCTTCTCCTCCTATTATTGAGTTCTTTTTCTCTTCTCTCTATCTCATATCTCTCTAAACTCTAAGAGTGCGTGTGTTGGTCCAAGTTCGAGTGGTGAGTTATGAGCTATTGGGTCTCAGGTTGTCAGCTATTTATAGTGTTCCTAAATGGCCGTGGTGATGAAACCTATGCCATGCATTTAGGTGATTCACCTGCTTGAGCAAGTGTGAAACCGCCTATGTTAGTTAACTTATTCATAGGTGGCAAGGGTTTTCGGTGGTTAAGCCTAAGTTGGGTTTAACTTATATGTGTATGACCAAATTAGCATATGACCCTTTTGTTTGTATGTGTAGTGGGTTGGTATTTGCATATGCCTCTCAGGCATGTCAGTTTAACCTTTGTCCTATTCTAGTTTTGGAACATGACAAGTATTTATTCATTTGATTTTTAGTGAGTTTGATTTATATTTCATCCATGAATCCTTGCAATTTTAGTTGGATAATTGTTCACAAAATCGTTTGCTATGAAAAGTTTGATTGGTTTATAATTTTCATTGATCATGTTTTAAATCTCTACTGTTCTAGTGTCTTAGCATAATCTAATGCCAAGGCAATTACTTTGGTGTTTGTTCATGCTTAGTGGTTACTATAACTTCTATTAGTTTATAAATTCCATAACAGATGTTTGAGATTTCTGGAAATTTGCTGGTTCTTAATAGAATCCTGATCGTGGGTTCCTTTGGTTAAATGCTTTGATATGAATAGAGATCAGATTAGGTTTGATATGAAGATTGGTAGCAAGGATAAGAAGATATATAGGTCTAGTGTAGGTTTTTAGAATAGGTATTTCTTTATTTTTGTATCTGATATAATCTTGGAACATGGACTCATGTTTTGATATCAAGAAAGATCAAATTATTGCCCATTACTTGTGTTTATGATTTCAATTCAGAGATCTGAGTTTGATGGACTGTTTATATTCCAATACTTGTGATTGTAGGGGTTCGCATATGAAAACAATAAATTTTACGCAACGCTCCTGAACCCCTTTGTTGCCAGGACCTATCTATTAGTAATGCAGCAACGGGAGGAGATTTTTGTGAACTTACCCTTGAATACCGAAAATCATTGTCAACGCTCGGAAGAGCATGGTTGATGTAGACGAACCGAATCCAACCTCAAGGTCGTGATGAAGTCCTCACACTCATGTGGCTCCAATGACTCCTAGTGCCTCGAATGTTGCACCTCGCAGGGAGTTACATACATCTGGTGCCTGGCGATATCTCCCGCTTCCCCGATCCAGCAACAGTTGTGGAAGTAGAGCTCTTGGATCCGAATACCATAGCGCGATGGTGCTCCGCGGTGAAGATGTCTCTCATTTGCGCAGTCCGAACTTGGGACCATGGTCACGGGAGAGAGACAGATAATATCAATTGGAGGTCTCCCCAAAAGTGAGGAAACCTTTATTGAATATTGTGTTGTATTATGTGGTCAAAATACCCCACAATATATAGGGGGAAGGGGAGGTACTCCCTCGCTCAAAGTCCTGGGGTGGGACTAAACAAGGGAAGAGGTGGGGGGAGGCGCCGCCGGCTAGTCCCCACCATGGGCCCCACCTGGGGGAGGCCCACTAGGGCCACCGACCAACCCCTTCGCTCCTCCTAGGGGTGCGGCCCCCTCTTGGGCCCTTTCCCCTCCTGGAGTTGGCCCATTAAGCCTTTTGACCATTTAATTGATTTTCTCTTTTATTAAATAACTAGCAGAGTGGCCCGCGCACTTGCACGGGCAACAACTTTATGTTGTTATGGATTTTTAGTGTTAATACCGAAATTAGATAGTTCCAATCTCTCACTTTTCATGAAGTTATCTAGAGAATAATGTTGTCTTCTATCGATAATAATTTTGTTATATGTTACATATTAACTGTAGCAGCACTATAGCATATTATTACTTTGATCTATCTAACATATCTTATATTTGATGACCAACGTTTATAAATATAAAAATATATGAATCTATTATGTATTTCCCAAGCATGATTATTTTGGTGCTCGTGTAGTTTCTAAGGGCTCGATGTCATTATATTACCACCGACTTGCATGTTTGATTAGCTTGGTTTTATAAGATAAGACCATGTAATTGGTAAGTTCATGATTAATTTGTACGTGCCTATCTTACACTTCCAAAGGACTAAGAGGCATATAAGCCACTCACTTTCGGTCCAGCCAATTATCGTCAATTGTTCTAACCACATATAAGTGATAGCATATAAGTAACAATGTTTGATACCGGAGTGTAAATATAACAAAAAACATTGAATATACCATTGTAATGGGATGGCATAAATACATGACATCACCTACCCGCATAAGATGTCATACTATTTAACGCCATTTGTAATAGTGGTCAACCTACAATGCTCAGTACACTAAATAATAAAAAACATATCGAAAGAAACATGATACTCGGAAAGGATTAATCATATTTCCTTAGGGGTGGCCTTAAAAATAGTCATATGAGACCTTTTAAGAAAATATTTGTTACAGATAAATTCAGGATCTCCTTAATTTGAAGTAACAGCTTCAACGAATGCTTTATCAAGCTCAAATATGCTTAGTAGTACCAAAATCTAGAACATAGTTAGCAATACAAGGTGATATAAATCGAAACTTGTAGAACATTAAACTCTGTCTCACTAGTAGAAACCGGGCAATTTGCCCCGGTTCGTAAGGGCCTTTAGCTCCGGTTTCTAAACCGGGGCTGTAGAAGCGGGACTAAAGGTCCAAGCTTTAGCCCCGGTTCAGTTAAGAACCGGGGCTAGAGGTCCAACCACGTGGCCTGCTAGGCGCGCTGGGCGGCAGGACATTTAGCCCCGGGTCGTGTTACGAACCGGGACTAAAGGTTCACTACCGCGGCAGCATTTTGGGCCATTTGGCTGCCGCGGCAGGGGATGGGGTTTTAGGGTTTTGTGTTTTTCTTTTTATTTTGTGTTTTGTGTTCAATTATTTTTCATTCTGTGTTTTTATTAGAAACAAGTTTTCGTATACATACAGAACGCTACTACACAGTACTTGGCCACATTGACGCAATATATAATATAATTTCTCTTACAAGCATATATGGAGTCCCAACAAGGTCCAGAGCATGTCTATTTGATTACATGGAGATCATTACATGGATGCTTTAGGGTCTACTTATACAGTATTCTCCGCGTGGGTCTATGACCTCGTCGAGAAAAAATGCAGCAAATTCCTCTTGGATTACTATTAGGCGGTCCTCTGGTAGGAGCTTGTCCCGCATCGCGTCCAACTATGTAAAAAGGAGATCGTATGGATTAGAGTCAACACGATTTTTTGTAATAAAAATTAAAGTGTGAATATATTAATTACTTACTCGAACATTTTCTGAGGGCTTCTCAATACTGATGCGAATGGACTCGCACACGTAGAATCCACATAGATTAGTTCCTTGTGGCTGCCTCGCGCACTTGACAAGAATAGAATTCAATCAAATAATAACGCTAGCATGATAAATGCACATAAACTAGAATTAAATAGATGCGTGGACTTAGCTCGTACTACTTACCGAGAGTGATTTGAAAAATAGCTCCTCACGCCATTGACCGCGGACATGTTCTTGAACTGTGTCCAAACCCTACCCGACAAAGAAAATTAATGTATGAGTTAATAACTACTTGATATCCCAGAAAATGAACGAAAGAAACCGATATAGTGCGATAATGGTTGAAATTACCTCTGGAGCGCATCGATAATGATGCGGTAGTTTTCGATGTCTTTGTTTAGTGAGTCCATGATGTGAACTCTTCCCATGTCAAGTGAAATGCTTAGAAGAATCCAGTGGTACCTACGCAAGGTTTACATACGTCAGTAACTCATCATTTACACTGAACATCGAGTAAGCAAAGGTTAATGTGTACAAAAACTCACTTGCCGTCGTGGTAAGGAAATAGTATTTCGTTACAGAAATGCTGTTTCGTGAGAAACCGCAACAAGTTGTGCTCGGTCTCCAGTGGTTTATCCTTTAGTATAGACCCATGAACTCGATGTGGGTCAATGTACCCAAATCCGTTGATAGCCTTTCTTTTACAATCGAGCATCTTCATTCTGCATCATTATATATAGCGTACAAAAGAATATAATGAGTATACTTACCGGCAATAAATTGAAAAAGCTGAGATAGAGACCTAATTACATAAATAAAGTAATCACTTACAAACAATACGAACTGAGGATAGTTTTGTCGAGTTCCTTTAGATTGAATAACTGAAATAATTCTGTAAATTCAATAGGGACCTCGTCTTCAATGAAGTAATGCGATTTTCGAACTTTCAGTATGAGCCAATTTCGCTGTTCTTTTGATGCTTTCATGTACCATTCATGGAATCGTCGCATTTGTGTTGGCATATCCCGAAGCCTCTCAGAACTGACCAGAGGCTCCCCGTTAACAAATTTGGGTGCTACCTCAGCCTTGGGCATAATGCCGTGAATAATTTCATGAATAGGCATACCACATTGCTCAGCCAATATCCTAGCCGTTTCCAGATCCATAGGTTCTTCCTCATATAGTTGAGGTTTGGGTATGTCCACCTAGAGTAGGGGGAGCGATTGGTTTGCTTGTTTCCCCAGCTGGGGAACATCTCTTTTGGTTCTTTGGCTACCACTCGATTGTTTTGCTTGTTTCCCCAGCTGAGGGATGTCTCTTCTGATGCTTCCGCTACCACTCGATTGTTTTGCTTGTTCCCCTTGCTGGGGAACCTCTTTCTTGCTGCTTCCTCTACCGCTTGATCTCTTTTGTTTCAATGTCTTCTGAAGACATCGTGTATAGTCATCTGGCGCATTTAACTGAGCTTGGGATGGCTGTGTTAGTAATTTCCTAAAGTGCTCCTTGGTTTCCGGTTTTATTTGGACCTCTCGCTCAGGTTGTTTCTTTTTAAAATGAGCATCCACTTCGGCCCGTATGACTGCATCGGTCTCCTCATCGGTCAGGTCGTAATCCCTCTTGGGAGGAACCGGCGGTACTCTTGGGAGGGGCGACAACTGTCGCTTCGGGCGTTGGTTATCGCTCGACGGAGTGGTGGTATTCTTCCGCTTCTGCCCCTTGGTGGGTGGAGGCGGCTGCGTAGATTGAGATGGACTCGTGTTGGGGTCATGGATTGGACTATTACTGGGAGGAGATGGTGCACTTGGAGGTGGACTTGGAGGAGAAGGTGCACTGATGGGAGGAGACGGTTGCCTTGGTGTCGAGCATGGAAACTTGATGTATTCTTTTTTCCAAAGAATGAAGCCACTCGTGACTTCTCCCAGTGTCGTATCCCCTTCACCTCCAGGGATGTCAAGCTGTAGTGACTGACACATAGGTAGAATTTCATCCACACCGACACGAGCATAGCCAGCTGGAATCGGATTGCAATGGTAGCTCGCTCCCGGTGCAGAAGGTAAAGCAAAGCCGACCGCCACCTTCATGGATATATTCTTCAGTTCAACATGCAGCTCACAACTATTCTTCTCCTTAATTGCATCCACGGGGTACACATCCATCGTTGCATCATTACCGTGGCCATCCGTGGAAGCCACGCTACTTTTCCGTTGCGATGGGCCAACCGTACTATCGGGTGTAGGATCTTGCTGTCGGAGTCCTTTAAGTTCATTAAGCTCTTGGCGATACTCCTGCAGCGCGGTTTCAAACCTCGCGAACCACTCCGTATACTCCTCTTTTTGCCGCTTTGTTCTTCTCGATTGGCTTCTGTATGTGTCACGGTGCTCGGGAAACCCGATAACCCATGGATAAGAAGGTCCGAACCCTCTTGTTCGTCCAGCCTTTTCAGGATTCCCGAGAGCCTTTGTCAGCTCATCATTCTCTCTGTCAGGAACAAACGTTCCCTCTTCAATCTCTTTGATCACTTTAACAAGTTCTTTCTTGGGTGTAGAAATTTCTTCGGCTGCAACAATCTCGCCTGTTTCTGGGTCTAATGATGCCCCATGCCCGAGTACCCAATTTCTTGACCTCAAGGGCCAACTAGACGTAGTTGGAGTGACCCCTTTAGCCTCTAGGTCAGCCTCAGCTTTATCCCACTTAGGCATGGCACTCCTGTAGCCACATGTGCCCATATGATGGTGATATTTCTTTTTGGCTGCATTTTCCTTATTTTTTGCTAATATTGCCTTAGCTGGTGCTGAGGTCTTATATTCCACAAATGCGGCCCAGTTATCCTGCTGCAACTCTAGTGGGCCAACGAATGGAGGAGTTGTTTCCTTCAAGACATACTTGTGGTACAATCTTTTTTTCCATTCCTTGAATAGTTCGGCCATCTTCTTAAGAGCAAAGTGCTTGACTTTCCTCGTCATTTGCTGTGTGAGCTCATCAGTCTCCAAGACAGGTAGGGTGAAATGTGTCATGAGAGAATTCCACATTGTATCTTTCGCTCTGTCATCTACAAAACTAGCCCCAGCTGGATCCTTTTTCTTTCCTGGCTTGTTCCAGTTTCGCGTGGTGATCGGGACTTTGTCTATAACAATCACTCCGCATTGACTTGCAAATGCATTCGCAGCTTCTTTGGGCTCCAGCAGTTGACCCTGCGGAGAGACTAAGTCAATGCTGAAATGGACATCAGCGGGCAACTTGTGTGTCGGGCCTCTTGTATTTGTAGAAGATTGGCCGGAAGCGGAGGTCTAAGAGAAGAAACATTCGTCAGTACATATATACGAATAAATTAGTGCATCTATACTAGTGAACCATCGATAGAGGCTTTATATACCTTGACGGAGTTTGTCATTATTATGGTGTCTTCACCATGGTCTCCACGATGGTCAGCACCATCGTCTCCACTATTTGGTCCACTATCGTCTCCTCCAGAAAAATTAAGATATTCGGAGCCATCATAATAAGACCCCCCAGTACCCTCATCTATCATGTTGAGAAGGTCCTCTTCATTCTGTCTACCGCCCTTAGCTTAACTAATACAGAAAAAGAATATTGCATGAAGTAAAAGAATATTACAACTGCGACAACTCGGATACAGTACTTAGTGATTAAGATAAATTACAATAATATAAGATAAAGTACATTATTAATACATCACCGGAGAATAGCTCGGTTGCATTATAGGATAAAGTATAAGATATAGTACATTATTAATACATCACCGGAGAATAGCTCGGGTGCATTATAGGATAAAGTATAAGATAAATTACATTATTAATACATCACCGGAGAATAGCTCAGGTGCATTATAAGATAAAGTATAAGATAAAGTACATTATTAATACATCACCGGAGAATAGCTCGGGTGCATTATAGGATAAAGTATAAGATAAAGTATATTATTAAGATAAACTAGTGAACGCGGCTGCCGCGTTCTGTGTTACGGGAGCTCTACAGCCATAGAAGAGGAACCATCACCGGAGAATAGCTCGGGTGAGATCCGTGAACCTGCCAGATATTGGAGAACCTAGTCTCCAAAAGATACATGTATCGCCGTACATGCTCGTCCTCCTCCCTGATACGACGACGTACCACCTCCTCGGGGGCTGGCTCTCTCTGCACCGCTCCTAGACCTCGTGGACGCCACCAAAGAAACTCCGGGTCGACGATGATACCTGGATTCCTCACCAAGATATGAGTCCCGACAGGTAGCACCTCCCAGTGCCAACCCGGCGGAGCCCAGACTCGAACATCCCCGGCGGAGTCTAATAGGCTCGGACGAGATAGACGCGGCATAACTAAATAATAGCAATAACTTACAATCATAAAACATAATTAACTAAGTAACCCTAACTAACCCTAGATAATACTAACATATACAATTAACCTAATACTAATACTAAGCTAATACTAATACTAATACTAATTAAGACTAATACTAATACTAATACTAATTAATACTAATACTAATTAATACTAATACTAATACAAAAATACTAATACTAATAGTAATAGTAATACTAATACTAATACTAATACCAAATACTAATACTAATAGTAATACTAATACTAATACTAATACTAACCTAATTAATACTAACCTAATTACTACCCTAATTACTACTAACGACGAGGTGGTGATCACCGTACCTGACGGCGAGGCGGTGCGGGCGGCGCGGTCGGAGACGGGACACGGACGGCGGCGCGGAGGCGGGCGGCGCGGAGACGTACGAGACGGCACGGGCGGCGCGGAGGGATGACGAGGGCGGGACGGGGCGGCGCGGCGCAAGGCGGAGACGGACGCGGGTGGCGGCGCGGGGCTTCTCACGGGCGCGGGCGGCGGTGCGGCGGACGGCGTGGGCGCGGAGGACAAACTGGCGAGGATCTCCGGGACGTGGGCGGGGTGGTATTTATACAAACCGGGGCTAAAGGGTGACCTTTAGCCCCGGTTTGTATTGGCTAAAGGTGTTTTCGGCCCGCCGCACTTCCCGCGCGCCAAAAACCTTCAGCGCCAAACCGGGGCTAAAGGTTGTATTACAAACCGGGGCTAAAGGTTATTTTTGGCGCCAAACCCAAAAATAGTTTATAGTTTTCAGAAAATTATGTATTATATATCAAAATTTTCAGAAAAAAGATCTATAATTTAAATCTATTATCATACTTTATTATACAACTTAAATGAAATTATCTATTATCTAAAAGTATTATATTTAGTAGAAATGTTCACAAAAAATAATAAAAATATAATTTATTATTTAAAAATGGAAAAAATACATATAATATAGCAAAATATTCACAAAAATATAGTAGAAATGTTCTCCCGCCATTTCCCCCGCTTCCCGTCATTTCCCCCGCTTCCCGCCATGTTCTCCCGCCATCTCCCCCGCTTCCCGCCATGTTCTTCCGCCATTTCCCTCTATATCTAGGCCGACCGCCATTTCCATTGACACATCCACACCTTCTCTCTCACAACAATGGACACCGCTTACTGGGCTTTTCTGACGCTCGAGGAGACCGATGCGCTGTGCGCCTCCAGCTACCCATGCCCGCCGGGGTACCGGCTGCCCGCTGGCTGGATGCTGAGCGCTGGAGGGGTTCCTGTTCCTCCAATGTCTCAAGGTTCGGCCCGTCAGACGGCCATCACGAACTACTTCTACCTCGAGCTCACGCCGGAGCAGCGGATGGATCCCCATTGGGATCAGGACAACCTCGACAACTGGAATGCCTTCTTCGCAAACCGGCGGGAAAGGGAGCTCGCCAGGTATGAGGGTGACGGCCCGCCCCCAGTGAACCACAACGAGGCTGGTCGCCGCCTGTGGTGGGCGAACCGGACTATCGCCGGTGTGATGCGCTACATCGCCATGGGAGACCATCCTCGCCTGAGGTACCCGCACTTTCACCAGCAGCATAGCCACAAGAATGGTGGTGGTGGTGAAGGCCTAGGACGTACTGGGGTCGTCATCCAGGAGCCCCCTCCCCCGCGTGTCGTGAATCCGAGGCCGGAGGATCCATCCGCGTGCTACGAGGAAGGGCTGAGGATCCATCCACGTGCTACGAGCGACGACGATGACGATGACGATTCCGAAGACGACCCAGAAGCTGTGTACTACAGGGCTAGATATGATTATGACTAATTTTTACGTTTTAATATTAATAAATGTCTGGCTACAACAAGTTGCAATACTACCTATTGAGATCGAGAAAGTTCATATCCATATACATATAAGAAGATCATTAAAAATAAAGGATTAATAATATTGTACATCACCAACATCCACACATGTTAGAGTTTTCTTCTAATCCGTAACCATGGAGCATCTTTCTTATTTAACGGGATGCTTGGGTCATCCTTCACAGCGAAGGGCGGAATTTGATGAAACTTATCATAATCGTCTGACATGTCTGTCTTATCCTCCACCCCCACGATGTTTATTTTTCCTGAAAGAACTATGTGGCGCTTTGGCTCATCGGATGCTGTATTCTTTTGCTTATCTTTCCTTTTTCTCGGTTTGGTAGACATGTCCTTCACATAAAAAACCTGAGCCACATCGTTGGCTAGGACAAATGGTTCCTCTCTATACGCAAGGTTGTTGAGATCCACTGTTGTCATTCCGTATTTCTTGTCTACCTCAACCCCGCCTCCTGTCAGCTTGACCCATTTGCATCGAAACAAAGGAACCTTAAAAAAAGGTCCATAGTCAAGTTCGCATATCTCCTCTATGTAACCATAATATGTATCCTTTTGCCCATTCTCATCTGTTGCATCAAATCGGACACCACTGTTTTGGTTGGTGCTCTTTTTATTTTGGGCGATCGTGTAAAATGTATTCCTATTTATCTTGTACCCTTGGAAAGTCAATATAGTCGATGATGGTGACCTGGCCAACAAGTACAGCTGATCTCCAATAGTGATGTCATTCATGAGATGTGTCTGTAGCCAACTGTCGAAAGTATTCATGTGTTCATCTCTAATCCAGGAGTCAGACTTAACCGGGTTGTTGGAATGTACAATATTCTTGTGTTCCTCGATATACGGAGCCACCAAGGTGGAACTTTGTAGAACTATGTAGTGTGCTTTAGTGAGAGAATGCATGTCCATAGATCTCCTTGCTTTCTTTCCTAGCATGTCTTTTCCACTCAGTCTACCCTCATGTCGTGATTCAGGAACACCGATGGGCTTAAGGTCAGGAATAAAGTCAACACAAAACTCAATGACCTCCTCTATTCCATATCCCTTTGAGATGCTTCCTTCTGGCCTAGCACGGTTATGAACATATGTCTTTAACACTCCAATGAACCTCTCAAAGGGGAACATATTGTATAGAAATACATGACCAAGAATGTTAATCTCATCGACTAGGTGAACTAGGAGGTGAGTCATAATATTGAAGAAGGATGGTGGGAACACCAACTCGAAGCTGACAAGACATTGGACCACATCTTTCTATAACCTTAGTAGACTATCTAAACTGATTACCTTCTGAGAAATTGCATTGAGAAACGCACATAGCTTCACAATGGATACTCAAACATTTTCCGGCAGGAGTCCCCTCAATGCAATCTGAAGTAGCTGGGTCATAAGCACGTGGCAGTCATGAGACTTTAGGTTTTGAATTTTTTTTCTCTGCCATATTTATTATTCCCTTTATGTTCGAAGAGAAACCAGACAGGACCTTGATACTGTAAAGGACTTCAAAAAAGATTTCCTTCTCTTCTTTGGTAAGAGCGTAGCTAGCAATACCTTCAAACAGCTCTGGATGCATGCCGTCTCAGTCTTTTATACGTTGTTGGTCCTGCCGTGCTTCAGGTGTATCTTTGCTCTTCCCATACACGCCCAAGAAGCCTAGCAGCGTCACGTAAAGATTCTTCGTCAGGTGCATCACGTCAATTGCAGAGCGGACCTCTAGGACTTTCCAATAGGGTAGCTCCCAAAATATAGATTTCCTTTTCCACATGGGTGCATGCCCGACATCGTCCTTCGGAACAGATTGTCTACCAGGACCCTTTCCAAATATTACTTTTAAATCCTTCACCATGTCAAATACATCATCACCAGTACGGCGGATAGGCTTACACCGGCTGTCTGCCTCACCATTGAAATGTTTACCTTTCTTTCTTAGGATGTGCGAGGGTGGAAGGAAACGACGATTCCCCGGGTACACATTCTTCTTACATTTATCCAAATATATACTTTCAGTATCGTTTAAACAGTGTGTGCATGCATTGTATCCCTTGTTTGTCTGTCCTGAAATGTTACTAAGAGCAGGCCAATCATTGATTGTTATGAACAACAACGCTCGTAGGTCAAATTCCACCTGTTTGTTCTCATCCCACACACGTACACCTTGTCCGTGCCACAACTGTAAGAGTTCTTCAACTAATGGCCTTAGGTACACATCAATGTCGTTGCCGGGTTGCTTCGGGCCTTGGATGAGCACTGGCATCATAATAAACTTCCGCTTCATGCACAACCAAGGAGGAAGGTTATAAATACACAGAGTCACAGGCCAGGTGCTATGACTGCAGCTCTGCTCCCCAAAAGGATTCATGCCATCTGTACTTAGACCAAACCATAAGTTCCTCGCATCACCTGCAAAGTCCGGAAACTCTCTCTCTCGATTTTTCTCCACTGCGACCCATCAGCGGGGTGTCTTAACATCTCGTCTTTCTTACGGTCCATGTGCCATCGCAACAACTTGGCATGCTCTTTGTTCCTGAATAAACGTTTCAACCGTGGTATTATAGGAGCATACCACATCACCTTGGCAGGAACCCTCTTCATGCGGCGCTCGCCCTCAACATCACCAGGGTCATCTCGTCTTATCTTATACCGCAGTGCAGTGCATACTGGGCATGCATCCAAATTCTCGTACTCGCCGCGGTAGAGGTTGCAGTCATTAATGCATGCATGTATCTTCTGCACCTCTAATCCTAGAGGGCAGACAACCTTCTTTGCTTCGTAGGTACTGGCGGGCAGTTCGTTATTCTTTGGAAGCAACTTCTTCATTATTCTCAGTAACTTTTCAGATCCTTTGTCAGTCACACTGTTCTCTGCCTTCCATTGGAGCACTTCCAGTGTGCTACCCAGTTTTTTGTGCCCATCTTCACAATTTGGGTAGAACAATTTTTTCTGATCCTCTAACATCTTCTTGAACTTCAACCTCTCCCTTTCAGTTACGCATTCTTCCTGGGCATCAGTAATGGCCCGACTAAGATCATCATCGGGCAGATCTGATGCCCGTTCTTTATCTTTTTTTTCATCAATGTCTTCCATTGTAGTACCATCGTATTCAGGGTAGTCGTTGTCATTCTCTTCTTCTTCGTTGTCTTCCATCATAACCCCTCTTTCTCCGTGCTTGGTCCAACAATTGTAGCCGGTCATGAAACCTGATCGAAATAGGTGGCTGTGAAGGAATCTTGAGGAAGAGTATTCTTTATGATTCCGACAGACACCACATGGACAAGACATAAAACCACTCCGCTTGTTTGCCTCGGCCACAAGAAGAAAAGAATGCACGCCTTTAATGAACTCGTTAGAGAGTCGGTCAACGTACATCCATTGCCGACTCATCTGCAATATATAATTAATTAAGTACATCAAACATAATCATAATTAATTAGTACTAATATAAAACTAGCAACCGGGACTAAAGATATGATGAACCTGTAGTCTCGGTTGGAGGCACCGACCGGGACTAAATGTGGATGTGGAGACAACATGTCGACACTATGTCCTCAGTGGGCAGCACTAAGCCAGTAAATTAAATGCCGACACTATTTTGGGTGGGTGGCAGCACTATGCCAGCGTGAGTGTGTCGACATTATGTCATCAGTGCCCCACACTATGTTGTGCTGCTTAATCTATAAATAGGTATGTATTCTTGTGAAGAACTGCAAGATGGTGTGTGAGACCAGGGACACCACTACGGCGGAGCTTCTCGAAGATGTCTTAGGACCTCGTCCTCAGACATCTTCGAGGAGCTCGCCGTAGAGGCACTCTCTAATATGTGAAATTAGTTAGCTCCACCAGTATACTGATTTAGCTAGAGAAGATATAAACCGAAAGATGGTGTGGGAGAGCAGGGAAACCACTACGGCAGAGCTTCTCGAAGATGTCTTAGGATCCTGTCCTCAGACATCTTCGAGGAGCTCGCCATAGAGGCACTCCCTAATATGTGAATTGTGATGTCTTCTTATCAAGCTTTTATGAATTAACCCTATCTTTGTTACAAAATTTTCAGTTTGTTGAATGCAGGTAGACGAAGAAGGATATTTTGCCCAGCTAGCTAGTTAGAATGATGAACTCACGCATGTGTGTGCTTCTAAAATCAATTTTCGAGACTCTATGTACCAAAAAAAGATATATATTGATAGAATAATCCACATATTGTGATATTTACCTTAGAGTTTCTTACATTAATACAAGATATATAGAATCTAAACATTGATATCGTGCTATCACTGCAAAAAAACTAAATCCACAAATCCATCTATAAGATAGAGCATGAAATGAGCTAATATAGCAATGAGAGTTCAAAGGATGAAGTTGCTCACCTTTTAGAACCTTTGGATAGATGGGGCACCACAAAATCTAGATAAATCTTGAGGAAAAAAAGGGCATGAACTCGAACTTGAAGAAAGAAAGAGAGAGAGAGGAGAGCCACCAGCTTGAATGGTGGCTCGGGCAGGGGAAGAACAAGATATAGCTAGACCTTTAGCCCCGGTTCGTGTCTAGAACCGGGGCTAAAGGTCCACCTTTAGCGGCTAAAGGTCCACCTTTAGCCCCGGGTCGTGTAACAAACCAGGGCTAAAGGGTCTGACGCCTGGTTTGTTACACGACCCGGGGCTAAAGGTCCCGTTCGAACCGGAGCTAGTGTCTGCCACCCCCTTGGGGCCAGTTCTAGCCGTTGGACCGGGGCATTAGTCCCGGTTTATAGCAAAACCGGGGCTAATACCCCTGGACCAAAGGTCTATTTTCTACTAGTGTCTAGACAACTTTATTTCGTCATGAAAAAATGGGCCACCTTGAAAATCTTATATCTATTTTTAATAATCTCAAGGTGAATATGTTCCCAAACGGGGCTACACACAAACCATGCAAACTATCGTTTCATTCGGTAGTTCATTTTAGACCCATTAACAGTTAGTACAAATGGCTAACGGCCTGTATAGGATGTTTTTTTACTCCCTCCGTCTCAAAATAGATGTCGATAATTTGTCAAAATTTAGATGTATCTATATAGTACTAAATAGTGTCTAAATTCATCTAATTTTTGATAAATCTGCGACGCCTATTTTGAGATGGAGGGAGTAGATAAATTGTACGGGTTGATGTTGAACCGTTTCTAAATAGTGGATACTTCTCTACATATTTTTTTTCTTGAAGGAGTGGGAAAACAATAAGTTTTGTCACTCAATTCAACATCTTCACTAAAGCCAACTTGTGGCTGCTCTTCTGCCACTAAGGCGCTACAAAAGTTTGGGTGCACGCTAAGCTGCCCGATCTGACCCCTAATTAATCCCTCTATTGGATCTTGCATTTGCTTCTCCTTCTTGTTTTTGTTTTTACGGGATTACGTTTTGCATCACTTCAGGGCTTTGCATGTTCAAGAAAATGTTAGTTTAGTCTTAAACTATGAACTAATATTCTGCCAAATTATGAGCATTGAGAATTAGCTTAGAATGTTGTGACCTTACCAGTTTTCTTAAGTAACCAGGGGCATATATCAGTATAATTTCGTTTTTGACATGCATTTTATTTTTCTTGGTAAAAAAATATTTTTCATGAAAAAGTTCCGTTGGCATGTTAAGAGTCTTATGACTCGTGAAGTTTATGACCTGTTGGTATTGGTGATAGAGGACTCACAACATGACATTATTTAACAAAAACTGCAATAGAACAAAAAAGAAATAATTCCCATGATTCTTCCCATGAAGATGAACTGTATGCTTGTTGTTTTACATGATTGACATCTTTGCTCATTATCCTAGCTGATTATGCATGTGGCTTTGTTCAATACTCCTATTTTGCAGGATGTGAGCTTCACATTTATCGTCTTCTTTTATGCTTCCTTGCCCTCTTCATTTTCCTTCCTGTATTTGTTGCAGAAGCTCGAGCAATGAGGCCAACTATATGTTTTGAAGCTAAGTTTTTTATTCAGTCAGGTTCCTTTTGTCTGTTTCTATGGTAAAACTGAAGGACGGTCAAGTCCCGTTTGTTCAAAAAAGAGAAATCACTATCACATTATGGGGCCTCAAGTACTTCAATCTGTCATCATGTTTTTCTTGTAGAAGTTGTAGTCAATTCAAGTGTTTGCATCACTTACTCAGCATCCGGTAGTCCGTCTGGTGACGTGCGTCATGGCTATTCTTGAATTAGTGAAAGGGATGTGTCACGCGATCATAACTCCGCAATATTCCTGATGTGCTGCATAACAATCGCCATTGTTGGCCTGAGCATGCAGATGATGAGCTCCTAGAAGGTGGACACCACGTGACCAAGGAATTAGCATAAACATACACGTTGGAATTATAGCATAGTAGATTTGTTATATATCATTTGAGGTCATGCATGTAGATGAATGATTGCTACAAATCAATCAATCGTTTGCTTGGCGACCCGAGCTCATATTAACAAAGTACCATAGACATCCTCTAAAACTGACTTAACTTGACCAATATCTAATATTATGTACTCCCTCCGTTTAAAAATACGTCACACAAATTTCTCTTATATCTATATACATTAAAGCGATCTAGATACAAGCATATTTAGGCAAATTTGCTGCTAGTTATTGTCGAACGGAGGAAGTACATGTTGACGCAGTACGACCAAATGGCTGCTCATGATCTAAAAAAAGAACTAACCTACTGGTAACGTAACTTATTTCAGAGTAGACCAAGAATTCCATCTTGTGACCTACTTACTAATATCAGGTCACAATTTGAACACCGATTCCCTGAATTTATCATATATCATGCAAAAGCAATATATTAGATTTTCGTGTTGTTGCCCATCACATAATTTTGAAAGTGAAAAAAAATAATGATATTTTCTACATTGTTCGCAATGCACTCGACAATGAAAGCAATATGTAATTATCAACTAAGTATAACAGCATCAATCAAATTAACTGTGACCTGATAATTTATAGTTTATCATTTTTTTGGTTGACTAA
Organism: Avena eriantha; assembly: GCA_910589775.1. Classification (NCBI taxonomy): domain Eukaryota; kingdom Viridiplantae; phylum Streptophyta; class Magnoliopsida; order Poales; family Poaceae; genus Avena; species Avena eriantha. The sequence goes on from OU342746.1 coordinate 182,014,707, forward strand.
AAGGTTAGTACATGGCAAACAATTGGTTAATGATGATATCAAATTTTTGCAGATGGTTTAGCAGCAGGTAAAATTGAATCCTTAACTCATGCCGTGGAAGTAGTCCAGAATAGCGATAGCTAGCTTAGAGCACGTATTCCATTCTCTAGCTCCTCCATCACCTGTCGTGTACACATAACTTCCTGTGAACTATTCCAATGGACCGAAAAAAGAATAATGTAATCAAGCTTGCCCGTCTCACCTAGTACTACTATCAGCTAGAGTAGATCCGTTGCAGGCTTTGTAGCCGCCGGCAAATTTCCGTGCATGGCCGTTTCGGTGCTTTCCGATCGGTCCAGGCTTATGCATCGCCGCAAGAATAAACAATACTAGGAAAAGCCTGGATTATTGAAACCTGATGTGCATGCATGCACTTGGGAAGGATCTCCGCTGGCCGTAGGCACCGGATGGTCAAATATGAACTCGGCGGCGGCAGGATGCCCTAGGGGGCATAGATTTTTTTTTAAGGATACGTCGTGGGAGACGTCGGCAGGATGTCCTAGGGGGCATAGATTTTTTTTAAGGATACGTCGTGGGAGACGTATCGTTTTCATAAAAGGAGGGCCAAAAGGCCAAGATCTTACAACGCACCGAGACACAGACGCCTCGAGCGCAACCCCACACTGCCACAGGGGCAGTACACACCCGCTAGTCGACTACTCGCGGCATCTCCACATGTCCACTTGGCTCAGACAGTCGCGGAAAAGGCGCGCAACTCTCCAAGTTTCGGCTTCCGTGGAAACCTTCTGGATAACCGCGGCGGCGGAGGGGGTGACCCCTCCGAAGACGACGCCGTTCCTGTGGCGCCAGAGCGTCCAGCATACCAAGGAGATGCCTGTCCAGAGGTCGCGCTCGCGGCCCCTGCCGCCACGTCTGCCTTGAAGCCAGGCGACCAGCTTCGTGTCATGGTCAGGCATCCACTGAACCTTGCCCCACCGGCCAAGGCAGGTGCTCCGCACCTCACGTGCCAGGACACATCCCATGAGGAGATGGTCAATGGACTCTCCATATTGGTCACAGAAAGGGCATGCCGCTGGATGCTGCAGACCGCGACGTTGCAATCTGTCGGCAGTCCAACATCTGTTGCGCACAACCAGCCAAAGAAAGACCTTACAACTGGCGAGGGCCCGAGAGCGCCAAATCTGTAATGCCCCAGCCATCGAGGTCCGGCCTGCATAGATTACCGTTTGCGGGAGGGATGAGTCCATATCTATTTTAGCGAGATGCAATATCGGGGTGTTATGATGGAAACTTAATGAGGGTATCAATGCGTAATTTTTGTGTAGTTTTTATTGTCAATAGATTATTTGTAGGATCCACCGGCTATTATTAGGATCTTAGTTAAATTTATGGTCGGATGTGGCTAATTGTGGGATTTTCTAGGCTATTTCCCTTAATTCTGGTAGCCCGTCATGTACTTTTAATATATAATAGATTATGAATAAATGATTAAATCAATATTTAACATTCATTCATATATTATTCAATCTCCGTGGCTATGGAACACCTTCCACCTCTACTCCGCACATCCTCCAGACTTACCGAAACCCTTCTGGTTTTCTCTCTTCTCTTTCTTCGGTGATTCTACCGATCCTGTAAACACTCTCTAAGCATCACCAAGACCTTAAGAATGATACCCCACGGTTCGGGAACACTCCAGACATGGTCGGGACTCTCCCGGACCAATGATCAACAGAGGGACCTGGATGGCCATATGACCCCTGTGCATTCCATGAAATCTTTCGTCATTTGAACCATGAACGTCGTGTCATATTCCTTTTGTCTCTCGATACTTGCATTATCTGAGATCTGATCAACGACATCACCATGTCAGGTTCAATATCGTTACCAACAAATGCTACATGACTCGTTTCGACAAGTAATATCCTTGTGATCTAATTACACGCTGCGCAACTATTAGATATAACTTCTCCGAGTGGGCCCTCGAGTATCTTTCCATCACGCGGATGGACAAATCCCATTCTTGACGTATAATGACTCTACCGTTCCTCCGAATACCTGAACACACCTTTAAGATCACCCTTTAACCGTATGACGTTTGATGCTATCAAAGTACCCTCAATAGACAGTGATTGATATAGCCTCACGGTCTAAGAAATAATCCACTAGGTCTATTCTAATCATCGTAACTTGAACTTCATGACATGATCGGGTCACGCTGTTTAGGTGACTCCATTTCCAACTAGCATAAATGCCACATGATCAGGCAACCTTGATCATCTGTTGACCAATGAACTAGTGACTAGAGTTTTACCGGGAACCCCTGGTTATTTATATATCACATGTGTATTGACGTTTCCTTTCAATACAGTTATAGCATGATATAAAACTCAATCATAAACTTTATAAAATATGATAATAATCCTTATTACTATTTGTCTCTAGGGCATATTTCCAACAGTCTCCCACTTGCACTAGAGTACAAATAAACTAGCTGCATTTGTTCTTAATCACTGGCACCATGTATTCGGTACCTTGAACATGCTTGCTCATGAAAGAGGTTGAGTCTTGGTCCTGTACTTTACAGTCTCAAATCCTTTGCAACTTACTAATGTCATCTTGATTGATATTAATACTTTATCATCACATGATAACATCTTTGTGTATGCATCGTAGTTATGGTAGCAGAACAAGGTCGGTTTCCAGGAGCCTACACTAACTTTAGATCAACCTCATGGGCTTTCTCATGGGCACTATGCCCTAGGACACATCATTCTACATTAAATACGAACTAGTTCCGCCATAATAGTATACATTACTTTAGATGGTACCCTTATCTATTATTATAAATGTAATTATCGAAACACTAGTGCACCCTGTGCAACTTTTGATGTTTTGTTCACCTCGCTTCCTACTTGACTTTAGTCAGTATTATCGATATAGGAGTTTCCAATCTTCTTACAACATAACCCTTTATGCTTTTAAGCTATGTCATCCTTCATGGATTTGGAAACATGTCTACAATTCTCAATTAGACACTATGGCAAACTTAGCTCAATGTTCCGTGATTCGTGTTCAGTCACTTTTCAAATGTTCCTTCTTGGATTATATATTATGTTAAGTTCTCATCATGGTATCCAGGATAGAACCTATGCCTTAACATAGTGGATGATGATCATGACTTTCTTTCTTTCAACCATCGATGTTTAACTTAATGTTATTCCTAATTTGAATTGACCAAGGACTAGTCCTGAATCAATTCCTATTCCAAAAATCTTTTCAGAATCCCTTTTAAGAATACAACATAATATCGTAATATACTTATTACCAACTTCTACTCCCTATAAATCATTATTTATCGGTACTTGCGCTTTTGTTCTTAATGTGTCATCTACACACTTAAGAATTAATCTTTTAAGCTCCCACTCTAAATATGTTCCCAACATACTTGAGTTCGAGACTTATATTGCTCCCACTCAAAAATATGTTATTCACATATTGTTTTAGGAAGACTTTCATAGGTCCCACTCAATTTTATGCAAACTGCATATCCACTCACTATTTTGAATGACTTCAAAATCGTTTGATCAAATATCAAACTTGAGAGATTTATTTATGAGATGCTAGTACCTTACTAGTATTAAATCCACTAGACTTTCAGCACACTTGAATCAAATTCATTTGAATTTGTCCAATACATTTTTCATGACAAACTGTGCCTTTGTCATTCACCTTTTCCTTCATGACTTTGAAGTCGTTTCGGAAAATTCGAGTAACCCTTTACTTGTTAAGATTCAGCAATAAATTGCTTTCTAATCTTAAGTGAATTTCACCTCTAGGATTTCTCATAGTCTTAGTTTACCATTATTTTCTTAGTAGTTCGTAGGTATGTCATATTCTAGTAATATGACAAATGATTCTCAAATGTCTGCATACAAGATATGGGGTACATTTCAAATCCTACTTTATATAGTGAGAACACTAGTAGGGAAAACATAATGATAATTATCATTGATTCTTTCCTTTATGAAGAAAATCGTTCGGGAATGCTTTCCGTTGTGCTTCTCGATACTCTGATGCAGGTTTTGAATCCTCATTGTGTTTTTCACTATCTTCCAAAAGCTTTACATTCGAGAACATAAACTTTCTCGAAAAGGCACCAAAACTTTAAGCAATACTACTTTTGCCTTTCTTTTGGTTCTAGCCATGGATTTCGTATTAATTTTTTTCAATGAATACTCTACAAGGACTTATTCGCTATTTGTTTTGGTGATATTGAATAACTCGAAAACTTTCACGACGATCCATACAATATATGGCGCCGATCTCACGGATTTAGATGGTTTACTAAATATTCTAATTGATTGCTAACTATTTCTAACTAATGGTCTTTACATCTAACTACACCGATTTATTTGGCACTATCTATTCACCCACTTGATATCTAATATCACATTGTGATTCTTTGCATTTTGACATTTCAAACACATTGAATTTTACAATTTTCTTTATGCCATTCTTATAAAGTCAAATTTCATTGCTATTGATCAAATCGTAGTAATTAGATTCTCTTTTATCTTTATACACTTCATATGCTGAAATTCTTTGATCATATCAAATAGTTTCATGCTCATGTTTTCTTTGGTAAACCTTACAAAAATGCCAACAAATATATAATGATAATCACCATTTTGTTGAAATACATTACATCAAATATGTAGTTTCTATCAACCATTCATCAAACACTTTGTATTCATACAATACACGGTGTTTAAGTTATCTTTGCCGAACTTAGGCATGATTCATATGTGATAAGAAATGTGTATTTCACATATTATCAATATAACTTTAAATTTAAACAATGGTTTCATTCAAAAATAAATATATCACTAAGTTGGGTATTTTTTCAAGGCATTTTCATTATTTTACAAATGTTCATGTATTATCAATTAGTTTCAAAATTAGGATAATTCACACATAATCGAACAAGATACGAACACAAATACAATCATTCATAAAATTGGAATAACTGTTTGTTACAAACTTATATAAATAACTGTCTCACGAAGTGTGAGACACACTGAAGTTCACAATCTATCGATTACAATAATTATCCTAAAACCATAAACTAAGTGATAAATATCGAAGGAGAGTGTCGTCCAGTGGCGGATCCACATGGTATGCCGTATATGTCACGGCATACCCTGCAGTCCAGCCGTGTGTAATGCGTATAGGGAAAAAAGTGAATTAATCGAGATTCCAAAACTGCTCAGCTCCGTTTGTGCAACCAAGCCGTGCGTACGTGCGCGGTAGGAAAAGGGGCAGCATAATCGACCGGGACCTGCTCAGCTCATCTAGATCGATCGTATAGGAATCATACGCGGTCTGCTCTAGCTATCAAAAAAGATCAAAACCTACTATCTCCATTCTAAAAATGAAGACGTCTAAATTTTCTGCAAATGATGTCTAATTTGAAAAAATTTATGTAAAAAATATCAGTTATTATAATACTATATGTATATACCATGTTAAAACATCATTTGCTAATGATATATATTTGATAGTGTATACTTTTTTAATAATCTTGGTTAAACAGTTTGACTTTAAAAAAAATTTGCCGTGTTTTTCGAAATGGATGTACTAGACGTGAGCCTAGGCGAGCATAAGGGCAAACCCAACATGGTTGGGAGGCGTAGCAGATCGGCTGATCGGGACCGTGGACTTCAACGTTGGTCACCCCGCACATTGGTATAACTGACTTGGACGCTGGCACGCCGCAACATCGGGAGGCCAGAACAATCCACACTACCCCATCTCCGCACGCAAGGTGCATGGTAATTATCCATGTAGCCTAGTCGTTTGTGAATTTATCAAACAATATAGTATCTTGCCTTTTTCTTTGTGTGGCATACCCAATGGTAAAATTCTAGGTCCGCCACTGGTGTCGTTGGCCATCATCATCATACTCGCCATCAACACGTAACGTCACCTCCTCTCCAGCAAGCAACTCTCATGTAGAAGGACCTGTTTTCAGCAAAACAGAATAAGTACCAAATATACTTAACACTGCAACATTTCTTTGCAAGATTATAATATTTATAAATTGTATATCAAATATATACCTTTGTCATCGATGATCTCTCCGACAACGGTTTCAACCTTCACATTCCTGAAATGTGATATGAACTCGTGAAAATCCTGCGTTTTCGTGTTGCCTCTCATAATGCAGATCCTGGCATGTGCTTGGTTGCTTGGTGGTAGCGACCGCAGCAATATGCCTATTGCAAAAGAGCTTGCCAACCAGTTATCCAGGAAGTATACAAGACTCATGTATGCATCATGTATGCGTATCAAGTGATCGTCAAGTGAAGAGTTCTCCTCCATCTTTATGGAGAGGAAATCTCCCATGAGATCATGCTCCCATATGCGCACTTGTTCTACGAAATATGATCTAAGCTGTGCCATAACTGTTTAGGGATTAAGGCTTCCCACAATCATCCATGGCTCATCAACCATTCCGAAGCGCATTGTCACTGATATGAATGTGGCCATCACACGACGACAGCAACGGTGATCTCGCTGCTCTTGGGTCTCATGAAAATAGGCTGCTCCAAATACATCTCATATATCATGTAGTCAGCCACGCCATTCTCGCTAAGGAGAACATGGAGACACGCAACCCACATAGAAAAGTTGGATCCATCTAACTTGAGTTTTTCTCCTTTTAACCAACGTCAACAGGGAAGGTAACATCAGGGAGAACCATTTTATACATTTATAATTGCAAAAGGAATTTAGACTAAGTTTATAATTAAATGAGTTAAATAATAACTCCACTAAAACACCTATCCCCAGAAGGGTTCTAGTGATTACACGATCCCTTTCCCCCACATCTCCCCTGATCGTCACAACCATCAATGTGGGTGTCAGGGTGGACTTTACTGGTCGATCACATCATTCATGTGACTCGTGCTTGATCTTTCGATCCTTGTGTCTGAGGCCATGTCTACACATGCTAGGCTCGTCAACTTAACCTTAGTGTACTCGCTGTGCAACATGGATTACACCCACTATATGTGAATATAGATATGTCTGACACCCGATCATCACGATGTTGACTCATACTGAAGAACTTTCTTGGTGGTGCACACTAAGGGAGGACACTTTCATTGGTATTTTATTAGGGATGATCTTATTAGGCTACCATCGAGTATATAATACTAGCACACAATAAAATATACAAACAATAAACATTGAATGTAAAAGTGATGCGATATGGTCCTTCTTGTCGTGATCTCCATCCTGCGCCTCCGGATTTCGGCCCCAGGGTTCCAGCACCATAAGCACCAGGGTACTAGTGCCTTCCGATGTGGTAGTCCATCACCTTCGTGACCGTCTACTACTACTTAACAACATAAGGTAATTACTTTACCTTTGCCACAACCATATGACATCACAACGCCCCTTACAAAACAAAGTTAGACGCTTCTACTTTATCTTTGCATGTTTTACGTGGCTGAATGGGCTTTCGCACAAGAACCATTCTTACCTACGAACTTTCACCACAACGCTAATCAAGTAGTTGTTTATACTACACCCCTTTCGGGGCCTTCCATTGCAAATGGCATACCCACTAATGCGAGAGAGACAGACACCCCCCCAAAGCCACTTTATACAGTACAAGCCGTATGTCAAGCGTGGACCAGTCTCGCGAATGAACGCGTAAAGTCGGTTGGGGGCTGCTTTATCAAGCATTACTGTGGTATACACAAGTACACGTGGGATAGTAACAACTAAAAGATCAACGCTCACACGCTACATCTCGTGTGTTCTACCCATACTAGCAATACTATGAATAGATCTAGCTCTGATACCACTATAGGGGTTCGCGTATGAAAACAATAAATTTTACCCTACGCCCCTGATGACCGACAAGTATAGGGCGTGTATCGCAGTATTTCGATAAGTAAGAGTGTCGAACCCAACGAGGAGCATAAGGTGCTAGCTAGTGGTATGGATCAGGAATTCTCTACAAATACTTAGCAAACCGATTTTTAGGGGTTTTTGATAAAGCAAGTAAATAAAGTACGAGTAAATAAAAGACAGTAGGAATAAATGCAGCAAGTGGCCCAATCCTTTATGCAGCAAAGGACAAGACGGTTGTATTAATTAAGATGACCAAACGTTCTCGAGGACACATGTGAAGACTATCAAGTGCTTTCGCTTCATATAGTTGGTTAATCTTCTTTAGCTTGCTAAGTGTTGTGTGGGTGAACCTGTGCTAATGTACCGACCTTCCTAGGACTACTACATACTTGTGATTATACCCCTTGCAAACATCCGTAAGTACAAGAAAGTAATTAAAGTAGAAACCTAACCACAACTTTAAACTCTAAGACCCTTACGTCCCTTGTGCAATGGTTTCCTAACGGGGGTTTAGGTTTATGTCACTCCGGCAACCCCTACGATTAGTAGACAAATACACAATGCATTCCCCTAGGCCCTTATAGGTGAAGTGTCATATAGTCGACGTTCATATGACACCACTAGAAGTATACCACAACTTAAATATTAAACTATTGAATCTTTCTCAACACAACACCATTACTAACAACATGACTTCTCCAATGTCCTCAAGAACAAAACAATCTACTCACAAGACATCATATGGATCATGATCAGAGATAGAATAATGATGTATAACAATCTGAACATAAACAATAATTCAACGGTTCACTCAATAGCATCAACTACAAAGAGTAATCAACACCGGGAAAGTTTCCCCTAAGAACTATGCAAGATTCAACCCAATTGTTATAGCAATATGGAGATGGTGATGAGGGTGTTGATGATGATGGTGGTGGTGATGATGATCCCGATGAAGTCCAACTTGATGGTGGTGTTGATGGCGACGATCTCCCCTCTCCGGGAAGGAATTCCCTCGGCAAAAATCTGTCTGCCGAAGAGATCTTTCTCTCTCGGTGTTTTCCGCCCCGCAGAGGCGGCGAAATATTTCTGTGGTCGCTTCTCGAGTATTAGGGTTTTGGGAGGAATATATATGCCAGAGGGGAGAGCCAGAGGTGGGCCAGGGCGGCCACACCACCTGGTGGCGTGGCCTAGGGTGGCCCGCGCTAGGGGGTGGTGTGGGCCCCCTGTGGCCCATCTCCACTCCTCCTTCTGGCATCCTTCGTCTTCTGAAAAATAGGATTTTCCGTATATTTTCCCGGATTTTCTGATCTTCGTGAATTTTGCCTCCAAACAGCACCTTTTCCATCGGAATCCTGACTACAGCGGTCCATGCTCCAAAAGTCATCAACCATGCAAAAACATATGAAATTACATAAGTATCATATCTTAATATGAAATATATCAATGAATAACAATTATGACATAGAATAGTGATGCAAAATGGACGTATCAACTGCCCCAAGCTTAGACTTTGCTTGTCCCCAAGCAAAACTGAGCTCAATAAACATGACCTCGGGTTTATGGAGTGAAGAGTTGATAAAACAATACGGATAAGAAGCATCACATTCATACATACATAGATCATAATAGAAGAGAACTCACTATTATATAACTTAACTTGCAATAAGTAAAGGAAACACAATAACGATACATATAGTGAATCATAATTGGTAATGACAAACTTAGCTCATGGTCGAAGAATAGTTGATAATTTGCTGGAGTTCACAAATAACTGATTTTCAATGATAGCTTTCAAAGTAGTAATCACCAAAATAAGAGCAATGTGCAAAATAAGGAACATAAGAAACATGATTGAATAAATCATCATATGAATGAATGAAACACAACAACTCAAAATACTTGATGAGATAGAAGGGGATAGGTTTACTGACCCAACTAAAAAGTAAAAGAAAGGCCCTTCGCAGAGGGAAGCAGGGATTTCAAGTTTCATAAAGAGCTCCCAAAAATTATGATACTTATTAGCTTTCAGCTCTCGTTGCCCCTATCATAGGCATCTTTAGGTGATTAAGGTTAAATTGATCAAATACGAGGATATGCTTGACAAGTTGTAAATTGAGAATCTCATGTCCCTTGAATACGAGGGCCGCTCCTCATGCTACTCAAGTTTAGTCACCGGTAAGTTCTTGTCATCGTAAGCACATGTGTATCATAGAGAACTGCCAACGGGGTACCCCTTGCCCGATGATACGGAAGAATCCCCATATCAAAATGACAAGGCAAGCAGACAACAAGCATATCAACAATCTTCTTATTTACCATGGGAATAAGGTGCTTTTTTCTCTCTTTCCTCTTTTCTCATCTTTTTTTTCTTTTTCTCTTTTTCTCAGTCTCTCTCTTTTTTATAAGAAGAATGCATCATAGATGCTCGTTATGGTTACGCTGCAGGTTTCCACCATGTCAGCATGGATTAGACCAGCGCCCTAGGCGTTTCTCTAACACACATAGATAACTCCATGGACTTACAAGCTCCCCTTTCATTTCACACCGACGACATCCATAGCCAAAAGAACATGATATCAACTAGGTACAAAGTGCCATTGCAATGTTGAAAGCGTTCCCCATGACAACATGGTTCTACTAATTCACAACTCAAAAAGCGCAAGGATATACGCAGCATAGATGGCCACAATGGTTCAAGTTTATTAAATGCAAGAAAGTAAAGTGTGCCATCAAGTTTATGAGAGCTTTAATCACTAATTTTCACATAACAAGTTTAATTTGGAAGGTAGATAAAAACAAGAATTTACTTGGAATAGCAATAATGCTAATAGGTAGGTATGGTGGACACAAATGGCATGGGTTTTTGGTTTAAGGGATGGATGCACGAGAAGAAGTCCTCTCAGTATAGGTTTTTGGCTAACAAGGTTTGGTAGCAAGTATAAGAGTTGAAGGAAACAAACATACATGTGATAAAGACAAACATGCAATCTTCCTTGGAAGCACAAATGATCTTAACTAGAGAATACTAAACTTATGAGAAAATCAAGAAAGAAAGATGATGAAATTATATTTCTTTAGAGTACTTTTGTCTTTTTCAATCAACTCTCAAAAATAGTGTTGCTACTGACCGAGCCAGGTTTGCCAAAACCAACTAAATTAACTCAATGATACTAAAGTGATACCAATACTAACAACAAGAACAATCATATAACCACGAATTGAAAACTAATATAAGATATGTTAAAGAGTAAATGATAGAACTTCTCATTAATATTCCATAACGGCAACTCACAACAAGGGATACATATCTAACGCGAGAGGGGACACTTCCATAATGCAAACCATCCTACAGAATAACTTCTCTATTCATGATATGACTCTACTAAAAAGGTAAAAAGATAGAAGATAGTGATGTGATACCGTGGCACTCTCCCAAGCTTGGAACAAACCAAGGGGATGCCAAACCTGATGACGAACTACTCCTTTGGTGGTGGTGGTATCCTCTTGATGAGCTCTGTGATTAATTTCCCCAAGTCCTCAATCTCGAAGGTGAGAGTACAAATAAGCTGCGAGTTTTTCTCAATGCGGCTCATGATCATGTAGGGTTAAGAATCCCAGCTCTTGCGATTCTTTCTCCACTCTACCTCCTTGAAGTCTTCTTTTCCTGCATGGCTAGAACGAGGCAAATCCCAGTTGGAGGGTAATTTCTCCTTGGGCATATTCTAGTATTGATGCTCATGGATAAATGTATGGAAAGGATTCTTGGCGCACGGAGGAAGTGACCAGGGATCTGAACGGTGATGAGGAGGCTTCCTCCCATTGACATAGTCCTGGCAGGGTTTGCCACCACTCCAATGATTGCAATGGTAGTGCCGGTGTGTAGGGGTGGGCGTTCAGTTCCCCCGAACTGATCGGATCGGTTCCTCTGTCATTCAACTATTTCGGTTTTGAAAAGTTACGCACCGATCGGTCAGTGGATATTTAGCTAACCGAAACTTTGGTGGCCCGAGGAATCGGTTCGGTCCACCGATCTGACCGAACAAACCGAGCGGCGCCCTAGTCTTGGGAGATGTCGTCGTCCTCCCAGCTCACCAGCGGCACTAATGGCCTGCCGTGCTTCCGCCCCTTGCACCTCGCCAGCAGCCCAGCACCAACAATCGCCATGTCTACTTCAATTGGTGCAACAGCCTGGGACACATACTGACAACGCTTGATGTCAATATGTCATGTTCTCCGTATGCGCCTAGGACGAAATCTAAATTAGAACGAATGTGGCAATCGATAAGCATTCACACATTTATTAGAAAAAAATCACGCAAGAACAAATCGGATCTCAACACTGAAAAATCCAAATCGGACAGAACTAGAAAATAGTCTTGCAGATTGCAAACTAGCAGCAACATCAGCTTTCGATGCGGATGTCTTCCGGGACAAATTAATCTTCCCATGTGGGATTCCTTCGAAAGGCGCATCACCCACGGCCACGGCCATGTACTAGAGCGGATCGACCAGATCCCAACTCATATATGGAACTGGGGAGGCAAAATTATCAAGCCACGTGACTGGCGCAAGGCTTGGGGAGGGCAAACATCACTCAGCACCATGATTTCTGGAGAGGGAGTTCGTGAGGCTATCGCTGATTTTGGGGGAGAGAAGAGAATGGGGTCAAAACATGTCTGCCTCGTCCGCCAATCTCTTGATAGGGGTGGGTCTCGGTTTTCGGTCACTTCGGTGTACCCAAGGGCAGGACCGAACTCACCGTAACTAATTCGGTTATTTAATTATGCTAACCGAGACCAGTACCGAATAAATCGGTTTCGGTCACTCTGGCTTTGGTCCAAGTTAAATCGGTTCGGTGATTCGGTTTCCGGTTTATATGCCCACCCCTACCGGTGTGCTTTGCCTCCTCTTCATCTTCACTCATGATCTCCTTCTCCTGCTCGGGGTCTTGGAGATCTTCCTCCATGGGCTCCTTTCCTTTATCCTTGGCGGACACCATTATGCTTCTAAGCTTTCAAGAATAGTTCCTGGCAGAAACAGATTGAAACAAAAACACGACGAAAACACGATATACGAACCTCGGGGGATCCAGGGGATTATATATTATGAAGTTTCCCATCAAAAGGAAGGTACTAGGAGAAAACGGGTCGGAGACGGAGTCTGGAGTGGCCACACCACCTGGTGGCGCGGCCAGGGGTGGGCTTGTGCCACAGGGTGGTGTGAGCCACCCTGGCTCCGTTTTCGTCCCTCTTTCTCTTCGTAGATTTCCTTATTGTCTAAAAACTGCAAAAATATAGTTGGATAGATCATTCACGGAACTTTTCTTACCAGAACTGTTACTTATTTGAAAACGGACTCTGCAGGTCTCTGAATTTGGTATTTAGTGGGTTCTTCCGGAGTCACCACTTCAATAACATCAATATCTTCATCTTCATACACTTATTAATCGAGTCAATAAACCTTTCACTTCCTTACTACACCATTACCTCCACTACCTGGAAATTTCTTTCACACAAAACTTCACACAGTTCTTATTAGCAACATTAGTATAAGTGAAGTGATAAAACCTTTTGAGTTCAACTTCAACTGAAAACCATCAAAACATAAGGTACTGTAGCAACTCCTTCCGAAAACCAAAAAAGAATTCAAAAAGGAAATCGAATAGAGAAGCAAATGCAAGAGTGGCAAAATATGTCAAAACAGACCAGCAGGTAAAGATCATTTTTTCGAACATCTTCTGTTGCTCAAATCAAAAAGTGCATAACTAACAAAAGTTAAATAACAACCTGGGGCAGAAGTAAAAAATATTACAGCTCAATCCGACATACACAGATCTCTCACGAAGTTTTACGGTGAAGCACAAAAATCTGTTTCGGGACAACAACTTCCCCAAATATTACTTCTCTCTCATTAGATGTTGATCTTGACACAAAAACCAAATAAAACGGATAAGGAGTGGTTATTACCGAAGTAATAACTTCCAAGACTCAAAGAAACAAAAAAAAACTGAAAGCAAAAACAAATTGGGTTGTCTCCCAAAAAGCTCTTTCTTTATAGCCATTAAGACGAGCATGACAATTTCAAAGATGCTCACATAGGAATATGAATTGAAGTGAAAGAGAGCATTAAGAAGAAGAAATACACACATTTAAGTTTAACCCACTTCCTATGCAAGGGAATTTTGTAAACAAAAAAGTTGTTGAAACCAGAAACTGCTAGCATAGGAAGGCAAAAGAAGTGCAACATAAGAACTTTTAGCATAAAACGAGGAAACTTGATATTATTGAGATACAAAAGAACACTTTTCCCTCTCTCATAGTAACTTTCATTATCATGCATAAACTTAACAATATAACTATCACTAGGACCATCGTAACAATGATCACTTATTCTAACAGAAAACACAGGAATACTAGCTCTCATAACACTACCTTGTGAGACAATATTAGAGGTATCCTTACCAAGGATAGTGTGTCCCTCTTCTACATATTTAGTGACAAAGTCTTTCACATTTGCTATTATAGGTTCATCGACCATTTGTTTATCAGGTTCAACAGCTTTATGTGTACTTTCATTAACCATACTAGCTATCATAGAATGTTCCTTTACCTTAACTGGTAAAGGCATTTTCTCAATGTAAGGTTCAGGTAAAACATGATTAGTAGTATAAACTTCAGTATTTCTTGTAGGAAAACTCTTAGCAATATCTTTATAAAGTTCATGATACTTATTCCACTTCTTTTTAGGCACTTCAATGTAGGAAGCAAAAGCCTTAAAATAAGAAGCAATAGCTTGAAAGTCTAGACCATAAGCATATTTAATGTTTTGAAAGTCATCAGTTCCCATAAAATATTCAATGCATTCATAATCATAATTTATACCTGACTTTCTACCTTTGGCATTCTCCCAGGCTTCAGCCTTATCTTGAATACGGTTCAGAAGATCCCATTTAGCTTCTTCTTCCATGCGAGTGAATGATCCAGCACAAGAAGCATCCAATAAATCCTTATCATGAAGAGAAAGCCTTGCATAAAAGTTATTGATAATAATATTGTTGGGGAGCTCATGAATGGGACAGTTGAGCATAAGTAACTTCAATCTCCCCCAAGCTTGAGTTGTACTCTCTCCATCAAGAGGCAAAAAGTTGTATATTTGATTCCGATCTTTATGAATCTCACTAGGAGGATAAAACTTTGAATAAAAGAGAGGTACTATTTCCTCCCATTCAAGAGCTTGACCATTCTTCAGCAGCTTATACCATTCATCAACTCTTCCTTTCAGTGATAATGAGAACAACTTCTTAACTTGATCTGCAGTAATACCTGCACACTTAAACAACCCGCATAATTCGTGTATAAAGAGCAAATGATCACCGAGATGGACAGTTCCATCCCCAACATAGTAGTTATCCATAACACGATCAATAATTCTTGTAGGTATTTTAAAAGCATCATTCTCAGCAGGTGGTGGTTCATCTACTACCTTAGCAGTGGTAGTAGCATTACCAAATAAGAAACTCAGCAAATTATCCATAACGAAAATAAAGCAACTAACAGAAGTAAATAATACTCATAGTAGAAGTTTCCTTTACCAGTTCCACTCTCCAATAGCGCTTCACTCCCCGACAACGGCGCCAGAAAATAGTCTTGATGACCCACAAGTATAGGGGGTGTATCGCAGTATTTTCGATAAGTAAGAGTGTCGAACCCAACGAGGAGCACAAGGTGCTGGCTTGTGGTATGGATCAGGAATTCTCTACAAATAATTAACAAACGGATTTTTAGGGATTTTTGATAAAGCAAGTAAATAAAGTACGAGTAAATAAAAGATAGTAGGAATAAATGCAGCAGCTGGCCCAATCCTTTATGCAGCAAAGGACAAGCCGGTTGTATTACTTAAGATAACCAAACGTTCTCGAGGACACATGGGAAGACTGTCATGTGCTTTCGCTTCATATAGTTGGTTAATCTTCTTTAGCTTGCTAAGTGTTGTGTGGGTGAACCTGTGCTAATGTACCGACCTTCCTAGTACTAATACATACTTGTGATTATACCCCTTGCAAACATCCGTAAGTACACGAAAGTAATTAAGGTAGAAACCTAACCACAACTTTAAACTCTAAGACCCTTACGTCCCTTGTGCAATGGTTTCCTAACGGGGGTTCAGGTTTCTATCACTCCGGCAACCCCTACGATTAGTAGCCAAATACACAATGCATTCCCCTAGGCCCATATAGGTGAAGTGTCATATAGTCGACGTTCACATGACACCACTAGAAGAAGTACACCACAACTTAAATATCAAACTATTGAATCTTTCTCAACACAACTCCATTACTAACAACATGACTTCTCCAATGTCCTCAAGAACAAAACAAACTAATCACAAGACATCATATGGATCATGATCAGAGATAGAATAATGATGTATAAAAATCTGAACATAAACAATAATTCAACAGTTCACTCAATAGCATCAACTACAAAGAGTAATCAACACCGGGAAAGTTTCCCCTAAGAACTATGCAAGATTCAACCCAATTGTTACAATAATATGAGATGGTGATGAGGGTGCTGATGATGATGGTGGTGGTGATGATGATGATGATCCCGATGAAGTCCAGCTTGATGGTGGTGTTGATGGCGACGATCTCCTCTCTCCAGGAAGGAATTCCCTCGGCAGAAATCTATCTGCCGGAGAGATCTTTCTCTCTCAGTGTTTTTCGCGCCGCAGAGGCGGCGGAATATTTTTGTGGTCGCTCCTCGAGTATTAGGGTTTTGGGAGGAATATATACGCCAGAGAGGAGAGCCAGAGGTGGGCCAGGGCGGCCACACCACCTGGTGGCGCGACCTAGGGTGGCCCGTGCCAGGGGTGGTGTGGGCCCCCTGTGGCCCATCTCCACTCCTCCTTCTAGCATCCTTCGTCTTCTAGAAAAATAGGATTTTCCGTATATTTTCTCGGATTTTCTGATCTTCGCGAATTTTGCCTCCAAACAGCACCTTTTCCATCAGAATCCTGACTGCAGTGGTCCATGCTCCAAAAGTCATCAACCATGCAAAAACAGATGAAATTACATAAGTATCATCTCTTAATATGAAATATATCAATGAATAACAGTGAATTATGATATAGAATAGTGATGTAAAATGGACGTATCAGCCCCTGAACCCCTTTGTTGACAGGACCTATGTATTAGTAATGTAGTAACAGAGGGGATTTTCACGAACTTACCCTTGAAGACCGAAAAGCGTTGTCAATGCTCGGGAGAGCGTGGTTGATGTAGACGAACCGAAGCCGGCCTCAATGTCATGATGAAGTCCTCGCACTCTTGTGGCTCCAAGGACTCCTAGTGCCTCAAATGTTGCACCTCGTAGGGAGTTACACGCATCTGTTGCCTCGCGATGACTCCCGCTTCCCTGATCCAGCAGTAGTTGCGGAAGTAGAGCTCCTGGATCCGAATCCCGCAACACGACGGCGCACTCCGCGGTGAAGATGTCTCTCGTTCGCGCAGTCCGAAATTGGGATCACGGTCACAGGAGAGAGAGAGATAATATCAATTGGATGTCTCCTCAAAAGTGAGGAAACCTTTATTGAATATTGTGTTGTATTATTTGGTCAAAATACCCCACTATATATAGGGTAAGGGGAGGTACTCCCTCCCTCAAAGTCCTAGGGTGGGACTAAACAAGGGAGGAGGTGGGGGGAGGCGCCGCCGGCCAGCCCCCACCATCGGTACAATGTGGGGGGAGGCCCACTAGGGCAGCCGGCCAACCCCCTTGGCCCCTCCTAGGGGTGCGGGCCCCTCTTGGGCCATTTCCCCTCCGGCATTTGGCCCATTAAGCCATTTGACCATTTAATTGATTTTCTCTTTTATTAAACAATTATGAATAAATGATTAAATCAATATTTAACATTAATTCACATATTATTCAATCTCCGTGGCTATGGAACACCTTCCACCTCCACTCTAGACATCCTCTAGACTTACCGAAACCCTTCCGGTTTTCTCTCTTCTCTTTCTTCGGTGATTCTACTAATCATGTAAACACTCTCTAAGCATCACCAAGCCCTTAAGCGTGATACCCCACGGTTCAGGAACACTCCAGACATGGTCGGGACTCTCCTGCACCAATGATCAACAGAGGGACCTGGATGGCCATGTGACCCATGTGCATTCCACGAAATCTTTCGTCGTTTGAACCATGAACGTCGTGTCATATTCCTTTTGTCTCTCGATACTTGCATTGTCCGAGATCTGATCAATGACATCACCATGTCGGGTTCAATATCGATACCGACAAATGCTACTTGACTCGTTTCGACAAGTAATATCCTTGTGATCAAATGACACGTTGTGCAACTATTGGATATAACTTCTCCGAGTGGGCCCTTGAGTATCTTTTCGTCACGTGGATGAAAAAATCCCGCTCTTGACGTATAATTCCTCTACTATTCCTCCGAATACCTGAATACACCTTTATGATCACCGTTTAACTGTGTGACGTTTGATGCTATCAAAGTACCCTCAGGAGACAATGATTGATATAGCCTCATGGTCTAAGAAATAATCCACTGGGTCTATTCTAATCATCATAACTTGAACTTCATGACATGATCGGGTCACGATGTTTAGGTTGGGTATTAGTTCATCATCTCATTCACAGAATGAGATGACTCCATTTCCAACTAGCAAAATTGCCATATGATCAGGAAACCTTGATCATATGTTAACCAATGCACCAATGACTAGAGTTTTATCGGCAACCCCTGGTTTTTTATATATCACACCAGTATTTACGTTTTCTTTCAATACAGTTATAGCATGATATAAAAATTAATCATAAACTTTATGAAATATTATTATAATCGTTATTACTATTTGTCTCTAGGGCATATGTCCAATAGTGATTATGTGTGTATATGTGTGATCTGAATTAAAGTTTGACTTAGGTCAAACTTCCATTTTGAATTCATTCAATCCTTTTAGTTTAAAGTTTGAATATGGTTTCTATTACTAGTGAACATTTGGTTGCAAACAACTTCACTAGAACCAATTTCAAACAAGTTTTTGAAATTTTAAAATTGACCCTAAATTTCTATATGCATGCTATGCAAAACATCAATTCACACTTCTACCCTTCCTATAATATAATTTTATGGGTCATGACATCCTCTGCCCTCTTATAATAACTTCATCCCGAAGTTAAGGTTCCCTATATATCTAAAGAGCCGAGGGTTGTTTCTACGTAAGTCTTCCTCTTTCTCCCAGGTAGATTCTCACTGTGGTGTTTCCGCTGAATATTACAGTACTTTATGGCTCTATTCCTTAGTCATTTCCAATTCTCCTCGAGAGTCTTGGATGGTGTTTCCTCATTGGTAAGATCTGGTTGTAATACTATTTATTTATATGGTAATAGCTTTCTGGTGCCTTTAAACATTTGTGTAATTGTGAAATGTGAAATACACTATGAACTTGGGATAATCCCTTTGACAACCCGAGTTCATACGTGAATGGTCCTTTGTTACTAAGAATATGAATGGTCCTATGTATTGTGGACTTAGTTTCCCTTTCAGCCCGAATCTTTTCACTCCATGTGTTGGGATTACTCTTAAATATACCATATCTCTGACTTGTGGTTTCCACGTTCTTCTCTTAAGATCTGCATAGCTTTTCTATCTACTCTAGGCTATCTTCAGCTTATCTTTGATGATATCTATGATTCTCTATTGTTTGATGATATAGTTAGGTTCGAATTGTTTATATTCTCCTTAATCATACCAAAAAATAGGTGATATGCACTTCCTTCCATATAGTGCTTCACATGGGGCCATTTTAATACTACTCTGGTCACTATTGTTGTATGAAAATTCTGCTAAAGATAGGTGTTCGTACCATGTTCCTCCAAAATCTAAGGCACATGCTCTCAACATATCCTCAAGTATCTGTTGGTTCTTTATGTTTTCCCTCCGGTTTGCGGATGATATGTGGTGCTAAAGTCTAGTTTTGATCCTAAAGCTTCATGTAATTGTTTCTAGGATGCGGCAGTAAATACCGATCCACGATCTATTACTATTCTCTTTGTCACTCCATGTTTGCTTACTATCTCTTTGACATGGAGGTCTGCTAGTTTTTCACAGCTGCCTTTCTGGTTTACTGCTAGAAAAAGTGCAGTCTTTGTTAACCAATCCACTATTACCCAAATTATATCCTTGTGATTTTTCATCATGGGCAATCTAGTAACAAAATCCATTCCAATTTCTTCCGACTTCCAAATAGGTATTGGTGAAGGTTGTAGTTTTCTAGCAGGACTTTTGTGCTCTTCCTTTACTCTTTGGTAGGTGTGACATTCTGCTATGTATCTGGTGGTACCTCGTTTCATATTGTTCCACGAAAAGGTTTGTTTAAGATCCATGCACTACCGCACAAAGGCCCTTTGCCGTGTGGGTAAGAAGACACGGCAAAGGCCTTCTGGAACACGCCAAAGGCTTTGCCATGTGTATACACACGGAAAATGCCACACGGCAACATAAACGACGACAAAGAGCCTTTGCCGTGTGTTTTGCGCAATAGACACGGCAAAGCCTTTGCCATGTGTTTTTCCGGCTACACGGCAAAGAAAAGTGACTTGACGATTGGGGTAGATATGATGGTGTATTTCGTGGACAGGACGGTGCCGTGTACTTGGGCTGGGCACACGGCAAAGCATATATCTAAAATAAAAAAAATGGTGCCGCCGCAGTGGCGAGGCCGGCGAGCGTTGTCGACGCAGCCAAGAACGGAGTCGCGGCCGTGCTGGTGCGGTGGGAGGCAGGCAGCATGGTCGACGACAAAGAGGAGCCTCAAGGAAGGTGGAAAGCGTCGTCGTCCTCAAGTCCACCGCACTGCCGCCGCCGTCGTCGTCCCCAGCTGCCCCGGTCGTCAAGCACGCCCGCTGCCGTCATCGTCTTCAAGCCTACCGCCACCGCCGTCGTCCTCAAGCCCGTCACCGTCGTCGTGAAGCACGCACGCCATCTCCATCATCAAAGGACGGGCAGGGCCTGAGCGCCGCGCGGCGAGGGCTAGAGAGCAGCACGAACATGGGCTGTTGCTTGCCGTCGCCACTACTGGCCGCCTCCGTTGCTTGCCGTCACCACCGCAGGCCGCCGCCGCCGCAGCTTGCCGCAGAGCTGCGCGTGCATGCGAGCTGCGCTAGAGAGTGAGCAGCTACGCCGTTCATGAGAGCTGCGCGAGAGAGTGCACTGCGCATGAGGATAGAGAGAGAGACAGTGGGCACTGGGCAGCCGCTGCGTGTGAGGATAAGAGAGAGCTGCGCGTGAGGATAGAGAGAGACTGAGCAGCTGCTCGTGTGGATAAGAGAGAGAGAGCAGATGCGCATGCGTGCATGCGGGTGTGTCAGGTCATCGATCCGTGTCCAATATTTCTCAACCAATGAGAAGACTCAGCCTTTGCGTGTGTTGAACCAAGATACACGGCAAAGAAGTCTTTGCCGTGTCTATTTTCTATACACACGGCCAAGTCCGACTGTCATAACGGCTTCGTGAAAAGTGTCAAGGATGTACACGTATTGCAAGGGTTTGCCGTGATTGATCCTTTGCCGTGTGTATATCTTTCTGTGTGTTTTCTCGTTATTTTGCCGTGTGCTTTTCTTTGCCGTGTGCTTTTTTTAGAATCATGTGCTCAATCTTTGCCGTGGTTTTTACGCATGCTACTCGTCAAAGTCTTTCTTTGCCGTGTTCCACGAAGCTGGACACACGACAAAGGTCTAAAGACACGGCAAAGGAGATTTTTCCGCTGGTGATGTACAACTTAGTTCATCTAGGGTGTATTGAGTATGGTGTTTGGTGAGCTTATCTTAATATCACCTCTTTGATTCCATATTCCGGTATGCAAATCCTTCCGTGGAACCATAAGGAATTCTCCTCCTTAATTTCAAATGCTAATGGATTTCCCTTGAGTATTTTTGTCATGAATGGGTCATCAGTTTCTACTTGCATGATTTCATCTTCAAGGTTCATTTGCATTTCTCCTAGAGTATTCATTGCTGCCATTGTACCAATAGGTCCCCTTTCCATCTTATCTTATCTTATATTTACTAATTAGAGGCACCATACAAGCCACCACGTTAATTCTGGAGGTTAACAAATTTCGTCTGTCCAATTTACCGATAATTCATATGTAGCCATCGGATGATATTCGATCTTACCCGCACGACGTGGTGACGGAGAGTAACGGGACTCCTATTTTCCTGTCATACACAGTTCCCTCCTGATCTCACCGGAAAAGTTATCCGACAGCTATTGCAATATCCGTGCGCACCTCGCAAAGGCGAGCAATCCGGCGGCTGGGCTACGTATCAAAATCCTCCAATTAGTCGTTCAACATCGGGACAAGAAGCAGGTGCATGGGAAAAAGCTGCCGGTGAGTCCTGCAGTCGCATACCTTCGCGCGCGGCAGGGGCGGCCAAGCGTGTGGATCAATCACAAAAAGTCCGGCTAATCCCAGGCAAGAAAGCCAATCGTAGTTTGTCTGTCCGTACGCTCACGTGTGATTTTATCCCAGCCTTGGCATATAGCTTTACTAAACTTCTAGCAATAGTTTTCTATGTAGCTATGCTAGCTGATTGCCTCAATGATTTAACTAGGGTGTGAGACGCATGTGCTGAAGTTATATACAACTTGTAGATAGCCCTCAGGCTCGACTCATTAAGATTAAAAATAAATAGTTTTTTTGATAGACTTTTATGCATCTAAGCTAATCTTATTTTGCACCCATGTAAAACATTATAACATAACAGTCTTAATCGAAGAAAATATCCATTATACTATTGTATTTCGGCATTAGTTTCTCTTGACTTCAGTTTATAGCAGACAAATTTTTATGATTTTTTCAGTTTGGAAGAAAACTTGCCCGGGAGAATTGTAGGTAACGTTTGTACAATGCAATCAAGCAAAAAAGGGGACGTCAATGATTTCAAATTCGAGCCCAAAATTGGTCTGCCGAGGTTAGATGTTCCTTAGATCTTATTACTGAATTATAATAACTATCTCCAGATAAGATGACGTAGTAGTTTCTCTGAACACATCGATGCTTAATTATATTCAGACGAACCGATGCATTAAATTTTAGAGTTTATAGCCATCCGCGCATTTCTAATTTGAACCTTTCTAGCCATGCTAAGCATCTATCTTTTACTGTACTACTATATCTAGACTCATTAGAAATTTTCATGTTAAATCTAGATAAGAGAAATTATATATCTAATAGTTTAGAAGAGATAAGTCGTTTGGTCAGTCATCTCCAACGATGCATAATAAAACTACTCTCTATAGTACAGTTGGATCATAGAAAACACTCCGATGTCCCTTGAACATGAGGTCGATGGGAAGTGACCTGCAACATTTTAGCCGCAATATCATGAAAAGTTGAAAATACAATGTGTTTCAAAGCAAATAGATCTACAACAATGTTTTCTTTTGACCCTCCGTAGAAGATTGCTTTCCATGCCAAAAGGCCAAACAAACCATTAAGCTTTTTTTGTATATATGACGATGGATGAACTTGTTACAAAGAAGTTTCACCAAAAGAATGTGGATGTTTCGTTAAGTTATTTCTTAAGCAACACAAACAATACTCATCTTCTAACCCATGATGGGAAAATAAAAGGTGGACTACACCTTCTCGAATCTTTTTTGGTTATACATACAAGTACTGCCATTTGTGTCATGCGTACTGGTCTATAGGTGAAAACAAGCTTGAATTTATCATTTTTATTTCTATCCAGAACTCTCTATATTACCATGTGATAGGAGAAATTAATAGATATGTAAGCATAATTCATTTATGAAACTTCTAATAATTACATTCAGTATGATACGAACTATATAGGGCCTAGCTATGTATACATGTGAAATATTGTCAGTGGATCCACAAATATATGTAAAATCTAGGATTTAATATCCCATTGAATAGACTTATATTTATTACAAGTTCCACTAAGGCAACAAGAATGTCATAGGGTCTTGATATTCTCACCATATACTCCTGCAAGTGTGACGGTATTATACAAAATCAGCATCTATGTTGTGTATTCTTCGAACGGGTATCATAAAAAATTCGAATATGTTTGACCTAGTAGTGCCCTTCTCTTCAGTTTTGTCATGATTTGTATATAAATCACCCTAATATACAATTGGATTCTCTCGAAACAACTTTCTCCATGTCTGAGATTTGGAAACTTCATACAAATGTCTCTCTCAAGTAGAAAACAAATTGTTGGTGATGTTGGATACAAGCTAACCATTTATCACCATAGCTATGTCCAACAAATAATATCAAACAAAATAATGTTAGCCCGTGCGGATGCATGGGTTGATGACTAGTAACTCTAATTGAGTTTGTTCTATTTTTTTTGTAATTTCTTAGGTGGTTTTATTTCTACTAGCATGTTACACGTCGCTTTTCGGCTTAATGTGTCCGCTACGACATTTGCGTTTCCTGGTGTATAGTTGACGGTTAGGTCATAGTCCTTAATCAATTCCAACCATCATCGCTATCTCATGTTTAACTCTTTCCGTGTGAAAAAGTACTTCAAACTTTTATGGTCGGTGAATAATTCACACTTTGATCCATATAATAAGTGTCTCCAACTTTTTAAAGCATACACTACGGCTTACAGTTATAAATCGTGTGTTGGGTAGTTCACATCATGTGGTTTTAACTGTCTGGATCCATATGCAATGACTTTGCGGTCTTGCGTGAGAATGCATCCTAATACGTTCTTTGATGCATCACAATATACCGTGTAATCTTTTCCAGATTCTCGTACGGCTAGTACTGGTGCTGTAGTTAACTTTTCCTTTAGTATTTGAAAATTACTGTCTGCTGAATGGTTTGTCTTTTCTTAACAACTTGGTCATAAGTTTGGCTGTTGTAGAGAATCCTTCAATGAATCTTAGATAGTATCCTAACAGTCCTAAGAAAACTAACTTCATTTACATTGGTAGGCGCTTTCCAATCTAGGATTGATTATATTTTATTTGGATTCACCGAAATTCCTTCCTTTGTTATCACATGTCCTAGGAATTCTACTCGTTCAAGCCAGAATTCACATTTGCTGAACATGGCATATAGTTGGTGTTCTCTAAGGGTTTATAGAAAAATTCTTAGGTGTTCCACATGCTCTGTTTTATTTTGGAGTCTACTAGTATATCGTCAATGAACACTATCATGAACTTGTCCAAGTATGGCATAAACACGTTGTTCATTAGGTTCATGAATATTTCTGGTGTGTTTGTTATTCTTAATGGTACAACCAAGTATTCATGGTGTCTATATCGAGATACAAATGCAGTTTTAGGAATATCCTCTTCCTTTATCTTAATCTAGTGTATCCCGATCTTAAGTCAATTTGGAAGAAAACTCCCGCTCCTTTGAATTAATTAAACAAATCTTGTATCCTAGGTAATGGATATATGTTCTTAATAGTGACATTGTTAAGGTTATAGTAGTCTCCTCACATTCTTCTACCTCTACCCCTTTTGTCTACAAAGATTACAGGTGCACCCCAAGGTGAAATGTTTTCTCGAATAAAACCTTTTTCCTCCAGTTCATCTAACTGGTCTTTTAGTTCAACTAGTTCCTTGGGTCCTAATCTATATGGTGTTTGTGAAATCGATGATGTTCCCAGTATCAAGTTGATTGTAAACTCTATTTCTCTATCTAGTGGAATTCTAGGTAATTCTTTTGGAAACACATCCTTAAATTCTGTTACTACTGGTATCTTCAATCCATACTTCCTTTATAGAATTAAGTTGCAAGCCTATTTCTAATTGGTTGGGTTTCTCCCTGTGGTATATTGTTTTGTCTCCGAAAGTGTCTAGTATGGATATCGTGTTCTGTTCACCATTAACTTGGGCTTCATTCTTTCCTAACCAGTCTATGCCCAAGATTACTGCAATTTCTTTGATGGTTATTAAAAATAAGTCTGCATAGTATTCCTGCTAATTTATTATAATGAGTTGTTTCTCCTTAAGATGTGTTAATAAAATCCTGCTCTATACCACTTCTATAAAAACTGGTACTCTTAATTGGCTTCATATTATTTTGTTTTCCTTAACAAATTCTTGTGATATGCAAGACGTGGTTGATCCAATGTCAAATACTACTTTTCATGGGTTTGTCAGAATATTTAGTGTACCCATAACTGCTTGCTTTGATTCGACTATTTCACCCATTTTTTACTACTTATTTGTCCATAAACTAGCGTTCCCTTATGCAACCTTTTGACTCCAAAGTTTCTTCCTTTAGAAATCAATTTCTTTCCTCTTAGTCTTTTCATGTGATCTTTAAATTTTTATTTATTTGGGTAATCGATCCTTTTGTTCCCCAACTATCAGCATTTATAGCAACTAATTTGTGATTTATCTTTTCTCTCTTGGTCCCTTGTCGGGTTTGTGACAGAAAACGATGCATAAACTTATTTTGGATTTCTTGGTCCTTTCTTGTTCCCTCTTCCACCAACCGCCCATATTGCAAGAAACTTTGCTCTATGTTTTAACTTGTTTGGGTTGTGGAAAAACTAACGCTTGTGGAATTTCCATTTCCATAAGTTTGATTTATCTTATCTAATTTTCCGATTTGGTTTTCTACCTGTTGGTCTTGTATCATTACCCCTTTCCTAGTCCTGGTGCATTTACGTCATAACACCATGTTACATCATGCACATGCACAGAGGGTTTTTCATTTTAAATGCACTTTCTAGTCACTCACAAAAAAATTGAAGATACAAATACATCCACAAGATAACGAACATATACCATGTATTTATGTCGGAATATTTACATCATATTACATTATTCAAGAAACAAGTGAGACCCAGCTCACTTATATATTTACATCATTCACAGATTACAATAGTCATTTTCATACGCTCTACAATACTAAGCACACTAAGTTAATACAACTGATCTGACTCACTTGTCGTCTCCCTCATAATACTTTCCGGGTACCCAACAACTATATCATGCATTATGACACAACGTACCCGATAACTTAATTCTACACGTGGGTTTCTACTCTGGATTGGAACTCTGTCCAAGTGTCAGGTCATTCAAAGTAAAATAACTACTCACGTACTTTAGTGCTTCCTCATCTCCATTATAATCTTTTCCCTTATCTATATTCGTACGGTACTCGGATGTCCTAATATCAACTGGTCCAATTACTCCCGGGTAAATGGGACTATAGGGTGTAGGCATATAATCAACTTCAAATACACTCTCATGTACAAAACTTAGAGGATTTTCCATTGCCTCGCTGCACATGGCATAAAATCTATGGACAACTCACTATCTTCTAAAATAGGTTCACTACTCATCCACACTTCTCCTTCCTCTTCCATGCCCCTTCCTATGTGTCAGAAGGCACATCATCACTCCACTCCTCTCATTCTTCCTCATTAATGATTACTACAGTAGTAGGGAATTCTAGGTTGTATGGGCTTATGGGGTTATTAGTTGGGTTTACAGGTTCTACTTCCCGCTCTTTTGTTTCCATAAGGGTATAGGTGGTAAATTGTGGCTGAGGAACTTTTGCTTCATTCTCCATCCTATTTTTCAAAGCTACGAACTTATCCTGATCCATAAAGTCCTTCAACGTCATTTCTACTTTGGTACCAAAGTTCCATGGGTATTAAAGAAAGAATTGATCATGGCCACACATCGGTCCATGTACTAAGCTGAATATTCAGGATCAGTCCTCACGAATGTGATATGATCGACCTTATCCCGATCCTCTTCTTCACCATAAGGTAGTGGTGTAAAGGTTGTCCCAAACAACTCCTTCTTCTTAAACTCTCTAAGACTCATAATTGTCTCTATTACATCGATTTGATAGGCCAAATTACTGCTCCTAGCCTCCCTGTAAGGTATTATGTTTCCCATCCTTAACACTTTAGGCAACAATATATTGACACGAAACTTGGCATGAATCATCCCGTCCATGTAAGCATAAACTTTGACGGGAACTAGCATCTCCTATTCCAACTCAAGCAACAATCGACATAGAACTTTAGTCCAATCCCCTTTGTAATCATCTAGACTTGTATCTCAGACTCTTACTTTAAGTTTCGGCATCGAACTTGTCATAATGATTGATAAAAAAATAAAAAATAACTTACTTGACATTAATAAAGAATTGTTGCACTAATACTGTGACATGGCTATCCTCATTTAAATACCAATCACCTTACTATAGAACTCTTTACTAACTCGTGTTCTACCTACAGGTATCGTCCGCTTACTAGGTTCCGACGTAAGGTTAAAGAAATTTCTCTGATACCAGCTGTGGTGACCCAGTATACCACTACATGTTGTAGTGTACAAGTCGTTGTTATGACACTCATGAAAGTCCTCATCCATAAATATCACATCCCTTAGAGTGATACAATAGAAACATTATGGGTCCAATAGCTTTTGTTTATTCACATCAAGAGCGAAAAGTGTACAAAAGCTTCGAGATCCTCCTCGGTCCAATGAGGATTCACAACACGATAAAATTTCAAATGTAAAAGGAATATCTTCCTGATCAATGGTAATACTAAGCTTAAAACCATTGGAGCTAGAAACTTATTAGATAAGCTATACTATTGCTAGCTCATCTTCCTATGCTTTCTTTGATGAATCCTATATCTACATTTTGCCTCATTTCTACTAATATGATACCCTGTTGTTGATTATACTCTTCATGTTGGCCCCTGAGTCTTTTCACAACCTAAGCAAGGATTTAAGATGATAGATTGAGTACGCAGCGTATTCAGCAAGTTCTATGGTGGTAGTCTGATATCTATTTGAAAGTCAATGATCAAAGATAAGAGATTTGTGTAGGTTTGTAAAAAAAGTTTTTAGAAAAGGTAAGTTTTATATTTTTTTGAAATTTATAAAGCTGTTAGTCTTCACGGGTTGTCTGAACTTTCATGGTGTTCCTTTCCATGCTGCGATCATAATCCTTTCCCCGGATAGGGAGTAACATGTCACATTTTTACACTCTCAAGAGGTGCGTTGCTTTGCTCACAAACGTCCTTAGCCTTATTACTCCTCCCATATTTCCTTATATATGGGGTCTTGATACCAACTTTCACTGAGTCATGCCAAGTCCCCCTGCACGACCCTGCTGCCCATCCAATGTAATGAATTTCGGTCGAGAGACCTACGTTCAATTACCATCCCTTCTAATATATCAAGTTGTTATCCTGAAGCATAAGATAGGGACGCCACGGGCTCCCACCCGCTTATCAACTCTCTAGTTCACAGCTCGACTAGATATACGAGGACACACGAAAGGAAGAAGGTACTTCTAACTTTCTCACCCCATAACAAGATCTACGGTAAGCGCAATACTATATTACGCAAGAATAGTTCACTATTATTGTTGCTAATCCTAACTTTCCTGATACAATGAAACCTCCATCACATGATCTTTCAATCATGTATACATTCATGATTCCATCGCCCATCATTTATTCATTTCATTCCAAAAATGGTATTGCATTTTGAATGCAAGTAATAACAATGTTTGGAAAATATTTTCACAAAGTAAGCCAAAGTACATGTAACATTTCACTTGCAACATGATTGCAAGATTAACATCACAAAGGTGATGCAAGAATGAACTTTCCTGTTAAAGGCGAGATAATGCAGTTCACATATTTTACTTAACCCTAGACCTCAGGTTCTGGAATTCACAACATCGTCTGATACAAACAATATTTTCTTGGCAAATATGTGGTGCTCTAATGAAATTACATGCAATGTAGTTCTCGTGTGTTGTGTTCTAAATGTACTGACTCAATTATTTTATTTTTGTGTGTTTATCCCTTTTCTATGGTTTTAGGGGATTTTCTTTGGTATTTTATTTATTATAGCAATCCACTAGGTATATTAAGTCTTTCACTTTGGAATTTTCATATTTCTACGAAAATTGGGGTTTACATAATTATCATTATTTTCCCTAATTTTATTGGAATTTTTATGAATTTTTAAGTCTAGGAGTTTAATTATTTTCACTAACAAATTCACAAAAATTCAAGTGTTTGAAAAAATCCCACAAAAATACTTTTTGGATTCCTTGATTTTGTCTACACCCAAAAATATTTTTATTTTATTATTTCGAGTTTTTATGTGTGAGATATGATTTATTTGGGTTTAAACTATTTGTCAAATGACTAAAATACCCCTAAGTGTTTGGGCCCACTAGTCAGACCCTAGTGGTTAAACCCACTCTCTAGACCTAGCCAGTTAAATCCATCCCACTCTCCCTCACTCATGTCACTCTCACTCCCTCTCCCTCTTGCATGCATGGGCATTGGCCACTACGAGTCGTCGTTGTGTCACCCGACTTCTCTGACTGTCTCTGGCCTCCCCCGCCACCGCGCTTCCGCTAGAATTACTCCCTGTATCTGTCAAAACCCAGATTTTTAATCTCAGATGCCTGTTATGCCATACATCGTAATCCTAGGATTACCATTTTTGCGGGACATAATAGATTTGGATATCACAGTACATCATCCATTACAAACCATAACAAGGTCTTACACAAATAAAGGATCTCATGATCCAGTCTTAATATAAACAAGCAGCAGAATAGTATGCGTAGTAGTGGGCTCAATCTTCAGGGTCACAGGCAATGCTGACGATGGGAGATGATCCTAGTTTTCGTAGCCGTCCTGCT
Source organism: Avena eriantha (assembly GCA_910589775.1). Classification (NCBI taxonomy): domain Eukaryota; kingdom Viridiplantae; phylum Streptophyta; class Magnoliopsida; order Poales; family Poaceae; genus Avena; species Avena eriantha. Next base: position 182,045,362 of record OU342746.1, read on the forward strand.
GTCCATCTTCTTGATAGTCCTCCTCATAGTCTGGCCATGGGAATAGCCATAGACAAAGCCATGCGTACTCTTTAAGTACTTGCAAACTATCACTAACAAGTAAGGTAGTTCTAGTAGGAGTCTTAAGCTCTAGGTTTATTTGCAAAAAGCTAGGTTTATCTAAATTGAGTTTAGAAGTAAATAAAACTAAGTAAAAGTTCTAAATCACTTTAAGGGGAAACCTAGTTTTTATATTCACAACCCTGTTGTGGTCAAGTCAAAAATCATAGTTCAATTCACAAGTCATTTTGAAAACATCTGACGACGGAACAGTATGGCCACTCCAACTGTCCATGACCGCGGACACGGCTATTCGAATAGTTTGACACTCTGCAGAGGTGGTACACTTTCACCACAAAATTCGATACATCCATCAGGGATAACCCTGAATCATCATACTTAGTATGCGGATAATCAATCATAACCTTTTGATTACACACTCTAGTATAGGCACCTCCCCTATGAGCTTGGCCTCCCAGCCATGGTCATCTGCCATCCTAGGCACTACATAGGTAGACATCATGAAGAGGGAGCCTCAGCTCAAACATCTTCTGCGAGGGAATCCATACTAATGCATATAAACTTCCGACTAAGCCTTACCTAATTCAGGTATTGTGGTTGTACGGTAATATTGAAATGGTATCGCTTCTGAACCCAGCCATCAGTTTTTATAAAGAGCTAAGGCTCATGCCTCAACATTTTTATGATCAAATCCATTTGTGTTTCTCAACACATGTCAAAACATTTCAATAGAATGAATCATTGATACGGTGCAAACATATCTATAATTTTTGATGTTCCATGCTTGGTTTTATCTACTTTCTTTTTTTTGTCCACACTTTGGAGTACTTTTCATATGATTTCTTGGACTAACCTATTAACAAGAGCCACAGTGTCAGTTGTCTGTTTTCTGCTGTTTTTGGTTTTAGGAAAGTTAGAAAATCAATATTCTCGGAATTGGACCGGACAAAAGCCAAAGTCAATATTTTACCAGAAGACTCACGGAGCCAGAAGACGAGACGGAGAGGGGCCAGGGGCTGGCCACACCACCTGGTGGCACGGGCCAGGCCACGCCAGGGGGTGGTGTGGGCCCCTCTCGCCCCTCCTCGGTCTCCCCTCTCGCCTATAAGAGCCTCCCGATGCATAAACCCTAAATCATCAAGCCTCCAGCCACGAAAAGTTCCGTAGCGCCACCACCACCGAAGGGGAGATTCGGGGGATAGAAAGTCTCTGTTCCGGCACCCTGCCGGGACGGGGAAGTGCCCCCGGAGCCATCTCCATCGATGTCACCACCATCTCCATCACCGTAGCTGATTCCCATGATGAGGAGGGAGTAGTTCTCCCTCGAGGATAAGGGTTCTACTGGTAGCTATGTGTTCATCTCTCTCTCTCTATGCATGATCATATTGTGATCATGAGCTTTGTAATCAAGTAGATCTACCTTGCTACTCAAGTGCTTTAATAGATCTCTGCTCTCCTCATGTGTGTGAAAGTGACAGCGTGCATACCATGGTAGCACTTAGGCTAGAGATTACAAATACTTGTAATGAGTTATATTTGGAGTTGGATGTCTCTATGAAATTGTGGTGTTTGTTGGAACCATCTAGTGCTCAAGGTGACAGTGTGGGGTTACTTAGATGGGAAAGGCTTACTTTGAGGTGTGCTGTTATAGCCCTACCATCGATTAGAGTGTCCAACCGGAGAGTAATTCAGAGTAGTATCATAAAGAGATGATATTTATATGAGAGTGTTCACTAGTGAAAGTATGATCTCTAGGCCTTGTTTCTAAGCATTGATACATCGTTTGCTATTAGATCTATTACATGTTTGCTTGCTTCCTTCTTTATTTCAGTTTTCCTTTAGTCTCTTCCACGCCATCAAGCTATTTTCTATCACCGTTACCACTTATGATTATCCATACCATTTATATTTCACTATCTCTTCGCCGAACTAGTGCACCTATACACCTGAAAAGTGTATTGGGTGTGTTGGAGACACAAGAGACTTCTTGTATCTTGATTGCACGGTTGCTTGAGAGGGGATACCTTTGACCACTTCCTCCCTGAGTTCGATAAACCTTGGGTGATCCACTAAGGGAAAACTTGCTGTTGTTCTACAGACCTCTACACTTGGAGGCCCAACAACTGTCTACAAGAATAGAAGTGTGTAGAAATCAAGCTATTTTCTGGCGCTGTTGCCGGGGAGGTAAGGTAAAAGGTACTCACATCCTTCGGTGTGTGTGCTCGAAGTTATTTCCTTTAGATTCTGCAATTTTGTCTTTTTGTTTCTTGTTTTCACTAGTTAGGCTTAATGGAAAACAATAAAAAAATTAGAGAGCTTTATAGTATTTATCTTGAGTTAGGACATGATGTGTTTGAAGAGAAAATTAAAAAACCTATGGAACTTTATTTGCATGCTAATAGCAATGTTGTCTATATCTTCTTATAAAGTAAACCCCCACTAAGAGTCATTTAAATTTGTCTATCTACAAACAGCCTATCAACCTCAGCAACTATTAAGAACCGTTGGATTAGTAACATCTCACCGTCCACTTACACATACTTCACCATTAGAACGTTCATCCCATGTTCCAGTCCCGTAACCTTTTTTTTGCCGTAACCTTATTTCTGAACGTCTGGTCTTGTTTTTCTAACTGTTCCATTTCTAGAGATTTAATTAGTGGTCCTCACGTAGTTATATTGCAACCTAATTAATCGTGTTGTGCCGTCTCTCCTCCTTCCCCACTTCTGTTGCATGTACAACTCTCCGCCCCGGCCCTTCCATAAACCGTGACCTCCTCAACTTCTCGCCTCAGCCAAATATGTCCTGCTCCCCTCTTTCCTCCGACGGCATCCTCAACCAGAATAGTGTGAGCCCGTGGGAAATTTTGCATCCGCCACGATCCAGAGCCACTGACTGTGTCTCCTATCAGCAGATCAACTAGACAACTACGGTTAGCGCACTCTGCAAGTACCCTCCAGTCATTTTTGTCCCATACTGCTATGTGCATGGTCATATACTCGAGGACCCCCTGGATGGCTTTCATGATTATTTAATCTGGCTTGACGGTAGTGTCTTTCTTATTGCTATTTCAGAAGCTGAATCTGTATTGCATCTTACATTACCCCATGTTGGCGTAATATAGCTACCCAACTCCTGCTCACATTTATTAATGTAAGTCTCCATTTATTCTCAGATTCTGAATGTTACAATTCTTTTTTACACTATTAGGTAAGATAGGGGGATGATATATGATCATGCCCTGGGAAACCTTCATCGATGAAGTCACAGTGTATGTGAGATAACAATTATCTTCACATGTTGTCTGAGCATGTGCCATTTCTTTGGCCTCCATTGATGCCCTACCACTGATTGATTTCATGCGAAATTGCGGAGGTTTTCATACTCCGTGTATGAATTTTTGAGGTCCATGTTATATATGTAGGGATTTTGTTCTTAATTACGTGAATTGTTCAACCGATCTGAAAATATGATGTCTCATTTCTCTTCAATCCATACGAACAAACCATTTTTTCTTTCTTGGTATGGGGAGCATATTCAAAAATGAATAAAGACATACCATAATTTTTGTTCTAAAGGCAGAAGAATATTACACCTTACCGGCCATTCCAAGAGCCTCTCTTAGAATTATTATCTCCGCAAAACATTTCTCTTTGCAAAGTAGTTGTTGAGCATATTCCCGCCGCAACGCGCGGGACATTCTTCTAGTTAGTATGAATTCTTTGGACACTATTATTGCTAATGTTATGGAAAATTCTAATCTTGGGGAAGCTAGTTTTTATGAAAATGATCTTTTTTGTTCTCCCGCTTTGGAAGATAGCTATTCTATTGCTTATGATGATACCAAACCTCCAATATATGATGATTATAATGATGGATATGATATTTTCAGTCCACCTACTATTGAGGATAAAATTAATGATTACAATATACCTCCTATATTTGATGATTATGGTGATGAGAATAATAATGATAGCTATTTAGTTGAATTTTCTCCCATCACAATTAATAAGAATGAAAATGCTTATGTGGAGAGTAATAATTATTATATGCATTTGGCTCATGATAAGAATGTTTTATGTGATAGTTATATTGTTAATTTTATTCATGATGCTACTGAAAGTTATTATGTGAGAGGGAAACATGGTTTTATGTGTCTCAACAATATTAAGTTTCTCCTCTTTATGTTAAAAGTCTTGAAGTTGCACTTGTTTTGATTTCCTATGCTTGTTGTTTTGTTCTTTCATGGCTTGTTTATTTACAAGATTCATATGCATAGGAAGTAGGTTAGACTTAAATGTGTTTTGAATTTGCTTCTTGATGCTCTCTTTTACTTTAATTCATATTTCTTATGTGAGCATCTTGTCAAACTATCATGCCTAACTTAAAGGCGTTAAAGAAAAGTACTTATTTTGAGATAATCCAAAAGTTTTAGTTGAGTCTTGGAAGTTATTGCTTCAATAATAACCTCTCCCTATCCTTTTTATTTTCTTTTTGTGCCAAGAGTAACCTCTAATGAGAGAGAAGTAATGATTGGGAAAGTTGCAGTCCCGAAACAGATTTCTGTGCTTCACCGTAAAAATTTGTTTAAGATCTCTGTACGTCCTTTTGAGGCGTGAATTTTTGTGATTCTGTCCTAGGTTGTTACCTAACTTTTGTTAGTTCAACACTTTTTGATTTGAGCAACATAAGGTCTTCGATAATTTTTGTCTTTACCTGCTGGTCTGTTTTGATAGATTTCTGCCATTATTTGCATTTGCTTCTTGTTGGTTCCTTTTTGAGATCTTTTCGAGAATTGAGCTTTTTGAGGGAAGGGGTACAGTATCTTGTGTTTTAATGGAAGTTTTATTGGTGTTGGAACTGAACCTAAAGACTTATTATCTTGAGTGCACTAATGTTGCTAATAAAGATTGTGCGAAGTTTTGTATGAAGGAAAAAATTCAGGTGTATGAAAGGAATGAGTAATGAGATGAAGGATAGACTAAAGCTCAAGCTTGGGGATGCCATGCGTGTCACCCCAAGAAATATCCAAGAATTACAAGCTTCAAAGCTTGGGGATGCCCAAGGCATCCCCTTCTTCATCAATAAAAATTCCAGGTTTCTTCCAAACACTTCATTTTTGTTGTTTCATGCACAATTGTGTTGTTCTTGTAGCATCTTCTTTTTCGTTTGCTTTGTTTTTTTAGTTTTCTGAATAAATTGGTTGGACCCCCTCTTTCATGCATTGGTTTTCAAATAGTTTGGTTTGGGTTGGAAAAGAGTAGGAAAGTTCATGCTTAAGTGGTAAAGAGAGCTTGTTTTTGACTGTGGCCTATGCTTTGTCATGCCATTCCTGATATTGTTTTTGCTTTATGCTTAGTATTCTTTGCTGTAGCATGACTTTTTATAAACAATTGAGATTTCTTAATGTGCCTTGAAAGAATCATGCGTTGTTTTAGCATATTAAAGCATAGTATTGTGGTATTCTCCTTTGATGCTTTATTTGGGTTGACTTGGCATATGCTCACACCATGTTATGACTATCCCAAGTAACCATTGCCTTTATGATCCTTTAGTTTTCAACTTGTAGTATCACTTTATGCTTTGATCAATGATGTTTTGTCGCTCTGCATGATTATGGCCATTATTGCTCTCTTAGTTTGTCGCTCCTAGTCTTTTGCTAGCCTCCGCAACCAAGTATGAGTTCCACTCATGCATCCAACTCCTAAAACCAAGTTATTCCAAAGAGTCCACCATACCTACCTATTAGCATTTTCTATTCCAAGTATATTCATGATTTTATCTACCTTCTGAATTAAACTTGTTATGAGAAAATTAGTGATTAAAGCTCTCACGAACTTGATGACACACTTTACTTTTTTTGCCCTTAATAAACTTGAACCATTGTGTCGTCTATGTTGTATATGCTTGCACTTATTTGTTGGAGATTAGCAGAACCATGTTGTCATGGGGAACGCTTTCAACATTGCACTGGTACTTTGTACGTAGTTGATATCATGCTCTTTTGTCTAAGGATGTCGTCGGTGTGAAATGAAAGGTGAGCTTGTAAGTCCATGGAGTTATGTATATGTGTTAGAGAAACGCCTGGGCTACTTGTCTAATCCATGCTGACATGGTGGAAACCTACAGCGTAACCATAATGAGCTGTCCCATAATGAGCTGTCTATGAAGCATTCTTCTTATAAAAAAGAGTCCTATATTGAGAAAAAAGAGATTATGAAAAGAGGAAAGAGAGAAGAAAGCACCATATTCCCATGGTAAATAAGAAGATTGCTGAGATGCTCGTTGTCTGCTTGCCGTGTCATTTTGATATGGGGATTCTTCCGTATCATCGGGCAAGGGGTACCCCGTTGGCGGTTCTCTATGATACACATGTACTTACGATGACAAGACCTTACCGGTGACTAAACTTGAGTACCATGAGGAGAGGCCCTCATATTGAAGGGACATGAGATTTCTAACTTATACTTCGTCAAGCATATACTCCATAGTTTGTTCACTTTAACCTTAATCACTTCAAGATGCTTATGATAGGGGAAATGAGAGTTGAAAGCTAATAAGTACCATAATTTTTGGAAGCTCTTTATAAAACTTGAATCCCTACTTCCTTATATGAAGGCCTTTCTTCCACCATTATATTGAGTCTCCACCTTCTACCTTTATGCACCTACTTCGAGAGCATAGTGGCCATTCTTAGTTCTATTGTGCATTGTCCCAAGACTAGTTGATTGATGCATAACTTGATATTGCTTGTTTTAAACTATTTGTATCTAGTCACTCTTATGAACTTTGAAGGTGTCCTATGCATTTATGTTTGCTACTCTATGAGGGACAAGCTGAATGCCACTATTCTATGTTTTCTTTATTTGAAATAAACGTCTTCCAAAGCATTGTTATTCATGAATCTTTTGTTTGTGCCTTTTCATGTTGCAACATAGTTTCTTTGTCTTATTGCTAGAACTTTGTCTTTCATGCTATGATTGAAGTACTATGATCCCAGCTTCGATTGTTTTACAAATACTTTGATCAAGTTTATGATGGTGCATGTCACCTCAAAAATTATTCTTTCTTTTTATCACTTACCTACTCAAGGACGAGCAGGAGTTAAGCTTGGGGATGTTGATATGTTGCAAACATATCTATAATTTTGTTGTTTCATGCTTGGTTTTATCTACTTTCTTATGTTTTGTCCACACTTTGGAGTACTTTTCATATGATTTCTTGGACTAACTTATTAACAAGAACCACAGTGCCAGTTGCTTGTTTTCTGTTGTTTTTGGTTCCAGGAAAGTCAGAAAATCAATATTCTCGAAATTGGACCAGACAAAAGCCAAAGTCGGTATTTTACCGGAAGACTCACACAGCCAGAAGACGAGACGGAGAGGAGCCAGGGGCTGGCCACACCACCTAGTGGTGCGGGCCAGGCCAGGCCGTGCCAGGGGGTGGTGTGGGCCCCTCCGACACCCTCTCGGTCTCCCCTCTCGCCTATAAGAGCCTCCCGATGCACAAACCCTAAATCATCAAGCCTCTAGCCACGAAAAGTTCCGCAGCGCCGCCACCACCGAAGGGGATATTCGGGGGACAGAAAGTCTCTGTTCCGGCACCCTGCCGAGACGGGGAAGTGCCCCCGGAGCCATCTCCATTGATGTCCACCACCATCTCCATCACCGTTGCTGATTCCCATGATGAGGAGGGAGTAGTTATCCCTCGAGGCTAAGGGTTCTACCGGTAGCTATGTGTTCATCTCTCCCTCTCTCTATGCATGATCATATTGTGATCATGAGCTTTGTAATCAAGTAGATCTACCTTGCTACTCAAGTGCTTTAATATATCTCTGCTCTCCCCATGTGTGTGAAAGTGACATCATGCACAACATGGTGGCACTTATGCTAGAGATTACAAATACTTGTTATGAGTTATATTTGGAGTTGGATGTCTCTATGAAATTGTGGTGTTTGTTGGAACCATCTAGTGCTCAAGGTGACAGTGTGGGGTTACTTATATGGGAAAGGCTTACTTTGAGGTGTGCTATTATAACCCTACCAACGATTAGAGTGTCCAACCGGAGAGTAGTTCAGAGTAGTACATAAAGAGATGATATTTATATGAGAGTGTTCACTAGTGAAAGTATGATCCCTAGGCCTTGTTTCTAAGAATTGATACACCGTTTGCTATTAGATCTATTACATGTTTGTTTGCTTCCATCTTTATTTCAGTTTGCCTTTAGTCTCTTCCATGCCATCAAGCTATTTTCTATCACAGTTACCACTTATAATTATCCATACCACTTATATTTCACTATCTCTTCGCCTAACTAGTGCACCTATACACCTGACAAGTGTATTGTGTGTGTTGGGGACACAAGATACTTCTTGTATCTTGATTGCAGGGTTGCTTGAGAGGGGATACCTTTGACCACTTCCTCCCTGAGTTCAATAAACCTTGGGTGATCCACTTAAGGGAAAACTTGCTACTATTCTACAAACCTCTACACTTGGAGGCCCAGCAACTGTCTACAAGAATAGAAGTGCGTAGACATCACTTATCATTCCAAGGTTTTCACAATTCATTTTCACCAAGTATCCCATCTAAAGTGATCAAGTTTTATGCTTAGCACTAGCCACTAAGTTAAGAGTGTTCACTAATGAGGGGAGCTAATCTCAGTCTCATGCCATAGAATGACATCTAGTATATGCCTAGTTTTATACTCTTTATGCTATCTATACTACTTTCCAAATCCTCACAAATTACTAACTAAAAGTAAAGAACTTTGGGAAGGTAAAAGAGTAAAACTTGCAAGTAAAACTTGGGATGGGTATAAATCAAAGGCATATAACCAAAGCATGCCTAATGCATCTTGCTTGGGTTATCTTGCAATTAGTGATGGCTTGCCTTGATTGTTGTAGTGATTGAAGTTTTCCTCCTCTTCTTCGGGGTAGAACTCCTCCTCCTCGTAGCTTGGGTCAGTACTATCGTCTATAAATAAATGCGGGGTACACAATCACCAAACAATACTTAACTAATTCAATTTAGCACACTAAGGCTCACACTTGATCATCTAGCATCATCACAATCATCACATGAAATAAAGAACTAGTTTTATTTAGTTTATTTGAGAAAAGTAATTTCTACTCATTGAAATTTATTAAGATTTAATATTCTCCAATTAAAATATGGGATCATGTTGACACATGTCATCACCACATATTCTAATACAGGGGAATGTGATTTAAAAGGGTTGGTCACATTTTATAAAGTTTAAGATTATTATGGTAGAAATGCCTATATAGCATTATTTTGGTAATAGTCCAAAGTCACTACATGCAAACCTAGATATTTTTACATATTCAAATAGATATTATCAAATGTGATTTTTGAGAGTTGGAATCAACGCAAAATCTATTATGGTTGATTTTTGAAAAATGTTTGAAGTTGCAAAAGTCTCTATCTTATTATTTTTGCTATAGAATATCTCTAACTCCAAATGATTTAAATCCAACGGGCTTGGATAGATAATTTAATTATATTTCTAACAAAATTTGAATCATGCAATTTGGTTCAGTGAAACTCTCTGGATTGATTTTTGAATATGTGGACATAAACTAGTTTAAATCTAAATGGAAAAACAATTATTTGAATTTCTAGGCCAGCGTGGGAAGTTAAACGGGCCGGCCCAGATGTACTGCACAGCGCAGCGGGCTGCTGACTGATGTGTCCACCAATCAGCGAGACTAACTAAACGAAACGGTATCTTTCAACCAGAGCCCTACGATCTAATTCTAATCCAACGACAGTGGTTCATCATCGATGACAAACAGCTCTAGCGAGGAATCAACCCTAATGCGGCGGTGAAGATCTTGCGGGGCTCGCCTGGGCTCCAGCTAGGGTCGACGACGGGGGCAATCGACGTGGTAGACGACGACGAGGCGAGGCGCGGTCACGGTAGGGCTTGGGGTGGTCGGAAACAACGGCGCCCTTCTCCTCCAGCAGCGGCAGGCTCCAACTAAATTCCGGCGAGGGAGAGCTCGCCTTGCTCCGGGAAGAAGTGGGGGAGTGTCTGTGAGGAGTGGGGAGTGAAGTGGTGTGGAGAATGGAGGCGGAGGTGGCCTCCTTTTATAGTGCGGCGAGGGGACCGAGTAGTGCGGGCACGAGCTCGTCGGTGATGGTGGCACAACGAGCTAACGACATGGGCAAGGACGTAGGATGGTGCGGTGTTCCCTGCGATCATCACAGAAGTAATGGCGCGGTACGGGGAGGTCTAGGTTGGTCGGGCGTGTGCGGTGCTCCGCGCGGATGTAGAGGTGTTTGCGGCGGCGTGCGGCAGCTGCGGGTCGCGCAACAACGAACGGGGGTGTCTGCGGTGGTGCTGTGATCATGGCGGACATGAGCGTGCGTGGTGAGGGCAAGGCGCGAGCTGTGCGAGCTGGTTGGGCGCGGCGCACTAGCGCGCACTCGGCATGGCACATAGAGGTTTGGGCGCGGCGTGCTAGGGTGGTCCAGGGCTTGGCTTCGACCGTGGGGTGGACAGGGGTGGCGGTGGACTATGGCGCACCTACTGGACATCCTGGATGGGCTCGGGGTGGTGTGCTGCGAGCGATCCTTGGTCGACCGGCGGTGACCAAATTCGGGCGGCACTCCACTGTGCACAATGGCTAAGGGGGGCTGGTCTGGTGTTGCTCGACACTAGGGGAGACAAGGGAGTGAAGAGGAGACACCGGGGTGGGTGATTACTGCTCCAACAGTGAAGTAAGGCCAGAGTTAGATTAGTGTCTGTAAAGTGTTTGATGTAATGGCCGCATGAAACTTTCTTTGGAATTTTTGATTCAAATTTTTTGAGTGATCTTTAATTAAGCTTGAGAGTCTATGTTTTCTTGGAGAGGTCAAGGGGAATTGATTTGGTAGGTTTTTGAAAAAGTGGGATCTTCACATATGAACTAGATTCAATTTTTAACTGTCCATTTAATTGATTTGGAAAATGTTTTTGTAAGTTTGTAAAGTGGGCCTTGATACACTTTTACTTGGTCTAGCAAGGGGTGAAAAGAACTGGAATTGTTTCTGTTAGAAATTCTCTTCTAGGAACACACAAAGTGACCTAGTGGTTTACTTTTGTCAAAATGACCATTTTCTTTATTTATTCATATTTGATTTCTTTCTCTTTGGATTTTGTTTGTAATTGGCCTAGATGATGTAGCATTCATCCTTAAACCGTTTCACATCATTTAGAACAATCAAGCATGGAATAAGCACTCAAATCTACACTAATGCAAACACACATGCATTCAAATTCTTTTTCTTAATAAAAGTTGTTGTTAACCCTAAATTGGGTGATTAGAACTTGGTAATCTTGATTATAAGTTTTGGGGTGTTACAAACCTTCCCTCCTTAAACAAAATCTCGTCCCAAGATTTAAGAAAAACTAGGAACTAAAGAGATCAAGAAACTCAGTCCTAATGTAATCTTCTCGCTCCCAAGTAGCTTCTTCTTCGGTATGGTTGCTCCATTGGATCTTGAGAAACTTGATACTCTGGGTCCTGGTGGTTCTGAAAGCTTCTTCCAAGATACGAATGGGTACTTCACGATACGTCAGATCCTTCTTGATATCAATGGCTCGGTGATTGATGTTCTTGAAAACTTCGGTCTTCTCCGGAACTTCTAAGCATTTGCGAAGTAACGAGATATGGAACACATTATGGATGGCTAACATCTGTTCTGGCAGTTCCAGTTGATAAGATACTTCTCATCGGCGATTCAAAATCTTGAAGGGTCCAATATATCTGGGGGGTAACTTTCCTTTCAGCTGAAAACATTGCATTCCCTTCAAAGGCGACACTTTGAGATACACAAAATCTCCGACATTGAAAGTCTGGTCTCTACATCTCTTGTCAGCATAACTCTTTTGTCTGGATTGGGCGGTCTTGAGGTGCTCACGGACTTTTTGAACCTTCTCTTCGGCTTCTCGTAGGATGTCGGGTCCGAAAATCTGACTCTCTCCTACTTGCGACCAATTCAAAGGGGTACAACACTTCCTTCCATACATAAATTCAAATGGGGCCATTTGCAAACTGGCTTGATAACTGTTGTTGTATGAGAATTCTGCGAAAGGCAGACAATCTTCCCATTTTGATCCATATTCTAGAACGCAAGCTCTCAACATATCTGCTAAGATTTGGTTGACTCTTTCAGTTTGTCCATCGGTTTGTGGGTGATAAGCTGTGCTGAAATTCAACTTGGTTCCTAATCCTTGTTGGACTTTCTGCCAAAATCTTGAGGTAAATTGGGTTCCTCGATCCGACACAATGGTCTTAGGAGTTCCATGCAAACTGGCAATTCTAGCAATGTGAAACTCTGCTAGCTTCGAATTGTGGTAGGTTGTCTTGACAGGTATGAAATGGGCTACCTTGGACAGTCTATCAACTATGACCCAAATAGAGTCATTTCCCCTATTAGAAGTAGGAAAACCGGTGATAAAGTCCATTCCGACGGAATCCCATTTCCATTCCGGAATCTGCAATGGTTGCAACAGTCTTGCGAGTCTCTGATGTTCCGCTTTGACTCTCTAACAGATATCACACTTGGCTATGTAGGTTCCAATTTCTATCTTCATCTTGTGCCACCAAAATTGCTCCTTCAAATCTTGATACATCTTCGTTCCTCCAGGGTGGATAGAATAAAGAGTATCATGAGCTTCTTGCATGATAACTTGCTTCAATTCTAAATCTGCCGGCACACAGATACGTTCTTTGTACCACAAAACTCCTTCTTCATCTTCGGTGAATCCGGGTACCTTTCCTGTACCAATATGACGTTTGATTCCGTCAATACTTGCATTTCCCTTCTGGGCTTCCTTGATCTGGCTAATCAAAGTGAGTTGAAGTTCAATGCTAGCTAAAAATCCTTTGCTAACTAGCTCCTTTCTAAACTGCTCCAACTCCTCATGCAAACTTGGCTGGGCTTCCTTGATCATGGTGTTTAATCTACACGGTAATCTACTAAGAGCATCCGCTACCACATTGGCTTTGCCGGGGTGATAGTGAATGTCAAGGTCCTAATCCTTGATTAAGTCTATCCATCTCCTTTGCCTCATATTCAACTCCTTCTAGGTGAAAATATACTTCATGCTCTTGTGATCCGAATAAATCTCATAGCGGTTACCCATAAGGTAATGACGCCATGTCTTCAATGCTAAAACTACAGCAGCTAGTTCTAGATCATGGGTAGGGTAGTTTTGCTCATTCTGCTTCAGTTGTCGGAACATATATGCTATGAATTTGCCTTCTTGCATCAACACACATCCGAGACCAATCTTGGATGCATCACAATACACATCAAAAGGCTTCTTGATATCTGGCATAATTAGAATTGGGGCTGAAATCAATCTCTTCTTGAGCTCTTGAAAACTGGCTTCAAATTTGTCGGTCCATTCAAACTTTTTGTCTTTCTTCAACAGTTGGTTCATCGGTCTTGCGATGCTCGACAATCCTTCAACGAATTTGCGGTAGTATCCCACTAATCCGAGAAATGCACGTACTTGGGTTTGAGTGGTTGGGGCTTTCCATTCTTCAACATCTTTGATCTTGGCGGGATCAACAACGACTCCTCCTGCTGACACAATATGTCTGAGGAATCCTACTTCTTTCAGCCAAAACTCACATTTGCTAAACTTGACATACAACCGATGCTCTCTAAGGGTTTCAAGGATAGTTCTCAGGTGTAGCTCATGGTCTTCTTCTGACTTTGAATAGTTTAGAATATCGTCGATAAAAACAACGACAAACTTATCCAGAAAGTTCATAAAAATCTTATTCATGAGATTCATGAAATAAGTAGGGGCATTGGTTAACCCAAAATACATGACCATATACTCATACAATCCATATCTGGTGGTAAAGGCGGTCTTTGGAATATCCGTTGCACGAATCTTGAGTTGATGATAACCAGTTCTAAGATCAATCTCAGAAAACACTCTAGCACCAGTTGTCATGGGTATACCCTACAGGTACTCGAGCTTAGTATATACGGCCTAAATATGTAGAGGCCCACGGTGTCGCCAAGGCCCAAATGAGGAACTCGAGTAACCTACGGACTATCGATTGCTTGAAGAACAAGAAGAAGCTAAAGATAGAAAGTTCAAAGGGGAAAACCCTAACTTGTAACCGACTTGTCGGGGGGATGATCCCCAGATACCCCAACCGGACAAGAAACATGCAGTAGGATCGCATCTGGCTGACCAGATGCAGCCAGACAAGGCAAGCCAGGCCGGCTACCACACGGTAGTCGGATCAACAAGAAGCAGCCGGCTACGGCGACGTAGCCGAAACAAATCAAGGAGACATGACGACATGCGTATCAGTGCGCGGTACGCCCTGTATGATGACAAGATCGGCCATTACTCGGCCATACCGAAAACTTTGCGAGGATGACGCAGGAACAGTGGCCCGATGCTGACGACAGCTCGCACGGCGTCCACTGTGCCTACGACAGCCATACCGCTCACACTCCGATGGGACATATCGTACCGGATACTGTTGATGACCAGTCGGCTGGGACCCGCATGTGGGGCCCTCCAGTCAGATTGACAAGTGAGACCGTTGCCTCTCTGCCTATATAAGGAGAGGCAAGGCCTCAGTAGTAAGGGTTGGTCTCATTGCATTTAAGGCAGTAGCTAGAGAATACAGCTCAAGGAGCACTTGTAGTTCTTGTATCCCCCATAGTCAGATCCGGCAGGAGTAGGAGTTTTACCTCCTCACGAGGGCTCCAAACCTAGGTACTTCCTACGTCCCGTTACACTCGCTTGTATCCAATCCCGCCTGTGGACGCCGTCGATAGCTTCCCTGCTAGTCCCCACACCTCTATCTAACCTTCTTAGGTACTGCCGTTCCCAATACTACGACAGTTGGCGCCCACCGTGGGGCAAGATGGCTTCGACCGGAGTCTTGTTCCGCACGGGGCCCCGCACTTCAGCCGGTGAGCGCGTGGACTCCGGCCTGGTGCTCACGCTCGGAAAGTTTGACTGCATCATCGACAACGCTTCTTGCTTTGCCGGAACCTCCTTCCCGGCGAACGGCACCGTCCTGCTATTCGGTGACCTCCCCGTCTACATCGCCACCGTTCCGAAGCGTTTCCCTAGGGAAATCGTCTCTGTCACGGAGCTGCCGCATCCGGGCAGTAGCGCCTCCGTCGCGTCCTACGGCGTGGAGGTCATGATGGCCGGCTCCAGTTCTCACCCCCGCCAGCCGCGGGAGCGAGGCGCGGACGAGGTCGGAACTTCCGCCCCTCCGCAGCCTCGCAACCCGGTGGAGGATGCCATTGATCGACTTCTGACGCCTGTTAACCTCGGGGATAACCCGGAGGAGGCGGAGGCCAACTTCACTATGGAGAGATAGATCCTCCTACAGGAGGCCATGGAGCTGCCGGCAGCTCGCAAGCAACTCGAGATCACCCGTCACGAGTACGACCGCGCGCACGGCTTCACTCCGGCTACCGTGGAGCCAAGCCGGCGCGGCCAGGTACGGCGCCGGGGCGGCGAGCTAGGCTGTAGGATGGAAAAGGATGGGGAGCCGGATCATGTGCCTGCCCTCATCCGGCCCACCTACAGCACGCCCATCAAGAACCTGTGCGCGGTGCGAGCTGCGGCAGAGGAACTGCCCAACCTGGAGGGCAAGGAGCGAGCCTGCCAGCACGCTCGCGTGCAAGAGCTCCTCCGCATCACGGACGAGCAGGCTGATGCCAACCGGCAGATGCAGGAGGACCCCAGCTACTCTAGGGGAGAAAGCTTCCTGCCAACAGCAGGGGCGCGCCACGTGACACCCAGCAGGCATCCTCCCCTCAGCCAGCTAAGGCCCGCAGCAGGCATCGCAGCTCTGGCAACATGGGCCAGCCACGCGAGGAGCAGACGGTGAACAGCAACCCGCCGCCTCCCCCTCCACCAACTGGAGCGCCTAGACCCGCCGGTTCCCGTCTCTCGGGTTGGGTGGGAGCGCCCAACCCAGATTGTCCGGATGCCCGTGACCACATCGAGGTCCTCACTCAAGCGCGCGTCACGGAGGAAGAAGATTCTACCGATCTGGTTTTGTTTCGGACCCCGCATCCGGAACGAGCCGTTTCCGAATAAGTTCTCCCTGCCCAGGGACACCCCCAAGTACGACAGTAGCATGAAGCAGGAAGATTGGCTGACCGATTATGCCACGACAGTCGGCATCGCCCATGGGAACAAGCGCACAGCCGTCCGCTACGTCCCCCTTATGCTAACCGGGTCGACAAGGACGTGGCTCAACAGCCTCGCGCCCAACAACATCAACGCCTGGCCTGACTTCAAGAAGGTATTCGTCCGCAACTTCAATGGCACGTACAAGCGCCCGGGGCGCCCACGCGACCTGGCCTTGTACGTCCAGGGTGACCGCGAGACTGACCGCGAGTACCTCGCCAAGTGGACGGAGCTGCACAACACCTCCGAGGGCATCCTGGAGAGCCAGGCCATCAGTTTCTTCATCGAGGGTTGCCGAGAAGGCACAATGCTTCGCCACCGGCTATTGTGTGATGAGCCGAAAACCATGGCGGAACTCATGACGGTTGCGGACCAGTACACCACGGCGGATGCCGCCATGAAGAAGCCCCTCCGAGTAAATACTGACGGGCGTCAGACTCCTACGGAGCCGGCTCGCGACCATCCGAGCAATCCGGCTAGCGAAGCCGGATCCTCCAGGCGCCACGGCAACGACAACCGGTTCCATGGGGACCACCAATCCAGGCAATAGAAGCCCCGCTACCACGCGTGACAGGTCAATGCCGTGGAGGGTGCGCCCGGTGCACCGGCTAACGATGCAAGGAGGCAGAAGCCACGGCTCACCTTCGACCAGATGTTTGACGGCCCGTGCAAGTGGCACAGCGGTCCCTTCAAACCGGCTACTGACACCACTCGGAATTGCAGCTGGACCCGCCAACTAAAATACCAGGGTAACCAGCCTCGTCTTCCCCCGCCCCCTCCTGGTGGACCACCACCCGCTAGGGGATCCGGTAATGATGGCAACGTCGGCAAAAACAACAATGGCTACCCCTAGCCGCACGCCGCCTACCACATCTTCGAGACCGAGCTGGACGACAAGCATAGCCACAGGCGACGCTCCAAGGAGGTCAATGCCATTGTCTCTCCGGTCCCCCAGTACCTGAATTGGTCGGAAACCCCCATCACCTGGAGCCGCGCAGGCCAGCCGGAGCAGCTGCCGACTCCCGGTGGCTACGCCATGGTATTCGACCCCCTCATCATCTCCAACGTGCGTACCTACCAATTCTCGCGCGTCCTCATCGACAGAGGCAGTAGCCTCAACCTCCTCTACCAGTGCTCGCTGGAGAAGCTGGGCATTCGCTAAAGCGACCTGCGCCCGACTACCACAACGTTCCACGGCGTACTGCCGGGGCCAGCCTGTGCCCCGCTAGGGAAAATCCAGCTGGACGTCATCTTCGGGACCGAGGAGAACTTCCGCTGCGAACCAATCTAGTTCAAGGTGGTAAACCTGACGAGATCCTACCATGCTCTCCTTGGGCGCCCCGCTCTCTCCAAGTTCATGGCTGTCCCCCACTACGCGTACCTCAAGACGAAGATGCTGGGACCCCACGACGTGATCACTATCGCCGGCTGCTTCAGGCGGTCGATGGAGTGCGCCTCAGCCGGTTCCAAACTGGCAGAGGCCCTCATCATAGCCGAGGAGAAGCGCGTGATCATGCGCAATGTGGCCATGGCCCAGCAGGACATGCCGGCTAGCAGCAAACCGGCTGGAGAAGGAGCTTTCCAGCCAGCAAGGGAGACGAAGAGGATCCTGCTCGACCCCACCGACCCGACTAAGTTCATCACCATTGGTGCCGGCTTGGATAGCAAATAGGAAGGCGCGCTCGTCGACTTCCTCCGCGAGAATCGGGACATCTTTGCATGGTCCCCCAAGGACATGCCGGGTGTGCCAAGGGAGTTCGCCGAGCACTCACTTCATGTGCGGCCGGACGCCAAGCCGGTCAAGCAACCTCTGCGCCGGTTCGCAGAGGAGAAGAGGAAGATAATCGATGACGGGATCACCCGGCTCCTTGCAGTCGGGCTCATCATGGAAGTGTACCACCCGGACTGGTTAGCAAACCCAGTCCTGGTGCTGAAGAAGAACAAGACCTGGCGCATGTGTATCGACTACACTAGCCTGAACAAGGCGTGCCCGAAATACCCCTTCGCCTTGCCCCGTATCGATCAAGTCATCGATTCCACGGCCGACTGTGATTTGTTGTCTTTTCTAGATTGCTATTCCGGTTACAATCAGATCCGGTTAAATCCGGCTGATCCGATTAAGACATCATTTATCACCCCCTACGGGGCTTTCTGCTATGTAAACATGCCTTTCGGTCTAAAGAATGTAGGCGCTACCTATCAGCGCTGCATGCAGAAATGCTTGCACTCGCAGATAGGCTGAAACATGCATGCTTATGTGGACGATGTGGTCATCAAGACCAAGGAGAAGCGCACCCTCCTCGAGGACCTGGGAGAGACATCTGGCAACCTCCGCCAGTACCAGATGAAGCTGAACCCGGAGAAGTGTGTCTTCGAAGTGCCATCCGGTCAGCTCCTCGGCTTCCTCGTATCACAACGAGTCATCGAGGCAAATCCGGAGAAGATTGCGGCAATCGAGAGAATGCAGCCGCCCAAGAGCCTGCTTGGAGTCCAAAAGTTCACCGGATGCCTGGCCTCCCTCAGTCGTTTCGTCAGCCGGCTAGGGGAGAAGGCACTCCCATTGTACCAGCTGATGAAGAAGACGGACAAGTTCTCCTGGACTTCGCAAGCCGACACCGCATTTCATGACCTCAAGCGCATGCTATCCATAGCACCGGTTCTAGCCACGCCGGCTAGCAAGGAGCCAATGTTGCTCTATATAGCAGCCATCAGCCGGGTGGTCAGCATCGTCCTGGTGGTGGAGCGCCCCGACGAAGGCAAGGCTCAGCCAGTTCAGAGGCCAGTCTACTACCTCAGCGAGGTTCTCTCCCTCTCTAAGCAGAACTACCCCCACTACCAAAAGATGTGCTACGACGTGTACCTGGCATGCAAGAAGCTCAGGCACTACTTCTAGGAGCATCCGATTAAGGTTGTGTGCACCGCACCCCTTTCGGAAATCATCGACAACAAGGACGCCACCGGCCGAGTCGCCAAGTGAGCCATCGAGCTCGTCGCCTACTCCATCCAGTATGAGCCCCGGCTCACGATCAAGTCGCAGGCATTGGTGGACTTCGTCGTCGACTGGGCTGAGACCCAGTATCTTCCACCGATTCTGGATTCGGACCATTGGAAGATGCACTTCGATGGGGCGAAGATGCTCGGGGGCTCGGGAGCCGGCATCGTGCTCACCTCGCCCAAGGGAGACCGGTTGGAGTACGTGCTGCAGATCCACTTCAAGGCCTCCAACAACGTAGCCGAATATGAGGCGCTGGCGCACGGACTCCGGCTAGCCAAGGAGATCGGTGTCAACCGGATCCTTTGCTTCAGTGATTCAGATCTGGTGGTGCGGCAAGTGTCCGGAGAATGGGACGCCAGAGATGCAAACATGGCCCTCTACCGGTTCCACATCCAGAAGCTCAGCGCCTCCTTCAACGGATGTGAATTCCACCATGTCCCCCGCGTCAACAACGAGGCAGCCGATTCGCTCGCCCGAATCGGATCCACCATGCCGGCGATCCCACCAAGGGTTTCCTTGGAGCACCTGCGCAAGCCCTCCATCAACCCGTCACCTGAGTCGGATTCCGTCATATGGGCAGGAACCGCTCCGGCTGACGGAGCGGCAGAAGCAGAGCCGACAGAACCTCCAAAGAAGAAGACCCGCACCAACTCCGGAAAGGCAGTGCCCTCCAGCCTGTAATACCCGAGGGCTGCCGGTTCGTCAGGTAGCTCGGGGGCTGCCGTCCCGGGCACGTCACCCGGACGACCCCTTGACATCCATCAACCGGAGAGCGGGAGCATCCTCGTCATTCGGGAAGTGCCATCCTGGGCACAACCCTTTATGAACTACATTGCCAACGGAGAACTTCCGGATGACGAGGTGAAAGTCAGGCAAATCTGGCACCGCGCGCACACGTACACCATCATCAACGGCGAACTGTACAAGCGCAGCGTGTCCGGCATTTTTCAAAGGTGTGTCGATGTAGACACGGGCTACCGGCTACTCAAGGACATCCACCAGGGCGAGTGCGGGCACCACGCTTCATCAAGGGCGATAGTCACCAAGGCGTTTCGCCATGGTTTCTATTGGCCCACCGCCCTCGAGGATGCTGAGCAGCTGGTCCGCGCGTGCAATGGGTGCCAACGCTTCGGGCAGCTCAGGCACATGCCAACTTCAGTACTAAAGACCATACCGATCACCTGGCCCTTCGCGGTTTGGGTCCTCGACATGGTCGGTCCCTTCAAGCGAGCACGGGCGGGTATGACCCATCTGCTGGTGGCGGTGGATAAATTCACGAAGTGGATCGAGGCCAAGCCTATGTGGAAGCTGGACGGGGCGACAGTCGTCACCTTCTTCACCGACATCATCAACCGATTCGGCTACCCCAACAGCATCATCACCGACAATGGCACGATCTTCGCCAAGGGGGCCTTCGCCCGGTTCTGCAGCAACAAGGGCATCCGGCTGGACCTTGCCTCTGTCGTGCACCCACAGTCCAACGGGCAAGTCGAAAGAGCAAACGGCTTGGTGCTAGCCGGTATCAAGCCACGTCTCATGGAGCCATTAGAGCGGTCACCCGGATGCTGGATCGAGGAGCTTCCGGCTGTGATGTGGAGCCTCCGCACCACGCTAAATAGATCAACTGGCTACACACCGTTCTTCCTGGTCTACGGATCGGAAGCCATCCTCTCCGCGGATATCGAGTTCGACTCACCGTGCAAGCTCCTATACGACGAAAAGGCCAACCAGGAGGCACGGGAAGACGGAGTGGACCTCCTAGAGGAGGCCCGCGAGCTGGCTCTGTCTAGGTCAGCAATGTACCAGCAACGACTACGCCGCTACCATTCAAGACGGATCCACACAAGCTATCGCCACCTTGGGAGGGCCCCTTCATCATGAGCCGGGCACTGCCCAACGACTCCTACTACCTCATCGACACGCATCAGCCGCGCAAGAACAAGATGGACAAATCTGACAAGGAAACCGAGCGTCCCTGGAACGCGGCCTTGCTGCGCCCGTTTTACACCTAGTCGCTAGACAGTGTATGTATCTCTCAAACCCTATGAATGAAAATGCGGACCCCTACGAGATGCTTGGGGGCTCCTTGCTAGAAATGTGTTTTGCATCTGTTTTTGGTTCTGATTTTCCGGCTCCAGCAACCCCTACCCGGGGGCTCGCCGATTGGCCTGGCCTGCTAAGTCAACAAACCGACTGAGTAGTGTGTGACGATGTTAGAGGCCTAATCTTCGTCTCAGCTACAGACCGCAACCCGGCTGTCTGGCTAGCAAGAGCAAAATCCCGAGACATCCCACACGAAAAACGGGGAGGAGACGCGACAGACCGGGCGTCCCGGCCTTGCAACTAGCTTAAGCCAATCCGGTTACCAAGCCGTCAGTACCGTGCACAATGTATTGTCAGCTCCCTTTGATTCCGGCTGCAGACCGCAACCCGGCTGCCCGGCAAGGACGCAGCGAAAACAGCAGAGCACACGGGAAAGCGACCAAGTGTCCAGAAAGGCGCAAGCTAGTTTTCGAAAAAACAAATCCGTTTTCCGGCTATAATTTGGCAGACTAACCTATTAACCAGTGAGGATGTATGTGTACATATATTCTTGTCCGACTACCTTGAGTTGGAATTCAGGTAGAAAAGGAGAAGAAGATTCGAATTCCTTGCCTTCATCAAGCGCTCCGAATCTCGGGGGCTACACCCACTAGGTGCGCTCGTGCGCCCCCAGTGGAATCTTGTAGTTCCCAACTGGCTAAAGGCGTTTAGCCGGCCGTTCGGAGCCCAGGTGAGGGCAAGGGCAGGAGCAAGGGAAGCCAAGAAAGATTCGAAGCACCTGGCTACGCCAGATACTCCGAATCTCGGGGGCTACACCCAGTGGGTGCGCTCGCGCGCCCCCACTGGAATGCTAGTTCCCCCAGCTAAAGGTGTTCAACCAGCGAAAGCAGCGGACTAAGACGAGTCTAGTTGGATAATATTAGAAGATTTGGGGAAAAAGAAGGAAGATTCGAAGCACCTGGCTATGCCAGCTACTCCGAATCTTGGGGGCTACACCCAGTGGGTGTGCTCGCGTGCCCCCACTGGAATGTTAGTTCCCTCGGCTAAAGGTGTGTAGCCGGGTCGCTAGCCATTTGATCTCCTTCTCTTGGTCCTTGTTCTGGGCCTCGAGAAGGTTGAAGGCTTCGGTCCAGCTGGCGAGCGAGGTGTCGTGCTTTGTGATGGTGGCCTCCAGGCCGTCTACCCTCACGTGCCAATCCTTGTTCTGCAGCCGCAGAGTAGATTTGGACTTGCTCAGCCGGTCGTTCACTTTCTTCAAGTGATCGATCTCACGCTAAGCACACACGAGGATAGCTGCGGCAAAACTGGCTATCAGCAAAAAAAAGAAAAAAATAAAAAAAATAAAAAAAGAGAGAAACCGGATGAAGCAAACTTACTCTAGGAAGTCCCGTTGGCAGCAGCAAGCTTCTGCTCCAAGGACCGGTTCCCGCCGGCTGCGGC
This sequence comes from Avena eriantha, assembly GCA_910589775.1. Lineage (NCBI taxonomy): Eukaryota > Viridiplantae > Streptophyta > Magnoliopsida > Poales > Poaceae > Avena > Avena eriantha. Next base: position 182,068,104 of record OU342746.1, read on the forward strand.
CTTCTGCAGCCGGATCTCCTTCACCGCCACTTCGAGGGTGGCGGCAAGGTCCGTTAGCGAGGCGGCGGAGGAGGCATCGTCATCCACGGCGTTGGCGGCCAAGGACTCCTTCGCAGCAACCACCGCTCTCCTCCACTCCTCCCCCGGCTCTTCGTCAGAGTTGTCGTCACTGAAAACCACGAGATCCTTGCCGGTTGCGGCCCCCCGCACGCCCGCGGAAGAGCCACCCGGCTCAGAACCCTCCGCCTCCGGCTGGGGACCCTCTGATCCGGCTGGGGCAGCCGGTTCAGCTCGAGGTGGAGGCGGAGGCGGCGCCTCGGAAGAAGGATGGGCACTGGCAGGCGCAGTCGGAGCACGAGGCGGCGACCCGGTCGGTGCTCGAGCCGGGCTCACGGCTCCAAAGGAGACCAGCATGCTAAGAAGACAGAAGAGGAGAGGAAGGAAAGAAAAGCAAATAAGCCAAAGGCAGAAAGGGAGAAAAACAAGCAGGAAGAAGACAGTGAAAGAAAGAGGAGGAGGGACGTACCCCGGCACAACTGGAGGTGGCCCCTTCTTCCGGCCAAGGCGGCTCGACGGCAGGGCACTGGTCCGGCTCCTCTTGGGGGCTGGCTCCTCCGCGGCCGGCCGGCAGGAGCCGGAACGGCTGGAGCCGCTCCCGCGAGCTTCGCCGTCCGTCGCAGGACGCGGCGCCGAACCGGTTGTCGGCGCGACCTCCTCCTCCTCGTCAACCTCCGGGTGGGGGTCGGCAGCCGGCTCATCGTTTCGGCTGGGGAAGGCATCCCCGTCCCCGTCCGACTCCTCGCCAGACCGCCGAGCACGCGGTTCGGGCAAGTCAGGCATGAACTCCTCGAGGGGAGCCTCACCCTCCTCACGAAGGATGCAAGGGAACATCTGCCGAATACAAGAAATTAGTCGGAAAAGACAAGAAAGAAGGGCAAGAAATACTGGAGAAAAACTCCGGCTAAGAGGGACCTACCCGGGGCGCGCGGTTCTCCCGGCTGTAGGGCGCCATGCTGAACTTCCAGCCCTCCGGCAGCCGCTCCTTGGTGATCGTCCACACCCACTCCTTCAGGTTGTGGTAGCGGGGATCGTGGCGCGACAGCCAGGTCAGATCCAGCCGGCCGGAGTAGAAGCACATCTTGTGCGCTCGCTGCTGCAACGGCATCATCAGCCGGGACATCCAGCTGAGGGTGACGTCCAGGCCGGTCAGCCGGCAGTGGACGAGGGAGCGCATGCGTTTCAGCATCGCATCCGACTCCGCCTTGTCGCCATAAATCTTCAGGTCCTAGTGCAGCCAGCTGGACTCAACATCCTGGAAGGCCGGAAGATTGATCCGGTCGATGTTGGTGAGGTTCCTGACATAGAAGTACGACTGCTGCCACAATCGTACCGTGTCGTGCAGAAGAAACTTGGGGTAGCCGGTCTACGCGCGGGAGTAGATGGAGGCGCCGCCGCAGACGACTAACGGCCCTTGCGTGAACTGCACCTGCGGCCGGACTCGGAAGAGCTGACAGAAGAGCCCGTGATCCGGCTAGATCCCGAGGTAGCTCTCGCAGAATGCCATAAAGTGCGCCAGCATTCCGATTGCATTGGCGCCGAGGTGGTGGAGGCGGAGGTCGAAGAACGCCAGGAAAGTAAGTAAGAAAGGATGCACCGGCAGCGCGAACCCGCGCGATAGATGCGAGAGAAAGATGACCCGCTCCCCCTCCGCGGGGTGCAGCGACACCTCTCCTGCCGACGCGAGCCGCACCGCCACTTCCTCCTCCGGCGGGAGAACGCGGGTGGCGCGGTACTTCTAGATCTGATCCTCGGTGACGGAGGAGCCGCACCAGGCCCCGCGGTCGGCTGCCATCTCCGGCTGGCAGGGGAAGCGGCGACAGAGGAGCGGTGGTGGCTCGTAACGTCGACGACGACGAGCGGGCGGCACAGCGGGCTACAACGACGGAAAGAAGGAGCGTAGAAGGCAGGGGCGCGGAAGGGAAGGTGCAACTGGCAGCGAGGGAGCGAAGGAAGGGAACTGCCTCCCACGCGGCGTCCCTTTAAAGGGCCGGAAGAGGAACCGTCCACGAGGCCACGTGGCGGCCATCCAGGCAATACCACCCCAACCACCGCCCAGATGTCGTGCGGTGACGCGGGATGCGCAGAAGATCCTGGAGCAAGAACCCATGCGCCGGGCAGCAGCTTCTCGAGGCGACGTGCGACGGGACGTTACGCTGCCCGTGGCAGTGCAGTGATGGCGCGTGCGCGCGTGGCCGGCGGCAGCGCTGACGTCACGGGTAGCGCAACCGCCAAGCGTAGCCGGAGACAAATTCAAAACCAGGAGGGAGCGCGCGCACATTTCACCTAAGGGCAGAATACACACGCGCTCGGGGGCTAGTGTCGGGAGGATAATCCCCAGATACCCCAACCGGACAAGAAACGTGCAGTCGGATCACGTCCGGCTGACCAGATGCAGCCGGACAAGGCAAGCCAGGCCGGCTACCACACGGTAGTCGGATCAACAAGAAACAGCCGGCTACGGTGACGTAGCCAGAACCAATCAAGGAGACATGACGACGTGCGTATCAGTGCGCGGTATGCCCTGTACGATCACAAGACCGGCCATTAGTCGGCCATACCGAAGACTTTGCGAGGATGACGCAGGAACAGTGGCCCGATGCTGACGACAGCTCGCACGGCGTCCACTGTGCCTACGACAGCCATACCGCTCACACTCCGATGGGTCATATCGTACCGGATACTGTTGATGACCAGTCGGCTGGGACCCGCATGTGGGGCCCACCAGTCAGATTGACCAGTGAGACCGTTGCCTCTCTGCCTATATAAGGAGAAGCAAGACCTCAGTAGTAAGGGTTGGTCTCATTGCATTTAAGGCAGTAGCTAGAGAATACAGCTCAAGGAGCACTTGTAATTCTTGTATCCCCCATAGTCAGATCCGGCAGGAGTAGGAGTTTTACCTCCTCACGAGGGCTCCGAACCTGGGCACTTCCTGCGTCACGTGACGCTCGCTTGTATCCAATCCCGCCTATGGACGCTGTCGATAGCTTCTCTGCTAGTCCCCACACCTCTATCTAACCTTCTTAGGTACTGTCGTTCCTAATACAATGACACGACTCGACCTGCTACCCGAAACCTAGCCTATCTATATAAAGGCTAAGAGGGGGCGGCGAGGAGGACACACGCAACCCTAGTTTCCACCACCCTCGCCAGATTGCATCTGCGCACCATTGTAATCCTCGATTCCTTTGATAATTCCACAAGCAGACAAGCAGGATTAGGGACCTCTACAAGGCCTGAACCTGGGTAAATATTCGAGTCCCCTGTGTGCATGTTTGCTTGACGATAGATGCCTCCAGCGCTCCCTCCTTCTCCAAAACCCAAGTCCATAACAATGGGCATTGATGAGTTAAACCCTCGTCAATTGGCGCTGTCTGTGGGAATTGGGAGTGCTGATGTTGCGGCTTCTTCGGCCCCATGAACCGCGATCGACTTCTCGCCAATTCGCCACCTCTTCGGCGCGTTTGACTTCACCGTCCACACGCCGGCTACTCGCCCGGCTTTCGAGTCCGTGGGCGACGGAATCAGCCTGGTGATCGGGAGCTTCCGCTTCCAAGTTGGTCAGATGGGCACGCTTCGCATGCCTGACCAGCCGACGGTGCCATCGATTGCTCCAGCACCGTGGTTTCCTCCACCGATCGGCACCCTCACTGAGCTCAACGCCCCGACAACAGTCGAGAATACGGTCAGCGACAGCAGTCGCAAATACGATCTGAGAGATCTGGCAACTGAAGATGGAGCCTACGGCTCCGGATCTGAGAGTTGCGGGAGCAACTTCCCCAACCACTTCATGTGCACCGTCATCAACACAGGCGACACCTCCGCCAATCGCGACAACACGGGCAACGGCGGCCATGGAGCTGATGATGTCTGCGCACTTCTATTCTTGTAGAAAGTTGTTGGGCCTCCAAGTGCAGAGGTTTGTAGAACTGTAGCAAGTTTTCCCTTAAGTGGATCACCCAAGGTTTATCGAACTCAGGAAGGAAGTGGTCAAAGGTATTCCCTCTAAGGCAACCCTGCAATCAAGATATGAGAAGTCTCTTGTGTCCCCAACACACCCAATACACTTGTCAGGTGTATAGGTGCACTAGTTCGGCGAAGAGATAGTAAAATACAAGTGGTATGGATAATTATAAGTGGTAACGGTGATAGAAAATAGATTGATGGCGTGGAAGAGACTAAAGGCAAACTGAAATAAAGACGGAAGCAAGCAAACATGTAACAGATCTAGTTGCAAATGATGTATCAATGCTTAGAAACAAGACCTAGTGATAATACTTTCACTAGTGAACACTCTCTTATATAAATATCTTCTCTTTATGATTCTACCCTTAACTACTCTCCGGTTGGACACTCTAATCAGTGGTAGGGCTATAACAACACACCTCAAAGTAAGTCTTTCCCATCTAGAAACCCCACACTGTCACCTTGAGTACTAGATAGGTCCCACAAACACCACCATTTCATAAAGACATCCAACTCCAAATATAACTCACAACAAGTATTTGTAATATCTAGCCTAAGTGCCACCATGGTGAGCATGCTGTCACTTTCACACACATGAGGAGAGTAGAGATTCATTAAAGCACTTGAGTAGCAAAACAGATCTATAGATTACAAGCTCATGATCTCAATAAGATCATGCATAGAGAGAGACAGATGAACACATAGCTACCGGTAGAACCCTTACCCTTGAGAGAGAACTACTCCCTCCTCATCATGGGAATCAGCAATGGTGATGGAGATGGCGGTGGAGATCGATGGAGATGGCTCCGAGGGCACTTCCCTATGGAGATGGGATCAATGGGGGAGGAAAAAATGTGGCTTTGGTGGCTGCAAATTCGTGGTTTGAGGTGTCTCCCATGAATTAGCTTCTCGGATTTCCGTCACCCCATCTTGGGCTGCAGTAAATCGGGCCTATCTGGCCCGTCTGAACTCAGAATTAGCTAAATTTTATATCCAGAACGTTTGTCGCAAAATTTCCAACAACTTTGTAGTTGAAGAGTTTTTCTTTTGACGCCGGCTTCGACCCGGAACGTGACCATCTTAAAAAGAGTTCTGAGACAGATTTCTGGAAAATCCCAATTTGACTCCAACAAGGTTTCCACTTGTATTCTTGGTAATTCCTACACATCAAAGTGTAAAACAAGAACATTGTGTACTTTTGCAACTATTAGTAGGTTAGTCCAAAAAATCATATGAAAAGTACTCCGAAGTGTGAACAAAACATAAGAAAGTAGATAAAACCAAGCATGGAACATCAAAAATTATAGATACATTTGCAATGTATCAACATCCCCAAGCTTAACTCCTGCTCATCCTCGAGTAGGTAAGTGATAAAAAGAAAGAATAATTTTTGAGGTGACATGCACCATCATATACTTAATCAAAGTATTTGCAAAACATTCAAAACTGGGATCATAGTACTTCAATCATAACATGAAAGACAAAGTTCTAGCAATGAGCAAAGAAAGTATGATGCAACATGAAAAGGTACAAACAAAAGATTCATGAATAACAATGTTTTGCAAGATGTTTGTTTCATATAAAGAAAACATAGTATAATAGTATTCAGCTTGTCCCTCATAGAGTAGCAAATATAAATGCATAGGACACCTTCAAAGTTCATAAGAGTGACTAGATACAAGTAGTTTAAAACAAGCAATATCAAAGTTATGCATCAATCAACAAGTCTTGGGACAATGCACATATAACTAAGAATGGCCACTATGCTCTCAAAGTAGGTGCATAAAGATAAAAGGTGGAGACTCAATATAAAAGTGGAAGAAAGGCCTTCATAGAAGGAACTAGGGATTCAAGTCTCATAAAGAGCTTCCAAAAAATTATGGTACTTGTTTGCTTTCAGCTCTCATTGCCCCTATCATAAGCATCTTGAAGTGATTAAGGTTAAATTGAACAAACTATGGTGTACATGCTTGACGAAGTATAAGTCAGAAATCTCATGTCCCTTGTATACGGGGGCCGCTCCTCATGCTACTCAAGTTTAGTCACCGGTAAGTTCTTGTCATTGTAAGTATATGTGTATCATAGAGAACCGCCAACGGGGTACCCCTTGCCCAATGATACGGAAGAATCCCCATATCAAAATGACAAGGCAAGGAGACAACGAGCATCTCAGCATTCTTCTTATTTACCATGGGAATATGGTGCTTTTTTCTCTCTTTCCTCTTTTCATAGTATCCCTTTTTTTCTCAATATATGACTCTTTTTTATAAGAAGAATGCTTCATAGAAAGCTCATTATGATTACGCTGCAGGTTTCCACCATGTCAGCATGGATTAGACCAGCGGCCTAGGCGTTTCTCTAACACATATACATAACTCCATGGACTTACAAGCTCCCCTTTCATTTCACACCGACGACATCCATATACAAAAGAGCATGATATCAACTAGGTACAAGTACCAAGTGCAATGTTGAAAGCGTTCCCCATGACAACATGGTTCTGCTAATTCCCAACAAATAAGTGCAAGAATATACAACATAAATGACACAATGGTTCAAGTTTATTAGATGCAAAAAAGTAAAGTGTGCCATCAAGTTCGTGAGAGCTTTAATCACCAGTTTTCTCATAACAAGTGGAAGGTAAACAAAAGCATGAATTTACTTGGAATAGCATAAGCTAGTAGGTAGGTATGGTGGACTCTTTGGAATAACTTGGTTTAGGGAGTTGGATGCATGAGTGGAACTCATAATTTGTTGTGGAGGCTAGCAAAAAACTGGGAGTAACAAACTAAGAGAGCAATAATGGCCATAATCATGAAGAGCGACAAAACATCATTGATTAAAGCATAAAATGATATTACAAGTCGAAAACTAAAGGATCATAAAGGCTATGGTGACTTGGGATAGTCATAACATGGTGTGAGCATGCGCCAAGTCAACCCAAATAAAACATCAAAGGAGAATACCACAATACTATGCTTTAATATGCTAAAACAACGCATGATCCTTCCCAGGCACATTAAGCAATCTCAATTGTTTATAACAAGTCATGCTACAGCAAAGAATACTAAGCATAAAGCCAAAACAATATCAAGCATGGCATGACAAAGCATAGGCCACAGTCAAAAACAAGCTCTTTTTACCGCATAAGCATGAACTTTCCTACTCTTTTCCAAACCAAACCAAACTATTAGCAAACCAAATGTATGAAAGAGGGGGTCCAACCAATTTATTCAGAAAACTAAGCAAACCAAGCAAACTAAAAACCAAAACAAAAACGAAAAAGAAGACGCTCCAAGATCAACACAACTGTGCATGAAACAATGAAAATGAAGCGTTTGGAAGAAACCTGGGATTTTTATTGATGAAGAAGGGGATGCCTTGGGCATCCCCAAGCTTTGACGCTTGTACTTCCTGGATATTTCTTAGGGTTACATGCGTGGCATCCCCAACCTTGAGATTTAGTCCATCGTTCATCTCATTACTCATTCCTTCCATACACCTGAAATTTTTCCTTCATACAAAACTTCACACAATCTTTATTAGCAATATTAGTGCACTCAAGATAATAAGTTTTTAGGTTCAGTTCTAACACCAATAAAACTTCCATTAAAACACTAGCTACTGTAGCACTTCCCTAAAAAATCTCAATTCCCCAAAAGAACTAAAAAAGAAACCAACAAGAAGCAAATACAAATAATGGCAGAAATCTGTCAAAACAGAACAGCAGGTAAAGACGATTTTTTTCGAAGACCTTCTGTTGCTCAAATCGAAAGGTGTTGAACTAACAAAAGTTAGATAACAACCTAGGGCAGAAGCACAAAACTTCACGCCTCAAAAGGACGTATGGAGATTTTACACGAATTTTTACGGTGAAGAACATAAATCTGTTTCGGGACAACAACTTTCCCAATCATTACTTCTCTCTCATTAGAGGTTACTCTTGGCACAAAAAGAAAATAAAAAGGATAAGGAGCGGTTATTACAGAGGTAATAACTTCCAAGACCCATCTAAAACTTTTGGGTTATCTCCCAATAAGTACTTTTCTTTAACGCCTTTAAGTTAGGCATGATAGTTTGAGAAGATGCTCACATAAGAAATATGAATTGAAGCAAAAGAGAGCATCAAGAAGAAAATTCAAAACACATTTAAGTCCGACCCACTTCCTATGCATAGGAATCTTGTAAAGAAACAAGTCATGAAAGCACAAAGCAACAAGCGTAGTAAAGCAAAACAAGTGCAACTTCAAGACTTTCAACATAAAGAGGGAAAACTTAATATTGTTGAGACACATAAAACCATGTTTCCCTCTCTCATAATAACTTTCAATAGCATCATGAATAAAATTAACAATATAACTATCCCTTAAAACATTCTTATCATGAGCCACATGCAGAAAAGAATTAATACCCTCCACATAAACATAGTCATTCTTATTAATTGTAGTAGGAGAAAATCCAACAAAATAGCTATCATTATTATTCTCATCACCATAATCATCAAATATAGGAGGCATATTGTAGTCATAATTAATTTTCTCCTCAATAGTAGGTGGACTGAAAATATCATACTCATCATTGTAATCATCATATATTGGAGGTTTTGTATCATCATAAGCAATAGAATAACTATGTTCCAAAGTTGGGGAACTAAAAAGATCATTTTCATAAACACTAGCTTCCCCAAGCTTAGACTTTTCCATAGCATTAGCAATAATGGTGTCCAAAGAATTCATACTAACAACATTGCTATTAGCATGCAAATAAATTTCCATAGGTTTTTTAATTTTCTCTTCAAACACTTCATGTCCTAACTCAAGATAAATACTATAAAGCTCTCTCATTTTTTTGTTGTTTTCCATTAAACCTAACTAGTGAAAACAAGAAACAAAAAGACAAAATTGCAGGATCTAAAGGAAATAACTTGATGTCTATGGCGCCAGAAAACAAGAAACAAAAAGACAAAATTGCAGGATACCGGAGGATGTGAGTACCTTTTACCTTACCTCCTCGGCAATGGCGCCAGAAAATAGCTTGATGTCTATGCACTTCTATTCTTGTAGACAGTTGTTGGGCCCCCAAGTGCAGAGGTTTGTAGAACATCAGCAAGTTTTCCCTTAAGTGGATCACCCAAGGTTTATCGAAGTCAGGAAGGAAGTGGTCAAAGGTATTCCCTCTCAAGCAACCCTGCAATCAAGATACAAGAAGTCTCTTGTGTCCCCAACACACCCAGTACACTTGTCAGGTGTATAGGTGCACTAGTTCGGCAAAGAGATAGTAAAATACAAGTGGTATGGATAATTATAAGTGGTAACGGTGATAGAAAATAGATTGATGGCGTGGAAGAGACTAAAGGCAAACTGAAATAAAGACGGAAGCAAGCAAACATGTAACATATCTAGTTGCAAACGATGTATCAATGCTTAGAAACAAGGCTTAGGGATCATACTTTCACTAGTGAACACTCTCTCATATAAATATCTTCTCTTTATGATTCTACTCTTAACTAGTCTCCGGTTGGACACTCTAATCAATGGTAGGGCTATAACAGCACACCTCAAAGTAAGTCTTTCCCATCTAGAAACCCCACACTATCACCTTGAGTACTAGATAGGTCCAACAAACACCACAATTTCATAAAGACATCCAACTCCAAATATAACTCACAACAAGTATTTGTAATCTCTAGCCTAAGTGCCACCATGGTGAGCACGCTGTCACTTTCACACACATGGGGAGAGCAGAGATTCATTACAGCACTTGAGTAGCAAAATAGATCTATAGATTACAAGCTCATGATCTCAATAAGATCATGCATAGAGAGAGAGATGAACACATAGCTACCGGTAGAACCCTTAGCCTTGAGAGAGAACTACTCCCTCCTCATCACGGGAATCAACAATGGTGATGGAGATGGCGGTGGAGATCGATGGAGATGGCTCTGGGGGCACTTCCCCATGGAGATGGGATCAATGGGGGAGGCAAAAACGTGGCTTTGGTGGCTGCAAATTCGTGGTTGGAGGTCTCTCCCACGAATTAGGTTTCCTCCCTTTATATAGCTTGTCGGATTTCCGTCACCCCATCTTGGGCTGCAGTAAATGGGGCCTATATGGCCCGTCCGGACTCGGAATTAGCTAAATTTTATGTTCAGAACGTTTGTCGCAAAATTTCCAACAAGTTTATAGTTGAAGAGTTTTTCGGTTGACGCCGTGGTCGACCAGGAATGTGACCATCTTGAAAAAGAGTTCTTAGACAGATTTCTGGAAAATCCCTATTTGACTCCAACAAGGTTTCCACTTGTATTCTTGGTAATTCCTACACATCAAAGTGTAAAACAAGAACATTGTGCACTTTTGCAACTATTAGTAGGTTAGTCCAAAAAATCATATGAAAAGTAATCCAAAGTATGGATAAAACATAAGAAAGTAGATAAAACCAAGCATAAAACATCAAAAATTATAGATACATTGGCAATGTATCACTGACCCGCCAAACGGCGGCATACCCAACAGCGGACCATCACCAAATGGCGCCCCCGTCAACAACGGAGGAGCAGTCGAGCCTCCAACCATAATAAACGAGCAGACTGGCGAACGCGTCGTGATCAGGCTCAATGAACTCGAGTGGGCTTGCTGCCGCGAGGCCCTACGGGGTAACCCTCTACCCTTTGGCTCCCCACAAGAGCTGCTAATGGGCTATCATTGGCTCTTGAAGGAAGAATTCAAGCATCAAGTGCAAACAATTACGCAACTCGAGGCACGCAAAAAGGTGGCAGATGAGTCGAGTCTTTGACGTGCTGGGCTCTCCTCCCACGGAGGATCCTCCTCAAAGGGAAACGAGTACATCGCAAACAAGAGGCGATCCCCGATGGCCCATCTCACCGAGCAAGAACGCATAGAAGCCGTGAAGGTCCTCGACTTCAGCTCTATGAAAGTCGACACCGAGGGCAACGTGGTTCCGAAGACGCCGCAAGCTACAGTGACGGCAGCCACCATGTACCTCCTGAACAACCAGCTGCCAGCTGGAGATCCCCGAGCCACCATGCACCGATCTACAATCGTGGGCTTGGGATTAGTCGAGGCCACCCTCAATAAAGAGCCAGCACTAGAGCCAAAGAAAGGCAAAGCTCTGGCAAAACGCTACTCCTCGCCCTCATCTAGCGACAGTCACGATCTGTCTCGACGTCGCCGCTCACGGCAACACGACCTTGACTATGATGCGTGTGATGACCTCACGCAGCGCAAGATCGACAAATCTAGGGCGCGACGTGCCCGATCGACTGACTCGGAAGAAGAAGATGTGGAGCTCTGTGGAGCTAGATGCTTCAGCAGAGCCATCAGGCAAAAACGAATGCCCGAGGGGTTTAAACTACCATCGGAGAACCCGATGTTTGACGGCCTGCAGGACTCGAAAATCTGGTTGGAAGACCACATCTCCTCCGTCAGGCTCCATGGCGGGAGTCGAAGCACGACCATGCAATGCCTGCAGCTAGAGCTGCAAGGCGCCGCCCGAGCATGGCTCAACAACCTCCCACGCAGATCCATTCGTAGTTGGGAAGAACTCGTATACAACTTCATCCGCAACTTCAAGGGCACATACAAACGGCCCGCATCAATCGAAGAGCTGAGATGCTGCCAACAAAGATCGGGCGAATCACTATGCTCCTATATCTAGAGGTGGTCCATCATCAAAAACTCCACAGAGAACATCTCGGAGGATCGCGCAATTGACGCATTCAATGGCGGCGTACGTCGCATAGAGCTCAGGGAGGAGCTGGGCCGCTCAAAGCCCCAAACCATCGATCACCTGATGGAAATCACAAACCGCTGGGCAGATGGAGAAGATTAGGTGAAAATCGCGTTCACTTCGACGGCGAGGCAGAACTCGAGCACAGACGCGACCGCCGAGGCAAACGCCGCATGCGCATATATGATGACCGTGACGACGTCAACATGGTCATAGCCGGCTAGGCTAACAGACGCGACGACAACTGCAACAGCGGCTATCGCAGCGGCGGATACCGCGAGTCCGGAAAGACCACACAAGTGTGGCAGCGCCGCAATCGTGATGAGGCACCCGCAACATCCATTGAAGACAAGCTGTCCGGGCCATGCACTGTGCACTTCTACATCGACAAGCATGATGGAAAGAAGAATTCTAGCCACCTCCTCAAGGACTGCCGCGAGTTCCTCAAGCTACATGAGGGGCTGGCTCAGATGAATCGCAGCACAGTTGAAAGGGGTTACGGAGCCGCCCCAGGCGCCATGGCACATGGCGCTCCGCCACCACCACCTGGACTACCCCCAAATGTAGCCGCACCCGACCAGCATCAGGGAGGCGAACCATACCCACGGGCCATGGGTACCATGATGATCCAAAAGGGACGCCCCTCGAATAGGGTGCAGAAGGCCATCACTCGCCAAGTCAACTTGGCCACAAACTCGCCACCATCTACCACTGAGTACCTCAGGGGAAGCGAGTCCTGCATCACCTTTGACAAGCATGACCACCCAAGACAAGTAACTCGCCCAGGCCATTGTCCCCTCGACCTTGAGGCACAAATTGGAGGCTTCGACATGAGTCGCGTCTTTATGGACGGCGGAAGCGACATCAACCTTATGTTCGCAAGTACCTTGCGAGCAATGAGGATCCCTCTAACCTGCCTAGAAGCCTCAGACACAACATTCCACGTCATCGTCCCATGCAAGGGCGTGTATCCCCTTGGCAAAATCAACCTTGACGTCATCTTCGGCACACTGAAAAACTTTCGACGCGAGCGTATCGACTTTGAAGTCGTGACTGGCCCTCGCAGTACCACTGCATCCTCAGACGTGTCGTGTTTGCTAGGTTCATGGCAGTGCCACACTACGCCTATCTGCAGATGAAGATCCCAGGCCCCAATGGCGTCATCACAGTCAACGGGAGCTTCGAGAGATCCGACAGTTCTGATAGGGAAGTCAACAGAATCTCCCAGTCCTTCGGCATGCAGGAGGAACTCGCAAGACTAAAGGAGTCAACAGACAACAGTCTGCCTCCCCTAAGCCGGCCAAGTTCACCCGACCTATCTTTCGACTCATTGGTGCACACAAAGAAAGTTCAGGTCCATCCACCGGATCCCGCCAAGACGGCCCTCATCGCCAACAACTTGAGTCCCGCATAGGAACTCGTGCTCGTCGAATTCCTCCGTGAGCACTAGGAAATCTTCGCCTGGTGTCCAGTGGACATGCCAGGAGTTACCAGGGAATTCGCCGAGCACACACTCAATGTCAATCCAGACGCGAGGCCATTCAAGCAAACAATTCGGCGATTGTCTGAGCCAAGGGCAAAAGCAGTCGGAATGGAGATCAACAGACTCCTCAACGCCAAATTTATACGCGAGATCAAGGAAAGCACTTGGCTCGCCAACACAGTGCTAGTACCAAAAAAGGACACGGATATCCTGCGAATGTGCGTGGATTTCACCTCTTTGAATAAGCACTGCCCAAAGGACCACTTCCCGCTACCGCGAATCGACCAAATCATCAACTCCACCACGAGAGCGAGCGGCTCTGCTTCCTCGACGCCTACTCAGGCTATAACCAGATTCGAATGAAGGAGGAAGATCAAGAAAAAACAGCGTTTACAACGCCTTTTTGTGTGTTCTTCTACAACACAATGCCCTTCGGGCTAAAAAACATAGGAGCCACCTACCAGCGGTGCATGCAGGCTTGCCTCAAGAACCAACTGGGTCGCAACATTCAAGTCTATGTCAACGACATAGTAATCAAGACCAAGGAGGAAGCCTCACTAATCAACGATTTGCGTGAAACCTTCGCCAACCTTCATCACCACCGGATCAAGCTCAATCCGGACAAGTGCGCCTTCGGCGTACCATCTGGACAATTACTTAGGTACCTTATCTCCGCGAGAGGGATCGAAGCAAACCCGAAGAAAATAAAAGCTATACTGGCCATGGAGAAGCCGAAAAACATAAGGGGCGTCCAGCAGCTGGGTGGGCCAATCGCGGCTCTCAGTCGATTCATAAGTCGGATGGGTGAAAAGGCACTGCCCTTCTACCAACTCCTCCGCAAAGCTGACAAGTTCGAATGGACCAATGAGGCGCAGGAAGCATTCGAAGACCTCAAGCGCCTACTATCCACCTCGCCAGTACTGGTGACACCACGAGAAAGGGAACCATTGTTGTTATACATCTCTGCCACTAACCAGGTGGTCAGCACAGTGCTCGTAGTCGAACAAGCCGAGGAAAACAAGGTCCACGGGGTACAGCGCCCAGTCTACTACCTCAGCGAGGTACTTACACCAACAAAGAAGCAGTACCCGCACTACCAGAAACTGGCGTACGACGTCTTCATGATGGCCCGGCGACTGCGCCACTACTTCCAAGAACACCCAATCATGGTAGTCAACGACGCCTCACTTGGGCACATCCTCAACAATCCCGACGCCACCGGATGAGTCGCACTTTGGGGAATCGAACTGTCTCCATGAGACATCACATATGAAAAACGCGACGCAATCAAGTCGCAAGTTCTCCCTGACTTCCTGGTGCACTGGATGGAGAACCAGCTCCCCGAAAAACCAGATATGTCCTACCTGTGGACAATGCACATAGAAGGATCCAAGCGGAAGGATGGAGCTGGTGCAGGTGTCATACTGACATCACCCCAGGGAGACAAGCTGAAATATATCCTGCGAATGCAGTTCACTGCCTGCAACAACAAAGCTGAATACGAGGCCCTGCTACACGGGATGAGGATGGCAAAGGCCCGCGGCGCCAAAAGACTCAGAATATATGGCGACTCCAAGATGGTCGTCAACCAGACAATGCATGAGTGCGACGCACTGAACGACAACATGATCGCCTACCGTGACCTCTATGACACGCTCGAAGGGGATTTTGACGGCTGCGAGCTGTGGCACATAGGCCGCGAAAGCAATGAAGAGGCGGACGCACTCGCCAACATAGGCTCCACCTGCGCCCCCATACCACCTGGGGTATTTCTCGAGCGCATCTGCGAACGCTCCATCAAGCCAAAGGCCGCAGAGAAGAAAACAAGCGTAGCAACGGACTTAGGAGCTACGCCAACCAATGAGCTATTGGCACTCGATGACTTGGAGCTGGACATAGGACTCAAAGGACCAATGAGCGTCATGATGATCGAGCAGTCCTGGACTCAACCGTACATGACGTACCTTCTCAGCAAGAGGCTACCGGACGATCCGACTGATGCACAGCACATCGCGCGGTGATCCAAGGCATTCGCTGTTATCAACGGTGAACTATACAAGCGCATCATCACAGGAGTACTCCAACGATGCGTCTCCACGGCCGACGAAAAAGCTGTTCTCCTTGATATCCATGAAGGGACCTACGGGCACCACGCCGGCAGTCGCGCCCTCGTTGCCAAAGCTCTACGAGCTAGATTCTACTGGCCTACGGACATGCGTGATGCCAAAGACATCGTCCAGAAATGCAACGCGTGCCAGCGATTCGCGAACAAGCCTCACGCACCTGGCGCAGAACTCCGACCAATTCCATTGGCCTGGCCCTTCGCACAATGGGGACTCGACATGGTCGGCAAACTCCCCAAGTCCTCACGAGGAGGCTACGTCTACCTCCTGGTCGCATTCGACAAATTCACCAAGTGGATAGAGGCCATGCCAGTGACCAATCAATCAGGGCACAACACAGTCAACTTCTTCGAGTCCATCGTCTACCGCTTCGGAGTGCGGCATGGCATCATCACCGACAATGGGACGAACTTCACACCCAAAGAGTTCCAAGAATTCAGCGAGAATCTAGGAATTAACATTAGCTATGCCTCGGTAGCACATCCACAGACCAACTGTTAGGTCGAAAAAGCGAACGGGCTCGTCTGCGGTGGCATCAAGAAGCGACTCCTCTGGCCACTCGAACAAGCCGCGGGTTGCTGGCCAGACGAACTACAATTAGTACTCTGGAGCCTACACACAACTCCAAATAGTGCTACAGGGTACACCCTGTTCTTCATGGTGCACGGGGCTGAAGCAGTGTTACCCGCCGAAGTACGATACAAAGCACCGCGCGTGGTCGCTTACAGCGAGCAGGAGTCAACCCTAGCACTCGAAGATTCCATCGACCTCCTAGACGAGGCAAGGTAAATCGCCGCGGAAAGATCAACGATCTACCAACAGAACTTGCACAACTACCACAGTAGGAGGCTACGCCCCAGATCCTTCGTTGAAGGCGACCTGGTCCTGCGACTGAAGCAGCAAGGGCATCTCAAGCTCGAGTCCCCCTCGGAGGGACCATACGTGATTACAGAAGTAATCCTAGGTGGCGCCTATTGCCTTCAAGATTTAGAGACAGGAGTCGCGTACTCCAACCCCTGGAACGTCGCGCAGCTGCGACACTTCTACCCTTAGTCGCTTTTAACTTTTACATTGCAAATAAGGATACTCAGCCAAGGCTACTCAGCCACACATTGTACTTTGTACTATCCCGCGAATAAATAAAGCTAAGTGCCCCAAAACTCTGTGTTTTCCTCTATTTTTTGCACATTATCTACTCGGGGGCTGCGCCACCTTATACACATCTATTCTACGATCTAAACGCGATATCCTGAGTAGCTGGCACACCAATCGAAACCCTTGACAAACATCAACCCAGTTGCAACGCACCTGACAGGTTGACAAGGGATTGAGATAAATACATGGCCAGGCTAACGAAAAGGAATCACATAGTGCAACGCACTCACAAAACATACACGCTAACAAGCTCTTTTATACATCATCGTTAATTAATTATGCAAAGCATATATATAAACTTTATAACACTGGTACAATTATGTGCAGGATACAAAGTAAACTACTATTGCAGCAAGAGAACATTGGTTTGCTCCTCGAAGAAGTCGATGATCTCCTCTACTGGGCGATCCACTGCCTGGTAGTGCGGCACCATGTTCCAAGCAGAACCCGCTGGTGGCGTAGGTGGCCCAGCCGCAATTTCTGCAATGTCTACATCAGGCCTATGCAATCGCACCAGCGACAGAGTAGCCTTGGCACCAGCCACCAACTATTGCCGTACACACTCGCGGACCGCACTCAGGTCGTGGAATTTAGCGAGAAGGGCTAGCAGGCTCGATGGAACGGCATCCAATGGGAACATCGTCCGATAAATATTCTTCAAACATGATTGCAACTTCTTAAAAAAATGAAGCACTCGCGACGCACGATCCTGCAGGGTCGCCAACACGATGGCACAATCGTGATCTACCCAGAAGTACCAACTCGCCTAAAGCTGCTCCTGGGTCAGGTCATTCATGTGAATGGCAATTCGATCCTTCTCATCCTGCGGATGACGCGCACTGAAAACTATACAAAGCAAATGCGGAAGTATGAGGACAACACACCATTGCGAGTGACTACAAGGAAAAGATAAGAGTAAGAAAGCTAACATTTAAATTGGTCGCCCAGCTGCGTCACCTCCCCCAACAGATATTGTTCTCGGGCAGTGGCCTTCTCTGCCTTTGATTTCCATACATCCGCAGTACCGTGGAGTACGGGCAATTCACGCTCCAACTGCTTCACGTGATCATGGAGTCGCGAGAGCAGAGAGAGCTCGTCCACCCTTGAGCACGGCGGTGCCAAAGTGTCATCAAGGGGTGGCGAATCCTGAGGTTCCCTCAAAGGATCACTTGATGCGCCCTATCACAAGCCAAGCAAGAAGCAATAAGAAGAACAAATCGATGCGCAGACAAAAGGTTCGAGTGCATTCAAGATTAGCAAAATTATCAGCAGA
This sequence comes from Avena eriantha, assembly GCA_910589775.1. Taxonomy (NCBI): domain Eukaryota; kingdom Viridiplantae; phylum Streptophyta; class Magnoliopsida; order Poales; family Poaceae; genus Avena; species Avena eriantha. The sequence goes on from OU342746.1 coordinate 182,085,907, forward strand.
TACACTCGCCAAAAGGCATGTTTTCGACAAAAGACATAAGCTATCTAACTATTACAAAGCTACTGAGGAGCAACTGGTTTCTTCGACTTGGACTTTGGCTTTGGGGGGCCTCATCGAGTCCATGGCGGTATCAGATGCCACTGACTTTCCGCCGGCCCCAGACGCCGCAGCCTTTGCTGCCTTCTTGGCTCGCTGCAGCTCCTCAGAGTACTTTGCAACTGTGTTGATCAGCTGTGGCCCATACTTGCCACAGGCAGTCGCAAAAGGAGCAAAGACTACCTGCTGGCCGACCACGCTGACGGGCATCGCCCTTGAGACCGCTGTAGGATCAACTTCGACTCCGTGGGCCTGCACCATAGCGAGTGACATTGACACACTAGCCGCAAGGAGCGAGTTCTTGAAGCTTGCAGGGACGCCCCCGGAAGGAGACTCCACCAGCTCGTCCATGTTCTCGATCAGCTCAGCCTTGGGCACCAGCTCTTCCCGGAGGCGACTGAGCACGCCCTTGGCCTTGGAGAGCATCTCTTGAACAGCGGCGCTGTGGTCCTCGACTGTTGAAAGAGCACCCGCCAAGGCATCATCACGGCGGAGGGCCTAAGGGTCGAAGCTCAAATTGCCAGCATCTACACAAGAACCAAAGCATTGGCACAACGTCAGCAAATCGATAAAAGAGGCAGTTGGTAAAAAAACAAAGGATCAGCAAATACCTGAGAGAGCCTTAGCAATCAAAAAAGTTGTTCTTCAAACAACTTCTCCCTAGCTGCGATGGAGGCACGCAGATCCTCTTCGCGCTTTTGCACCTCGTCACGCGCCGCGATTGCCTCATCGCGACTCTTCACAGCCACAGCGAGCGTCTTTTCCATGGTGGCGGCGTCACGAAGAAGGGCATTATGCTCAGCTGCAAAACAAAACAAAGGGGATAGGCTATCAGTCGACTACATAACAATGATGCAGAAGAAGAAGAAGTAAAGGGCACTTACTTTCTACCACGTGATAGCACGTATCCAGCATTGCATGCTGGCGACCCATCGCAAGGACCTGCTCCGCCAGGTGAGCGGCTTCCTTCACAAGGAGCAATCGCAAAAGGAAAACAACAAAGGATCAACAGATGCCATAGATAAAATCGACTGCAACATTAGAAGAAGAGATACTACACTTACATTATCCTCCAGTGACTCCGAAGTCGATTGGTGTGCAGTCATCTGGGCAACCATCCGATGCTCCCCATCGTGTGGAGAGATTGATGAATTATGCCCGGAGTGGGCCGCCAATGGAGGAGAAGGAGCACGCTCAAGCTCTTTCTTGGCCCTAGAGGTCACGACTCCAGATTCTTTCAAAAATTGGACGTCGCTAGAAGATGACGATGCCTGCTGACTACAAGACCAAACCAACATCAAGAAAAGGCAACTCCAAAGAAGAACCAAAAAGGAAGACTCGACTACTTACCTATCAAACTTATCAAAGTCAAAGGTTTGATCCCCCGACTCTGACGACGATTCCTTTGGCAGTCGCATCTTCTTACGACAGGATGGCGCCATGGCACTCACAGGAACGGCAGGGATTGGCGACTCCGCACCAACACCTGCACCTTCCGGAGTCGAAGGGGACGGCGCATCCAAATCTTTTCTGCACGAACGCTTGCGAGTATCCGGACTACTCGACTCGGGGGCTTCCTCCTCCACATCAGATGGGAAGGTCGACTCCGACTCGTACTCTTCCAAGGCTTCACGAGGAATAACCCCCTCGGGAAAGAGGGGGCATACAGGGCGACACCGCCCAATCCTGCATACAGAAAAAAATATAACACAAAGTCAAGAAACGGCAAAGAAGAAATCGACAAACAAAGATACTACGTAGCACAACCGTACCTCAGGAGGAGGGTTAGAAGCATAGAATGGATGAACAACTGGTTCACTGGGGAGCACATCCTTGACCGTGTACTTGGTGACCAGTCGAACCCTTTTATCTACCTCACTCGTGGACATGCCATCGGCAGACACACGAGTGACATCGTCCGTGCCAGCCCACTGGAACATGGGGTGGACTCTGGCCTGCAGGGGCTGGACATGACGGCGTAGCCATGTGCGAATGAGGGCGCAGCCTCCCTCCTCTTTGCCCATGCGACTCTCGAGGTCGCAGACACGCTCATACAACACATCTGTCTCCGTGGACTCGCCGGGCATGATCACATGCTTCCAGGAGCGCCTCCTCTTGCACGGAATTGCGGGGTCGAAGGGCGCGAGTCCGAAGTGGTCTCTGTCAGCCTTCTGGTCGCGGACGTAGAACCACTTGTCCCTCCACCCTTGGACGGACATCATCAGCTTGATGTCGAAGTACGTGGTGGATGGATCGACGTGGATTCCGCAGCCGCCTACATCATAGACTACGGAGCCAGACGTCGATTGGCGCTTCAACTTGAAGAGGTGCTTGAAGAGGCCAAAGCACGGCTCGATTCCGAGCCAGCACTCGCTAAGGGTAATGTAGCAAGCTACTGGAGGATGGAATTGGGGGACAACTGATGGAGCTGGAGTCCGTAAAAATAGAGAAGGCCCCTGAAGAGAGGATGCAGGGGCAACGAGAGGCCGCGGATGATGAACGCTAGGAACATCACCCGAAAGCCAGCAGGAGGAGAGGGGATTACCTCGCCGCCAGGGACGCATGCGTCAGCGACTACGGACGACAAAACTCCGTCTTGGCGAAGAAGACAAAGTTCTGAGGACTTGATCACAGATGGACGCCACTCGCCATTCGTGACGTGAGTGCCTGTGCCCTTCTTCTTTCCGCCGGCGGCGGTGCGTGCCCGCAGCGGTGGAGCTGCCCTTCTTCTTCATCGCAGCAGCGGAATTGGCCGCAACACCTCGCTTTTTCTTCCCCATTCCGTGGCGGCGATGTGAACAGAGGAAGTAGCTGGGAAATACGCGGAGCTGGTCCAGCGCCGCGAAGGAAAAGAGCGCAAAGAAGCAGAGGAGCAGCGACAATGGCGATGGAGGCAAAGGATGAAAAGAAGTAGATGTGAATTTTACCTTCGCCGCATCGCTACTTAACCCCCTAGAAGATGCCATCCAACGGCTCAGAAAAACCCTACCAGACGCGTGGCGTTCATCGCGCTTGACACGTGGAGGAACTGAAGCGTGAACCGTCCCCACTACTCCCATTACGCGCGGAAATCAAGGATACGCAGTTAAAATAAAGATTACACACGCCCGGTCAAATCAGAGTCAGGAAATGGGACCCACCGCTCGTCACATCCCGTCAAACTCGCTCACGCGGGCAACTAAGGTCATGGAATCGTCAGCACTGACGTCATCAAAAACTACGCAGCAAAAGACCTTGACTACTTTAGTCCTTGCTTGAGTCTTCGACTCCACCAAGCACTCGGGGGCTACTCCCATAGGGAGCGCTGGTCGCGCACCCTACGATTTTTTTTCTTTTTCAGGAACATGGATAATCAAAGCAAACCCAATCATTCGAAGCACAATTCGATTATGGACATGGGTTACTCCCATAGGGAACGCCAGAAGTAAATTCGACTCAAACAAGCAAACAAAAGATGACAGCAGTCGCAAAAGTTCTTTAGTCCCTGCCCGAGTCTTCGACTCAACTAGGCTCTCGGGGGCTACTCCAATAGGGAGCGCTGGTCGCGCACCCTATGATTATTTGTACAAAGTACTATGTTGATAACATCCACACTCAAAGCTTATGGCGACACCGCCTCATGACTTTTCCCTACGAAGAGACTGCGTCTCCTGGGTCACCTGAATCGTCTCCGCGATGACAAAATTCGGATGCCGCGCTCACAGCGTGAAGATAAGACCTGAATAAGGCCTGGAAATGCATTTGCTGCGCACTACCAGAAATATAACCGTGCCTACAGGCACGATGAACATGCCTTGACGGATGCGTCGAGTGCTCACACCCATACACTGTAATTCGACTCCTGTAAGACCTCCGTGGCTTGAGTCGAATTACACCAGCACTTTTCCGGATTCGAGTCCGGGGACTCGAGTTCTAGTAGATGGCTTTGTTTTACCCTAAGGTATTTAACTGATACCGATACATCGATTAAATCAGGCACGCGCATCAACAATCCCTATGACACAAACAAAACAATTGAAAAATATACTCAGTCATGCACTCGAAAGGCTTCATAAAGTGATATGGGTATACCCTACAGGTACTCGAGCTTAGTATATACGGCCTGAATACGTAGAGGCCCACGGTGTCGCCAAGGCCCAAATGAGGAGCTCGAGTAACCTACGGAATCTCGATTTCTTGAAGAACAAGAAGAAGCTAAAGATCTAAAGTTCAAAGGGAAAACCCTAACTTGTAACCGACTCGACCTGCTAACCGAGACCTAGCCTATCTATATAAAGGCTAGGAGGGGGTGGCGAGGAGGACACACGCAACCCTAGTTGCCACCACCGTCGCCAGATTGCATCTGCGCACCATCGTAATCCTCAATTCCTTTGATAATTCCACGAGCAGACAAGCAGGAGTAGGGACCTCTACGAGGCCTGAACCTGGGTAAATCTTCGAGTCCCCTATGTGCTTGTTTGCTAGCCGATATATGTCTCTAGCGCTCCCTCCTCCAAAACCCAAGTCCATAATAATGGGAATTGATGAGTTAAACCCTTTTCACTAGTCAACTAATCAAACAGATCCTCAATCTTGGGCAGTGGGTACTTGTTCTTGATGGTGGCATCATTCAGCTTCCGGTAATCCGTGGACAAACGGTTACCTCCATCCTTTTTATCAACAAATAGAACGGGCGATCTCCACGGAGATGCGCTTGGTTGAATCAAACCTTTCTCCAACATAGCATCAAGTTGCTTCTTCAGCTCCACTAATTGAGATGGGTTCATACTATAAGGTCTCTGGACTATGTGTCCAGTTCCAGGAACTAGTTCAATGATGAACTCGATATCCCGATATGGGGGCATACCGGGCAATTCATCTGGTAATACGTCGGGGTATTCAAAGACCACTCTAACTTGGTTTATGGTTGGTTGGGCTAGAATCTTGTTGCATTTGAACTGACGGGGCAAGGTTTCAGATACATGCTCTACTGATACTCCAGAGCTACTGGTCATGGTTATGGCTTTCTTGGCACAGTCGATCAATCCTTTATGTTTTGACATCCAATCCATTCCTAGTACTACTTCCAAACCTTTGGTTCCAAGTACTATTAGATTGGCATAAAAATCTATCCCATGGATTCTGATAGGTACAACCTTGCAAATTTTTCTAGCTTTGGTGGTTGAACTAGGTATTTGAACTATCATAACATGCTTCAGTTTTGTTGGTTGAATCTTACTAGTGCATGCAAATTCTTCTGTAAAAAACAAGTGCGATGCTCTAGAATCAAACAACACTCTTGCAAGTACTGAGTTAACAGAAAACATACCCAGCACGACATCGGTCGCTTCCTGAGCTTCTTCAGCATTCATGTGGAATAGACGACCGTTGTGGTTGAGCGAATTCCCGGGGGAAAACCTCCTTCCAGGCTGAACACGGCGCTGGTGCTGAACTAGGGCATTCACATTGGTGGTGGCTGCAAACTTCTTGGGACACTTGTTGGAGTAGTGACCCTAGACTCCACATTCAAAGCAAGTAATCTGGGACTTGTCTTTGGCTGCAATAGGCACAACATTGCTTCCAGTCCTTGGGGCAGTATTGTTGTTGGACTTGGGAGGTGCACGGTTGAAGTTGTTGGAGTTGCCGGGGTTGTTTTTGTGGTTTCCTCCAGACTTCAAGTTTCCTCTGTTGTGATTGGGGTAGCTTGGACGAGACATCGGGGGTCTATTGTTTCTTGGGGCATATCTTGCAGACGGATTGGGGTGATACTTCTGGGTATTGTGGGACCTAGTCCGGTGCATCATCCTACGCTTGCGGTTGTCATTGGCTTGGTTGATCTTCCCTTCCATCTGGATGGTGGAGTCTACTAGCTCTTCTAGATCTTCAAAATGGATGTTGACTAACACAGACTTCATCATGCAATCCATTCAGGAATCTTTCTTTCTTCTTGGCTTCAGTGTTGATCTCATCAGGGCCATATCTAGTGAGGGACGGAAATTTGTCACGGTATTCAACTACCGTCATCCTTCCTTGCTTGAGTTCTCTGAACTCATCTCTCATTCTGGTGACCAAACCTTGCGACACATGGGTGCAGCTGAACTTGATCTTGAAAGCTTCCCAAGTCATCACCTGACCATGGTTCATAGTACGGGTGTTATTCCACCAGGCTTTTGCGTCTCCTGCCAGATAATGGGTGGGAAACAATACCTTCTCGTTGGCATCAACCCCTGTGACCTCCAGATTGTTCTCCATGGTTTGCAGCCAGTCATGAGCATCTAAGGGATCCTCAGATTTGTTAAAGATAGGGGGATTGGTATTCTGAAAGTTCTTGAGGTTGGATCCATGATGATCCTGATTTCCATGGCCTTGATTATTATGGGACATCCGAGCTATATGTTGAAGGGTGGCTAGATTGGCTTGGCTCTCGGCTCTACTAGGTTCACAGTTGGAAACTAGCATCTGCAGAATCTACAACATCGGGTACTGCGATGAGCTGCTTCCTCCGGGGTTTCCACGAGTCATCTGAAGATTGAGATAGATAATGAGGTAAGAGGGAAAGTTATAAGGTTCATGGTTTTGTTTTCAAAAGCTTTAAACTTTGAGTTTCACTCAGATTTTGCAAACTAACTTCTTCTCATTCATTCATTCAAGAACACAATACAAACTCACACCACAACACAAATGGAAAACAGATGGTTTTAAGAATCATTCTGTGAACTAAGATACAGTGGGACCGATACAACTCGTTCCTACGGTAGTGATCAAGTGCATCTAATCATCACCAATGAAGTCGGAATCATCATCATCGGTGTAGAAATCCATGGCATCATCCTCCAGGTAGTCATTGTCATCACTGAGGTACGAGTGAAGATCTCCCTGGATGTCTTCACCTTCTTCCTCTTCCTTTGCTTCAAGCTAGACTTCTTGCTCATGGATGGTCTTCTCGAGAGCGGCCACCTTCTTGCGAAGACGGGCGATGGTGCGATCCTTCTTCTCTCGTTGACGATGAAGTGATTGGTGATCCTTGATGAGCATGGTGAGAGTCTGGTCCTTCTTGGCGGCGATGGCAAGGTTGTGGTTGGCATAGGCTCGAGCATTGTCCAATTCTTTCTGCCTATCATACAGCAGGAAGTCTAGATTCTCCACTTGGCTCTTCAACTCCAGGTGACTTGACATTTCCAATGGCATTCCCATAGAATCACGCCTTGCGAAGTGCGCAAAGCGAGTTCCCTGGATCAAGTTGATGTTCTGCCCACATAGACGGGCAAGAGCTTCATGCATAGCCCTGGCTAATCCATCTAGCCAGTTGTTCTCTCGCACGGCGAATTGAATCTTCTTAGAAAGGGGTGCTTCCATCTTGCCTCTGAGATCTGCAACAATCAACCATTGTAGATCTCCTCCTGGGTGATCCTTGAGTTGAACTCCGTAGAATTCCGGATGCGGGCACTCAAGGTACTCTGACAGTGCATCAAGATCCCTCTCAAAGATCAGCTGGCCTTCGTTGCCCAACTGGTAGAACTTGCAATACTGAACCTCCATCTATAAGAATTTAGGATGAGTAAGTTAGTGAGGTGATCAAGTGTGTCAAATTCTATGTAGGAATGTAAGAATTTTTTAGGAACATGATTTTTTTGAAAGAATCAAGGATAAGAGTGGAAATAGGTTTTCATAAATACTCACTTCTTTGGTTTTTGAAACTAAATTTTGTTCGGACGTCCATTCTAACTAGGGTCTCCTATGGTCAGGATGGCTCTGATACCAACTTGTCAACACCTGGATTTTTAATCCCAGATGCCTATTAGGCCATACATCGCAATCCCAGGATTACCATTTTTGCGAGACATAACAGATCTGGATATCACAGTACATCATCCATTACAAACCATAATAAGGTCTTACACAAATAAAGGATCTCATGATCCAGTCTTAATACAAACAAGCAGCGAAATAGTAAGCGTAGTAGTGGGCTCCATCTTCAGTGTCACAGGCAATGCTGACGATGGGAGATGATCCTAGTTGTCGTAGCCATCCTGATGTCCATCTTCCTGATAGTCCTCCTCATAGTCTGGCCATGGGAATAGCTAGGGACAAAGTCATGAGTACTCTTTAAGTACTCACAAACTATCACTAACAAGTAAGGTAGTTCTAGTAGGAGTCTTAAGCTCTAGGTTTATTTGCAAAAAGCCAAGTTTATCTAAACTGAGTTTAGAAGTAAAGAAAACTAAGTAAAAGTTCTAAATCACTTTAAGGGGAAACCTAGTTTTCATATTCACAACCCTGTTGTGGTCAAGTCAAAAATCATAGTTCACTTCACAAGTCATTTTGAAAACATCTGACGATGGAACAGTATGGCCACTCCAACTTTCCATGACGGCGAACATGGCTATTCGAATAGTTTGACACTCTATAGAGGTGGTACACTTTCACCACAAAATTCGATACATCCGTTAGGGATAACCTTGAGTCATCATACTTAGTATGTGGATAATCTATCATAACCTTTCGATTACACACTCTAGTATAGGCACCTCCCCTATGAGCTTGGCCTCCCAACCATGGCCATCTGCCATCCTAGGCACTGCATAGGTGGACAGCATCAAGAGGTAGGCTCATCTCAAACCTCTTCCACGAGGGAACCCATACTAATGCATATAAACTTCCGGCTAAGCCTTACCCAATTCAGGTATTGTGGTTGTACGGTAAAATTGGAATGGTATCGCATCCAAACCCAACCATCAGTTTTTATAAAGGGCTAAGGCTCATGCCTCAACATTTTTATCATCAAATCCATTTGTGTTTCTCAACACATGTCAAAACATTTCAATAGAATGACTCATCATTCCAAGGTTTTCACAATTCATTTTCACCAAGTATTCCCATCTAAAGTGATCAACTTTTATGCTTAGCACTAGCCACTAAGTTAAGAGTGTTCACTAATGAAGGATGCTAATCTCAATCTCATGCCATAGAATGAAATCTAGTATAGGCCTAGTTTTATACTCTTTATGCTATCTATACCACTTTCCAAATCCTCACAAAGTACTAACTAAAAGTAAAGAACTTTGGTAAGGTAAAAGAGTAAAACTTGCAAGTAAAACTTGGGATGGGTATAAATCAAAGGTATATAACCAAATCATGCCTAATGCATCTTTCTTGGGTTATCTTGCAATTAGTGATGTCTTGCCTTGATCGGTGTAGTGATTGAAGTTTTCCTCCTCTTGTTCGGGGTAGAACTGCTCCTCCTCGTAGCTTGGGTCAAAACTATCGTCTATAAATAAATATGAGGTACACAATCACCAAACAATACTTAACTAATTCTATTTAGAAAACTAAGGCTCACACTTGATGATCTAGCATCATCACAATCATCACATGAAATAAAGAACTAGTTTTATTTAGTTTATTTGAGAAAAGTAATTTCTACTCATTGAAATTTATTAAGATTTAATATTCTCCAATTAAAATATGGGATCATGTTGACACATGTCATCACCACATATTCTAATACAGGGGAATGTGATTTAAAAGTTTGGTCACATTTTATAAGGTTAAGATTATTATTTAAATAGATTTAAAGTGACTAGAAATGCCTATATAGCATTATTTTGGTACTAGTCCAAAGTCACTGCATGCAAACCTAGATATCTTTACATGTTCAGATAGATATTATCAAATGTGATTTTTGAGAGTTGGAATCAACTCAAAAGCTATTATGGTTGATTTTTGAAAAATGTTTGAATTTGCAAAAGTCTCCGTCTTATTATTTTTGCTGTAGAATATCTCTAACTCCAAATGAATTAAATCCAACAGAATTATCTTTGTAACAAAATTTGAATCAGGCAATTTGGTTCAGTGAAACTCTCTAGATTGATTTTTGAATATGTGGATAGAAACTAGTTTAAATCTAAACAGAAAAACAATTATTTGAATTTCCAAGCCAGCGCGGGAAGTTAAACGGGCCGGCCCAGCTGCACTGCACAGCGCAGCGGGCTGCTGACAGATGGGGTCCACCTGTCAGCGAGACTAACTAAACGAAACGGTATCTTTCAACCAGAGCCCTACGATCTAATTCTAATGCAACGGTCATGGTTCATCGTCGATGACGAACAGCTCCGACGAGGAATCAACCCTGACACGACAGTGGGGGTCTCGCAGGGCTCACCTAGGCTCGATCTAGGGTCGGTGACGGGGGCAATCGACGTGGTAGACGACGGCGAGGCGAGGCGCGGTCACGGCAGGGCTTGGGGTGGTCGGAATCAACATTTCCCTTCTCCTCCAGCAGTAGCGGGCTCTAGCCAAATTTTGGTGAGGGAGAGCTCGCCTTGCTCCGGGAAGAAGTGGGGGAGTGTTTGTGAGGAGTGGGGAGTTGAGTGGTGTGGAGAATGGAGGCAGGGGTGGCCTCCTTTTATAGTGCGTCGAGGGTATCAAGCGGTGCGGGTGCGAGCTCGTCGGTGACGGTGGCACAACAAGCTAATGGCATGGGCGAGGGCATAGGACGGTGCGGTGTTCCCTGGTGATCATCAGAGAAGTAATGGCGCGGCACGGGGCGGTCTAGGTTGGTCGGTCGTGTGCGGTGCTCCACACGGAGGCAGCGGTGTTTGCAGTGGCGTGCCGTAGTTACGGGTCGCGCATCGGCGAACAAGGGTGTCTGCGGGGGTGCTGTGATCATGGAGTACATGATCGTGCGCGGTGAGGGCAAGGCGCGAGCTGGTCAGGCACGGCGCACGAGCGCGCTCTCGGCATGGCACAAAGAGGTTTGGGCGCGGCGTTCTAGGGTGGTCTAGGGCTTGGCTTCGCCGTGGGGTGGACAGGGGGTGGCGGTGGACTATGGTGCATCTCCTGGACATCCTTGATTGGCTCGGGGTGGTCTGCTACAAGCGGTCCTTGGTCGACCGGCCGTGACCAAATTCGGGCAGCGCTCCACTGTGCACAACGGCTAAGGGGGGGCTGGTCTGGTGTTGCTCGACACTAGGGGAGACAAGGGAGTGAAGAGGGGACACGCGGGTGGGTGATTACTGCTCCAACAGTGAAGTTAGGCTAGAGTTAGATTAGTGTCTGTAGAGTGTTTGATGTAATGCCGCATGAAACTTTCTTTGAAATTTATATTCAAATTTTTTGAGTGATCTTTAATTAAGCTTGAGAGTCTATGTTTGCTTGGAGAGGTCAAGGGGAATTGATTTGGTATGTTTTTGAAAAAGTGGGATCTTCACATATGAACTAGATTCAATTTTTAACTATCCATTTTATTGATTTGGAAAATGTTTTTGTAAGTTTGTAAAGTGGGCCTTGATACACTTTTACTTGGTCTAGCAAGGGGTGAAAAGAAGTGGAATAGTTTCTGTTAGAAATTCTCTTCTAGGAACACACAAAGTAACCTAGTGGTTTACTTTTGTCAAAATGACCATTTGCTTTATTTATTCATATTTGATTTCTTTCTCTTTGGATTTTGTTTGTAATTGGCCTAGATATGTAGCATTCATCCTTAAACCATTTCACATCATTTAGAACAATCAAGCATGGCATAAGCACTCAAATCTACACTAATGCAAACACACATGCATTCATATTCTTTTTCTTAATAAAAGTTTTTGTTAACCCTAAACTGGGTGATTAGAACTTGGTAATATTGATTATAAGTTTTGGGGTGTTATAGTATCCACTCCAACTTCCTATCGGCCAGATTCCTCTCTCTCGCTCCTTAGCACTCGCTTGCAACCCTAACCCGATATAGGGTTTCAGAGGTACGTCGTCTACTTTGACTCCAGTGCATATCTGGCGTTCTCTGCCATCGAGATGGCGCTCCTACGCATGTACTACATTACCTATGGTTGCTCGTGCCGGTGCGGGGTGAGATGCCCACCTGGGTACTTGTGAGACCTTGACTCATGGTTTAATAGGATTGATAGGATACTCATACCAACAAGTTGCAACTTCTTTTCCGGAAGCTCATCTTAAAAGGACTCTGAGGTTAAGCATGCTTGGCCTAGAGCAATATAAGGATGCGTGACCAACCGGGAAGTGGAACCTGGGTGCGCATGAGTGAGGACAAAGTGCGTAGAAAAGACTAGTGTTGGTCTGTGGGGCCAGTCTAGATATCCTATTAAGCTGCCAAGCGTGATAGCCCAGGCTGCCCTTTGCTGCCAGCCTCTGCCGCCATGACTACTTCTTCCTCCTCTACTTAGTTAGCATGATCTAGGCTCACACTTTCTGAAGGTAAGTCTATCCTTCCTGTCTTCTTCCTTCTTTGGTTCTATGCTAATACTTGAATCTAGGCTTTGTGCTTCAGTGATGTTAATGTAATGGTTTTCTAGGATTTACTAGTAGGTTCTAGAGGCTTATAGAGTTTTCTAGATGTTAATTAGGCTTCTAGGGTTTGACATGGTTAATTGGCTTAGAATTAGTCCTTGGGTTTACTGAATGTTGGTTACTAGCAATTAGTTCAGTTAATAGACACTTGGTAGGTTACTAAATGTTTAGTTAACATTTGACATTCTTTTCAGTTAAAAAGTGTTAGTGTTATGCAAATATTGGTGATGTCAGTGATTTACAATTAGTGCTTCTAAGAATTTTTACTTTAGTGATATGGTACTAATCCTTCCATTTCTAGGATTAATACTATCCACTAAGTTTTTAACTGCTTCTATTAGTTCTAGTTGGTCATTCTACATTACTGTCAATTAGTTATTGCACTCAAGATGATTAGTAGTAACTATTTAGTTCTCTGTTATTACATGAGATTTTAACTCAAGCTTTGTTCTGTAAGTATCTTGGTTAAATATTGTTTACTACTTTTCATGTAGGTATTTAGTATGCTTGATCATTATCTCCCTTCTCGTCCTTCGGCATTTCTCAGCATTTTGTCTAGGGATGAGGTGAGATAGGGATTTGGTCTTATATTAGTGATTAATTGGTTATGGTTTACTATTTATGTTCTTCCTCTAGCTAGTCCATTAGGGTGTGGTTATGCCTATGGTGTCTTCACTTAGTGAAGATGCATAGTGTGCATCCCTCCTATTATCTAGGTGCAACATATTCCATTAATATCTCTCTCTAGATTCCTAAGGACTCTATGCTTCCTATTCAAGGGTTTAAGGCTATCAGCCTTTGTAGTTTACAAAGTAGGCTTGTTGAAGATCTACAGCTACTGTTGTGGATGTTCTCCTACTATTTTGAGTTCTTCTCTTCTCTCTCTCTCAGACCTCTCTCTAAACTCTAAGAATGTGTGTTTTGGTCCAAGCTATAGTGGTCAGTTATGATCTATGGGGTCTCATGTGGTCATATATTTATAGTGTTCCGAAAGGGCTATGGTGATGACACCTATGCCATGCATTTAGGTCATTCACCTGCTTGTGCATGTTTGAAAACGCCTATATTGGTTAAATTATTTGTAGGTGCAAAGGGTTTTTCAGTGGTTAAGCCCATGCTGGGTTTAACTTATATGTGGATGCCAAAATTAGCGTATGAACCTTTTTCGTATGTGCAAGGGGTTGGTATTTGCATATGCCTAATCAAGCATGTCAATTAAACCTTTATCCTATTCTGGTTTTGGAACATGACAAATGTTTATTCATTTGATTTTTGGTGAGTTTGATTTAGATTTCATCCATGAGTCCTTGCAATTCCATTTTTATTATGTTCATAAAATCCTTTGTTGCGAAGTTTGATTGGCTTATAATTTTCATTGATCATGTTTTAAATCTCTACTATTCTAGTGTTCTTGGCAGAATCTAATGCCCAGGTAATTCCTTTGGTGTTTGTTCATGCTTAGTGGTTATTATAACTTCGGATGTTTTTGATTTCTGGAAATCTTGCTAGTTCTTAATAGAATCATGAGCCTGGGGATTTCCTTTGGTTAAATGCTTTGTATTATGGTTTCCATCCTTTTGTTGGTTTGTTTTATCTACTTGGTTTGTTTGAGAAATCTGGGTAGATGACTTCCCAGATGGTTTTGGTTGTACTGATAAGTGTAACAGTTCATATAAACTATCAGTGACTTCCCAGATGGTTTGGGTTGCTACTGGCTATTTGGTTGGATTACAATTGTTCATAGTGAAGATTTAACTTCACCATTTCTAGTCTTAGTTTGTTTGGTTGTTTACTCAGGCTCAGAGTTTAGGATTTATTCCTACAATCTAATTCCAAAGAATTCTTACATTAAAAAGGTTTTGCCTTAGGGAAAAAACCAACATTTTAACACTAACATTTGTCTTTCCGTGTTGTTTGTTTTAATAGGTTGAAGAGTATTGGATTGGTAGGAAGGATAAGAAGATAGATAGGTCTTGTGTAGCTTTTTAGATTAAGTTTTTCTTTCTTTATGTATATGATGTAATATTGTATCATGTACTCATGTTTTGATATGAATAAAGATCATATTACTGACCATTACTTGTGTTTATGATTTGAATTCAGAGATTTGAATTTAATGGAATGTTTCTATTCCAATACTTGTGATTATGTGTGTATATGTGTGATTTGAAGTTGAATTCAAGTTTGACTTAGGTCAAACTTCCATTTTGAATTCATTCAATCCTTTTAGTTTAATGTTTGAATATGGTTTCTATTCCTAGTTACCATTTGGTTGCAAACAACCTCACTAGAACCAATATCAAACAAGTTTTTTAAATTTTCAAATTTTGACCCTAAATTTGTATATGCATGCTATGCAAAACATCAATTCACACTTCTACCTTTCATATAATATACGTCCCTAGGTCATTAGAGGGAAACTACCCCCACTCAGCTACACATGGGTCTACCCCTGTAGCTTAGGTCCATTTGTTTAATATCTGAATCTTGTACTTAGACAGATTAACCGCTAGCTTTCCTTTTCCTTCCTTGATAAAAATTTGTAAACAGGAAAAAATAGCTAAAAACGTGAAACAAATATCGAGAAGGCTTGCCATGTTGCTTCGCTTGGGCGTCTCTGTAGGCAACAAAAGTCACAACAACATGCCACCTCCAAGATCTCCTCTCACCACTGCTGCTACCAGTCAGTGACGATGATGCCTGCGTCAAATGCGAAGGGTCGAGTGGGGGAGGGGGGAGAACGACGACATCTCCTATGAGATGGAGGTGGCGACGCATGCTAGTGCACGGGTAGGGAAGGCGTAGATCAACAACATGCGCAATGGCTCTACAAAGCTTAAATTGTTCAGCGAGGGTGGGAAGGCGACAGAACAACGCATAGGCTAGATGGACCTAGGCTGGCCTTGCTATCACATTGTGCCGACACGGCCCAAGGTCTAATAGGAGGACTAGTCGTGGAGGTCATCCTCCTCTAGGGCTGCTGGTGGCAGGAGTTCTTGCTCTAGTGGTGGCAGTGAATATGCTCTTCCCTGATTCAGCCATCTCGACTAGTTAGGGTCATTCTATGGTGGTGGTCAATGTGCTCCTTTGCCGATGATGCGTTCTTCCCGCGGTGGTGGTCCAAATCTGTGACATGTTTACTACTTCTCTCCGTTTTTCTAGGTGTTAGTCTTTGGCCGAGGTGAGAATCCTACTCGACAAAATTTTATGCTGACCATAATGACGCTTCCTACTTGGAGGCATGCTCATCAGTATGACTATTCCTCCCCTTGGTGCAAGGGATACCCTGGGTCTGGTTTGCCGAATCAGACAGTGGTGGTGGAACATCGCCATTCCCTTGATGGAGGCACTACCTAGGTTGCGATGGGTGTCCCCAATGAGGCATTTGGAAGTAACAACCTCACTAGTCTCACCTGCGAGGCTAGGTGGTGACACATCACTTGTGTTGTCTACTACTCAAGGTGTGAGCCTCCAGGGCATATTGTACATCATTGGCAAAACTCTAGTCAAGTCCTTCCCAAGTTCAGCCATACCCTACCATTCGTTCGATGATTCTTCTATGCACATGGGTAATGGTACGTTGGTATGTATAGCCTCATAGTTATGGTCGTGCTATGGTGGTGTTTAGAGTTTGTTGTGACACGGTCTTGAGGCTCAGTGTTCTGTCTCCTCGTCATTCTTGGCCATAGGTTGGGAAAGGGGAGCTTGTCAATGTTGTTGTAGGAGCACATTGTATGCCGAAAGGCGTTATCTTGGCTGTGTGTTGTGTTGTAGCCTTTCTTTGGCATTCTCTTTCAGCTTAATACAAAGATGCACATATCTAGTGCATGTTCTTAAGAAAACTAGCTGGACTAGTTTTGGAAGGAGATATGCCCTAGAGGCAAGCAATAAAGGTGTTTATTCTCATATCTCATTAATTCATAATAGTTTTATATCATGCTATAGCTGTATCAATCGGAAACATTGATAGAGGTGTGGTATATAAACAAACCAACAGTCCCTAGGAGCCTCTATACAACTAGTTCACTGTGAAACTGATGATCAAGGTTTGCCGATCACGGAGCATTTATGCAAATTAACAATGAAGTCATATCATTGGTAAATAATGTGATGGATATTACCCTTATAAGTATTGCAACATGATCAATCCACAAAGTTCATAGTTGCAATAATTAGAAACAAAGTATCCCAATCCTTAGACCATGAGATAACATTTAATCACTATCACCCACGGCTGCTTTAACTACATCAACCATCATACCGTAATAGGGTGATCATAAAGGTGCATTTTGGGTATTGCAAAGGGGCACGTTGTTGCGCATGCATCAAGATCGGGATTTGTTCTCCCGCATGACGAGAAGATACACTGGGCCCTCTCGGTGAAATTACATCCATAAGCTGCACAGCATGTGATTAGGTCATGGGGATGGAATATGATGGGAACGAGTAAAGCAACGCTTGTCAGTAACAATATTGAACAAGGTATCATGATACCGATGATCAGGTATCGAACAAGTTAGGTATCGAAGTAACAAATGGAATTGGACCTGACATTTTTGGTTCAAACGACGTTGAATCTTGGAATGCATAGGGGTCATTAAGGGCATCCTGGTCCCGCTATCGATCATGTCTGTGACGTTCCTGAACTGCATGGTAACACACTTAAGGGTTTTACGACGCTTAGCGATCGTTCTGGAATATATGGAATCACAGGAAGAAATAGAAAGGAACATCGGAAGTGTTCCGCGAGAGAACCAGAATTGTTCTGAGAGAATCCGAAGGAGATTGGTATGAACTAAAAGAAGTTTCTGATTGTAAAAAAATTAATGAATATGTATTCTATATTAATTATTATAGTTAATAATAAAATAATTATTTAAATAAAATTTAATGAGACAACTTCCCTATTGGGCCAAGTTCCCGGAGGGAACAAGGCCCAAGAGGGAAGGCCACAAGGGGGCAGCTGCTGCCGCCTTGGAGGGCGTGCGGGGTGGGGGCGCCAAACCTCCAGCCTACCTTGGGTCTCGTGCACGGGGCCCACCCTGGCCTAGACGGTCGTCCTCCTCCTCTTATGCGCGTGCGTCCTCGCACCTCCTCCTCCCTTTAGTCCCACCCCAGGACTTCAGGTGTTGGGGATGCCCACTTTTCCCCTATATATAGAGGTCGACATGGGAGGCAAAATATACTCAATAATTTATAAGGCAATTTCCTTAGAAATTTTCTCTCTCTTCTCTTACAATTGTGGCCCCAATAAAGGGTGCACGAGCGGGAGACTTCTTCACTATGGCATGCCATTGTGCTTCAGTGATTCCAGCGAGAAGATCTACTTTCACACTCTTGGAAGGGATCAGATAATCGGGAGTCGTCGTCGAGCACTAGACAGTGTGCGAGACCTCGGGGGTGCTGCCATTAGTGGCACTAGGATCATCATGCAAGGACTAGGGGTGACTTGCTAGGAGCTTCGCAACCCTGAGGTTGGACGAGTACGACTACATCATCCATGTTTCACGTGAATGTTAAACGTTTTCGGTCTACAAGGTTATGTTAAAAAACCTCTCTCCATTAATAGATAGATCTTGGACAATTTGGTGTTACACTAGTCAGGAAGTTTTTTGTTTTCTGCTACGAACCCCTGTAGTGGTATTAGAGCCGATCTATGCGTATTATTGCTTGTATGGTTAGAACACATGCCAAATGTGGGCATTGATTCTCTAGTTGTTACCCTCCTACATGTACTTATTCATATCGTGGCAGTTGTTTGATGAAGCGGCCCGGACCGACCTTACGTGTAAGCTTACACGAAACTGGTTCCACGCTCAACATATGGCTTGTACCGTATAAGTGTCTAGCGGTTGTCTGTATCTCTTTTAGTAGTAGATATGTCATTTGCAATGGAGGGACCCAAAAGTGGTGTCGTAGAGACAACTGTTGGATCCATGTTGTGGTTGGAAGTTCATAGGTAGAAATGGTTCTGCCTCGAAAAGCCTAACAACCAAGTAAAACTTGAAAAATATAAAGTAGAGGCGTCTAAATTTATTTTTTAGGAGCCATGTGATTTGATATGGTCATAATCCTAGAAAAGGTAAAGTAATTTACTTTTCAGTTACTAAGTTATATAGTAATAGTCACCATTTCGATGCACGACCAACTGGTGGCGTCGTGGACTTGGCTCCAAACTAGTGGCAAGATGGTGATCATGCTGGAGTGCTAGATGGAGATCAAGGTGTGTGAAGAATACCATAGACTAGTAGGAAAAGGCCTAGTGGCGGTGTTCGAAAAAGGGGGTTCATGGCGTTTAAACTGCATGCCACTAACCTCACGCCACTGGTAGGTCATAGTGGTGGCGTGCAGGGTGAACGTCAGTACTAAGTTAGGTACTAGTGGCGTGCGAGCGAAACACCACAACGAAGATAACCTATAGTGTCATTCGAGCCTTCCTAAATGCCATTAACTATAATTTGGAAAATAAAAAAATACCGAAAATCTTGATTATAGCAGCAATATCAAATAATACGATACAACAATTAATACTAGATATCATATCAAATACAACAATACAACAATTAATACTGAATATGATTCAGAATACTATGACACAACAATTAATACTGGATATCATTTATAATACATGATAAAACAACTAACTTAGCAGACTACCTAGCATGTTCTAGCTAAGGGCAAGCTCTTCAAATTTAGAAGACTAGTTCTACCTAAGGGAATGATCTTCAAAATTAGAAGACTCCGAGTTAGGGATCTCGTACGAGAAAAGGATGAATTCACAAGTTTGGTCGAGGTATATTCTCCACCTCATCCTGACATACATCTCATTCCCTCTTACCAATTCTGTCCAAACTAGTCATTTAAAGTAAGTTAAGTTTGCCTTGTTGATGCCTAGAATCTTGTAGGAATTGTCGGGTATTGTCACTTCCACCAAGGTGACCTCACATTGTCCCTGATGATTGACACGTCTGTTCACATGGTCAAGAAAGTCCTTTCTTGCGTGGCAAGGGATGGTCTGAGAAAAAATTATATGAAAACAATAGTTAATTAGTTTCGATCAAAATGCATGCAAGTCTAGAAATCATAATTAAGCTAAACATACTGCCATAGTCTCAAAGTTTTCGGGATGCACTATGATAAACTTCTTATCCTGACAACTTTCATGGCCATAGTTGATGCAGGGATGCATTTGCTGCATGTTTATCTAATATATTAAATATGTTCAAGTATACATATATATGTTTAAATATATTAGGAAACTCAAACATAAAGGCAAGCAAATGATATTACAAATGCAAGATGTCAGAACTGCACTAAAAGTAGGGACTCATACTCGCGCATTAGACGCAAAATAATTTCAGGGACGGTAGAAGCGACCTAAGTAGGATGAAAATTATTTATTTGTGCATCGCACAGGGCTCGCTAACACCATCCCCGAGATGGCATCCTGCCATTTTTAATCATCGGCCATATGGAAGTTGAAAACCAAACACAATCGAAAGAATATTCGTATAAGTAGGGCCTCATAGTCGTATTAGACACAAAATAATTTTAGGGATGGCATAAGCAAGATAAGTAGGATGCACAAATTATTTATTTGTGCTTCTCACAAGTCTTGATCACACCATCCCCGAGATCGCATCCTACCAATTTTAATCATCGGCCTTATGGAAGTAGAAAACCAAAATCAACCTAAATTCATCTAGATTTTGTACCCCTACAATCATCTAAATTTGCTATACATCTAAAATCATATATATTTTGTACTCCTACAATAAAATCACCTAAATTTTCTATACATCCAAAATCACATAAAATCACTAAACTAAATACACTAACTAAGAGGGGGCAGGAGTCTACCTATGGCGGCGCGAGGTCGGAGGAGCCACGGGTCCACGGAGAGGACGGGGTCACGCCGGGCTGGTGGATCCATCGTGGCGTGGACCGGTGGCAGGGCTGGGCCGGGGCGGGGCTAGACCGAGGCAGGGCTGTGCGGCAGGGATGGCGGCAAGGATTTGTAGGGAGGCGCGGGGCGGTGGATGCGGGGATGGGCTAGACCGGGGCGGGGCAGGGCGGCACTAGCGACAACAACGATTTCGGGGGGAAGAGCGAGACGAATGAAAGGGTGAGGTGCGGACTAAGAAGATCTAGATGCAGGAGGGCGGTGCCTTTTAAGAAAATTTTGGACGGCACAGTGGTGTCATCTATGATATGTCGAACGCCACCAGTAAATCGTAGTTGTGGCATTATAAGGTGGCGAACACCTAAGCTGTATTGGTCCCGTCTCGCCCGCGGTCCGCACTTTGTGCCTGCGTTCACCTTTTCCCAAACGCCATGACTAAGCAATAGTGGCAGCATTCCACTTTTCTCGAACGCCGCCACTATTTTGTATTGCAATAGTGGTGCGCATTTTATTACAGGCGCCACTAGAAAAATGACTGCTATAAGCCTTTTCCTACTAGTGATATCATGTCATATATAAATTACATATACTGTTAATTATTTGTATGCATCTTATTGTTTACTAGTATTAGATACACAATGGTAGCATTAAATAAGATGATCCCTGATTAATATCAACTGTAGTGTTCTCCCATTAGTGTGCACCACCAAGAAAGTCCATCGTTAGGAAGCAGGACGTGACGATCGGGTGCTAGACATATCGACATTCACATATAGTGGCTGCAAGCCATACATGCACTATAAATACACTAAGGTTGAATTGGCGAGCCTAGCATGTACATACATGGCCTCAGAACACGAGAATATCGAAATATTGAGCATGAATCATATGAATGTTGTGATTGACGCTGTGTTGTCCACCCTTGCAACTATATATCAAAGGCCATGATGATCGGGGATGATATAGTGAATTGGGATCATGTAATCACTAAACTGTCTTAGGGATGATAGTTTTAGTGGGAGCTGAATTTTTAATATGATTACAAATTTGAACTCATATTATGAACTTAACCTAAGTCTTTGCAACAATCTTATAGATCATGGCAATTCCTAAAGTTCAGGACATATTTGGTTCGTTCCTGAACAGTGAGAAACATAAGCTAGATGGGTCGAACTTCATCGACTGGTACCAACACCTCAGGGACGTCCTCATAGAAAACCATCTTCTCTATGTCCTGCGTGAACCATTAGAATATTTCCCCAACTACTCCGACGGTGAAGAAGATATGATTCTTCATGGTCATCGTGACACCTTCATGCTCGTCAAGTACACCGTAATCCATACCATGGAGTCTGGACTGCGAGTACACTTTAATGAAATTGCATCCTATGATTTGATCGATGGATTGAAGAGTCTATTCCTAGCTGAGATTAGACTCATGAGATATGAGTACATGGATGGTACCTTCAATCCGGATTCACAGATGTAGTATAATAGCTTTTTCCCTAGAATACCTAGGTTTAATCGAATCTCGGAAAGCAATGCTAAAAGGAAATAAAAAGGACATGTCTACAAGAATTTGTTTGTTTGTTTTACCTTAGTTTACCGGACCAATCTAGTTTACTTTATAATGGGTTGAATCAATGGATGGAGATATGCTAGGGTTGAAGATCTATCTGCAGCTGCACATCATATGTGATAAAAGATAATAATAAGCATAGTCATGTATAATGTTTGAACGGACATAATTTCTTGTGGGAAACACATCATAATATGGTAGATCCCCCGTGATGCAGTGGGCATAGCAATAGACTTTTAATTCAACCGAGTGCACACCGAAGCCACGGTTTATAAAAACGATTATTAAGTGTAAAGAACATATAAAAGCTTTAAGTGGTGATGTTGTTGTGATCCCGAATGGAGCGCTAAGCAAAGACTGTACTACCCTTTCAGTCACTAAGGTTCCTATGAGATCATCGCTAGCCAAGTATCTCACCTCAAGCTTTTATCAATCTATGGGATCTTGGGTACCTACAAGTCCACAGATCGAGACAAGAGATAAAGAAACAAAAGATACAAATCTCAATTGCAAACAAAATACAATACTCCCATGATCTAGATGCACATAATCATTGCAAGGTTTCTCCCCAACCCGCAGCCCTTGATGACTACTCACTCATAACAAATAGATCGGAGATAGAAAACATCATACAAATATTGAGATTTAAATCAAATATTCTTAGCATGGTCGCCAAATCAGAAGGAGATCTAAAGTACAAACCAATGGCTATGGATAGTGGATGGATGGATGGTGGAAGTGATGAACCATGGTGTGGATCTCCTTTGGTGGTGTTGTGATGTAATCTGAGAATGGTGGCTCTCTAGCCGGCGGCTGGAGCCTCAAAATATATAGGCGTCTTCATGAAAGTTGTAGGGTTTGACGAGACGAAGCCGTTGACACCTAGTACGGGCAGACGGTATGGGCGGGCCCTTCCTGTACAAGTGGTCGTTAACCTTGCTGACGCCCTGTAACGACTCCCCAATTACTTGGCAGTGTGGACTTCCTCAAAAACCTTCATTATGACTCCTTATTTCGCATTAACAATTGTGATTTCCTGCACAACATAATTCAAAGAGAGGTTTTGCATATCTTTGCAATTATTAGTCGTTAGTGGCAAGGATTGAGAGTTTCTTGGCAATTTCTTGACCAAAAACAATGTTTAAACGTGGTAGAAGATGGCAAATATTGGAGCCATCAACTTCCCCAAATCTCAAACCTTGATCGTCCTCGAGCAAGAAGAACCAAAAGAACTATAAGGAATTCAACATTTAAACTTGAAACAACAATAATAAGAATTCACTTACGGTTGGTAGTCGTACGTGCTCAACACTTCGTTCATTTGCGAGGCTTATCAAAGTTAGAGAGATGACAAGAGTACTATACAAGCTTCTTTAAGTCAAAACAATCAAAGTAAAGTTTAATATAAGTATAAGTAACTATAAGTGTAACAATCAATCCAGTTCTTATAATTAACTCTCAGCTTGCCAAGGAACACTAGAATGTTTAAATAGCATAAATGAGTAAGAGAGTTTCATGTCCTAAGTAGTATAACAATGAAGTGTCTTATTTACGAGAATATCATTTTGCGGCCCGAAAGTTGGGGCGCGCAGGCACCGCGGTACCCAAGTTGTCTGTAATCAGCCGCGATGACTACAGTTGGCGTGCCAAATACTCACAGGGTCTTTTTCGGCACGAATTCAACTTTACATTTCAATATAAAATATCAGGCTAACGACCATCAAGTTGACCCCCCCTGTCAGTTCTTGCCGTTATGTCGCTCCTGTCGCTTAGGCATAGTGGCTGTCACGTAGGTTTGCAGCACTGGCATAGTGGATAAGACAACAAGACCAGCCCAGTGTATTGACGTGACAAAACATGGCACATATATCATCGTTATAATTCTTTTTTGTTTACTCAGAAGCTAGAACGGCCACCACTACGCGTCTGTCCTTTGGACTTCCGTCCCCGTCGTTAACCACTACCTTAGAAACGCATTGACGGTTCCACTGTTCCCCTAGCTCGCAGAAACCACTCTTCTTCTTCCTGTCATCTGTCTTCTTCCCATCTTCTCCTTGCCGCCATGGAAGGTCGTCGTACTCTAAAGACAAGCTTCACTACCCATGACAATAAGAAGATAGACATCGTCTACACCAACAAGGAGGAAACAGTGGTGCGAGTCCTGAGAATGTACGAGGGTTGGCTTGAGAAAGACGAGGACAAGTTTGTGGAATTGGACCTCGAGTACACCCAGAGGACCCATATGAAGGGAGTGAAGTTGCTATCGTTCAACTGGCCATGAGGAATCATGTCCTCGTCTACCACTTCTCCCGATTTGTAGATCTGCTCTCTGTAATTAACCGCTTTTAGGATTTTCTCCTCTTGTTCTTTATCCATTTGCTCATCTTGCAACTACTGGATTTTATTTAGGACCAAATAAATTATGACAAGACAATGTTGAGAGTCTTGATCTTGCATTTAATAAACTTTTTAAAATTATATTTAGATGATGATATTGGATTTACAAAATATTTGTAGTTAGAAATTTTGGTGATGACAAACTACATACTTTCAGGACTGATAGGAATTGTCCGGCGCTCCGCTAGTTCCTTGTAGAAAAAGGAATTGTTTTCTGCGCTGTCAATAATACAACTGATTTTTTGAAATTTCATAAAGACGGAATTACAATTCCTACGCACAACCAGATCGATATTTAGAATCTTATCAAGATCATAGGGGGCTTGAGGAAGGATGGAATGTCTACACTCGCAACTAGAATCCTCAATGAGTCGTACGACAAAATGAAGGCAGATTTCCCTACGGATAGGCACGATTTCTAGGAGGAGTAGTCGTTGTCTGATATAAACCTAAAGTATGCAGCCATAGATGCTTACGTGACCTACCAGCTGTACAAGAAGATCTATTTCTTTCTATGTTACATCGTGTTTTGCCATATTTGCAAGAGGGAAGACGAGCTTAGGGGAGCCCTTTGTACAAAATGCAGAATAGCTGAGTTTGAAGCTACATATGCAAAGAAAATGGCTGCATCTGAAGCAGCTGATAGAGAGGCTACAGAAGCAGCTGACAAAGAGCTTGCAGCTGAAGCTGAAGCAGATGACAGAGAGGCTGTAGCTGAAGCAGCAAACAAAGAGGCATCATCTTCTAGCAGCAACAATCAAGCCTGTGATGCACCGCTAATTGTGTCGCAGGATGCTGAAGATAGGGAAGCCAAGTGAGATCCCAGGTGGGATGAAATTGCATTTCGTGAGCTGTGGAGTGCCAATAATGTAAGATCCACCTGGAATGATTACAGTTGGTCTCCTAGGAACGATGGTAAGCGCCTCAAGTGGTCTGATGTGAAGTGAATTAAATTTCACTCCTTTGTGTTATGTTTCTATTTGTGGAACTCAGTTAGCTTGTCAAGATGACTAGCGCCTCAAGTGAGAGTAGTAAAATAAATTTTACTTCTTTGTGTTATGTTTCTCTATGTGTCTTGTAGATTGTTAAGATGATAGCTCGTTAACTGGCAGTTTGAAAGAGTACCTTTTTCCTCTCTCGCTAAACATATATGTTTCATTTTGCCCAGATTGGTAGAAAATCTAGAGAGATTCTCTCTTCGATAATTCGTTCCCTTTTGGACCTCCTTTTGCCTCCGATCTGGTAGCAAATCTAGAGCAGCAAATCACACCAGGCAAAATACATTCATTCAGAAAACAAATAAAATGTAGATATAGCTGTGCGCACCTAACTAGGATATAGCGATAGAAAGTAGGTTGCTTAACAAGGTTCGATATTTTCAACCCCTTCCTTGCGTGCAGAAATAGGATGCAAGCAAAATATAGAAAATCAAAAGAAGCTGCTTAGCAGCAGCAACAGACACGTTCAACCCCTCCTTGCATGCGCCTGCGCCTCTGCCTCCTCCCTCTAGCGCTTCCTCCACTTCTTGTTGTCCATTCCTTGATCTTGGGGCGTTGGGCTTGATTGGATGCATGTGACCCTCTTCGATGGCCACCCACTGGAGGTTTCGGAGGTGAATGCCGAGAGCCTGGTGTTCGGCGATGTAGGCATTGACGTTCATAGTCTAGTCGACATTGGGGGTGCCGGATCTCGGGCCCTCTACATGCATCACGACGCAGTTGAAGTCGGTGCCGGGGAGACTCGTCCTAAAAAAGGGGCAACTGTACATGCCTCCAGCAAAGAAGGCGTCGTACAGGCCGGCCTACAGCCTCCTCAGCACGTGACGAGTCTTGGTGTGCCTGGACTCGTCATCGCTGCACACGTCTCTGCCGTAAAACTATTAGAAGAAAAGGAAAATGGGGGAGTAGATGATGTAACAAGATCGAGCAATCAAAATGCGAACAAGCGAATCCTAATAAACCAAGATCTAGCATCCAACGATGGGAACGGGAGAAGAACCAGCGCAGGGAAGCAAACCCTAGTTACCTCTGACCATGGGTCGTCGATGCCGGTGTCGTAGGGGTTCACCGAAGCGATGTACTCATCTGGATCGTAGCGGTCCCTGAAGAGCTAGATCTGCTCGTGACCAGCGGGAGCCTCCTCGCCAGCGGGGGGATCCTTGCCGGCGGCTATGTCGGTAGCGGGGACGGGGGCCTGGACGGGAACAGCGGCTGCCATCGATACCTTGACGGGTGCCTGGACAGGGACTGCGGGTGCTTTCAACATGTCGAGGGGTACCGACAAGGATACGGGGCCTCCTCGCCGGCGGTCTCGGAGGCGACGATGGCCACCGTATCCTCCTCCACCATTGCCTACGTGGACACGGTTTTCTCGGGAGTTTGTAGATGCTGGTGGGATAGTGGAGAGTTGCGCGAGGAGAGTGAGCGAGAGTGAGAGTTGGTGTCCGGAGATGGGCTCTATAGTTAAGGTGAATGGAAGCAAGGAACGTTTTGTTGCACCACCATGCAACACGCCGCACAGGATACTGCACCGTGCACCGCGACACGCGCACGGTATGTCACATTTTTTTCCCGGGCCATGCATGGCAGTTCTATATTGAGCCGCATGCAAAGGGCGCATACACAATTTCTATGTATGAAGTTTTACACGTCCATAAAATTGGCGATAATTAAAAGGGGAAATGTGGAGGGGAAGGTAGGTGGCTGTACGGTGATATTTGTGGGTTGTGCTAGATTGGGTAGAGGGATGTATTGATGACTGCGAGTGACCCGATGAAGGCGGAGACGTTAGGTCTTGTCGAGCTCAGCTCTTCGGCTTCCGGCTAGCGCGTGGAAGTTTCTTATGGCGAGGCCCAATTGGAAGTGAGATTGAGAGCCGCTGCGTAAAAAATGGGATATATCTTATTAAAATCAAGTGGCAATAAATTGCAGCTGCCCGTCGAAGACCGTGCACTCGATGACGTGTGTGTTGTGGCATAGTAGTAGCAGTAGTAGGCTTTTCAGACTTGATTAAACACGACATGACCAATCGAGGACTTTTTCCATGGACGGCTTCATGTTCCTTCTTGTAGAAGTCTCGCTGAGAGAGACGTCCGTGTTGTCTCATGCTGTACTGTGGAGGGCACGATGTGTGAAAAGATCCTCGTTGGATCACACAGAATCAACGGTTGGTGCAGATGATCCGCGTGACAACTGTGACAACCAATCAGGGCATAGCCGACAGAGTGAGCACAGGTTTGGGCTTCTACGAAGGAGAGGCGGGGCAAACTGAGTAGTATCAAAAACTAAGGGAAAAACTGAGTAGTATAAAAATGGAAAGTGAGTGTCTTGTACAATAAAATACATCATGGCATACATCAAATTATGCCACACCTAGAGTCAGTGCATCTCTGTTCTTTCACAAACCACACATGGATCCACCAGTGTCATTGCATGTGTGTTCTTTACACAAACCACATATGGATCCACCAGTGTGATTGCATGTGTGTTCTTTTCATGAACCACACCTAGAGTCAGTGCATGTTTGTTCTTTCACAAACCACACATGGATCCACCAGTGTCATTGGATGTGTGTTCTTCTCACAAACCACAGCTAGAGCCATTGCATGTCTGTTCTTTTCACAAACCACAGCTCGAGTCATTGCATGTCTGTTCTTTTCACAAACCACATATGGATCCACCAGTGTCATTGCATGTTTGTTCTTTTCACAAACCACATATTGATCCACCAGTGTCATTGCATGTGTGTTCTTCTCACGAACCACATATTGATCCACTAGTGTCATTGCATATGTGTTCTTCTCACAAACCACATATGGATCCACCAGAGACATTGCATGTCTATTGTTTTCACAAACCACATATGGATCCATCAGAGTCATTGCATGTCTGTTCTTTTCACAAACCACAGCTAGAGTCATTGCATGTCTATTCTTTTCACAAACCACATATGGATCCACTAGTGTCATTGCATGTGTGTTCTTTTCATTAACCATAGCTAGAGTCATTGCATGTCTATTCTTTTCACAAACCAGATGGAACCACCAGAGTCATTGCATGCGATTTTTTTCATTAAGCACGGCTAGAGTCATTGCATGTGTGTTCTTTCCACAAACCACATATGGATCCACCAGAGTCATTGCATGTGTGTTCTTTTCACAAACCTCAGCTAGAGTCATTGCATGTGTGTTCTTTTCACAAACCATATAAGGATACACCAGAGTCATTGCATGTGTGTTCTGTAACACCCCAATTTTAGTTAATCATAATTAGGACTTTGTTTGTGCATCCATGAGCATCATCCTTTAAAATGCATGTGAAGAAGTTAATGGAAACTCTAAACCCTAGTTTCCTTCTTCCTCTCAAACACATTCAAAAGAGTTTGAATTTCAAAAAACTACAAAATAAGTGGATCCCAAATGGACTAAAAGGGCCCCAAAATATTTTTTAGTTTTACAAAAGGCTCTAGTATTTTTAAATATCTCAAAACAGAAAACAATTTGTAAATACAAAAGAGAGAAAAGAGAATAGAATAAGAAAAAAATGTTTTTCTAAAATAAAACTTGTTGCTAACCCTAACTAGGCCGCGACCCGTCTCTCCCTTTTCTCTAACCGCCGCTCAGTGTGCAACCAGCAGCCTACCACACAAGCTTTGCCATAGCCCGCTTGCAGCCCAGTAGCAGGCCACCTCTGCTCGACCCAACTTACCGCGTCGTTTCGTTGTCTTCCTCATGGGGACAAGCTCCTCCGTGTCACCGCCGGCGCCGTCTGCTGTCGCCAGGATGCCCACCGCCCCCGAGCGCCTACAAGAACCTCACGCCGCCATGAGAAACCCTAGACCTAATTCTCCCTCTCCCTCATTCTCTCTCGCCCGCGTGGCCGAAACCCTAGCTCCGGTCGCCGCCATGCCCCGCTGTTCCGTGCCACCCCGAGCCCCGCTAAGGTGCCCTGGAGAACCGCCGTGTGCCCCTCTTCCTCCTCCTGAAATGAATCAAGCTGGGGTGCTCTGAGTCGAGCCCCACGTCGTCGTCTTCTTCATCTCCGACGGAGCTCGCCGCTGTCCTTGTCATTGCTCCCGGCCTTCCCTCGCTCCACTAGCCTTGTCATCAAGCTCGTGGTGAGCTAGCGGTCTTTGTGGACCCTCTATCTCGCTCGCTCTCGCTCTCAGTCGCCCCTGCATCGATCACTATCTGCCGCCGCCACAGAAGCTCGTCACCGGTGTGGCTCCGGTGACCTATTTTGAGCGGTGTGACCACCTTTAGGTCCAGCGCGCAAGCCTGCATCTAGCGCGCCTGCTCCCGTTGCCCCATGCATAGAGGATCGAGCGATCCTTGCTCGGTAGAGGAGGTTCTCCATTGCTGACGTCAGCGTGGTGTCATAATGTTTTTTATTTATTTAAATGTTTTATATAAATTGTTTTTTGGATATATAAATACCCTGTCGGCCCTATCTATCAGGATTTTAATCTTTTTGGAAATGTTTTCAGAAATGATTAAATATATCACTTTTTCTCTTTGTGATCTGTCTTAGATCAATAGAATCATCTGTATTCTTCTCATTATAACATACTCATACCCATATAATGAAAAAAATTGAAGTGGGGATTTTCCCTACTGTTTCACCTCAAAAAAAGATTAAGTATATGACATGTGGGTCTAGGTTATAAATATCTAATAATTCCAGAAATGTTTAATTATTTAAAAATGAATTTAAATTGGGAAAAATCATAACTAATTCATTTTAAATCAGAAAAATAAGTATAATATATAAAAATGTTCAGAAAAATGAGATCTATCTCATAGCATCAAATTCAAGCATCATTATAACAACTAAAAGGATTTCCTTAGTGAAACCCTAATGAACCCCTCTCATATGCCTCCGGAATTTATCAGAAGTGCTATCTAGGGCATTCCGACTCCGCTTAAAATGATTCATATATCTTTAGGGTTTGATGTAACACCTTTAAATATGTCATATCATCATTCTTGATTTAGCTTTGCATCGATGCCATGTGTTGATTGCTTCTTCTCTTTTCGGTGTTTTTGCTTCTTCTAGGTAGACCTCGGAGTTGATGTGAGTAAGGAGAGTGAGTCCAAGATTGAAGATTGAGATTGACACCATCGAAGAGAAGTACTTGATAAATGGTGAACAATACCAAGCAGATGAACCTGAAGTTCTATATTTAAGTATCAAAAGGCAAAGGTAAGCATAGCCCCACACATGATATAATCCTATGATTTCAAAGTATTTCATTCTTGTCATGTTGATTCTAAAGTCTTTTATCGATAGATAGAGTATTCCTATCTGATGCATGTTACCTTTGTAGCCTATATTCCCTAATCCACTGCTCCTAGCATAACTAGGGTTTGGCTTATGAGCTTCGCTAGAGCTGTTATATCTGTTGTGCTTAGCCATGCTTAGTTGTTACCGCTAGTCCATCCAGTTGATGAATCAGAGTTGCGAATGAACCTAGTATGATAGGATGGCATGGTATGATTAGAGATGAAAGTTAAACATGCTAAGGCTTCTATGGGAGGCCACAGAGGGTTATGGTTTTTACAGTAGCATACTTGCCACCACTAGGACCTGAATTCTTGCCGCTTGAACCAAGACGAGCGTACAGCCACACGGGGGGACTGGAAACCCCCTCGACTAACCAACTTGCCTAGTAGATTCCATGAGTCACATAGTTCAGGCGTTCCATTCGACATATGCATTCTGGTTGTTCTCGGAGGAGGTGGAGGAGGTGCATTCATACAGGTAGGTAAGCATGGCCAGGAACAAGAGAGGCACGACCTCCGTAATCTTGTTCCCCGCACACATCTCTAGGGACTGACTTCAGGACTTGACCCGTTGCGGCAACATCTTGTTAGGGCGTGACTCATGGTCTTGGCAAAAGTAAGGTAAAGGTCGTGTCTAACCGCTCTGTGTCGGCCTTCCAAGGAAGAGGGGTACTACTAGTGGCATTAAGAGAAGGTTAGTACATGTGGGTAAAGTTTTGCACCCCTGCAGGGTAATAATCTTCTCGAAAATCCATGTCCACGGTTATGGACAACTTGGGAACGGATTCTAAGATCATAGAGAAGAATAACCTAATCGTAAAACTTGGCAAGTAAAGTAATGTGTATTCTAAGGATGCTTCCTTAGGGATCGAGTGGGTGATCCTAGTTGGTAGGTTCAGTTGATAAAGTTTTGGTGGATGTAAAAAGAGGATCAAAGCTAGAGATATTGCTTTCTTATCCCCTTTTAAAATATTCCATTAGTCAAGCTTCTCCTCTCTCTCTCTTTTACAAATAAAGTTAGCTTTATGAAAAATAACCCCACCAGCCATAAGTCTTGCGGAGTACACCCTGTACTCAGCCTTGCTTTGTTCATACTTTTGCAGCAGGTAAGTGTTATCATAGAAGAAGACTTTGTTATAGCATCAACATCGATGAGTAGCTTGGGGTTCCCGATCGGCAGCCTGGAATCTATGGGCTAGGACGTCATCATTATGCTTCAGGGCTCTTAGGACATTAGTTAAGTTTTCTATACTTAATAGCATAATTAAGCTTCCGTTGTTTGATGTTTGTGGTTAGTGAAACCCGCTTGTAATAATTTGGTTCTCTTCTCAGTTATGAGCTTGCTGTAATAATTTTTGTGTCGTAGGGTCACTGTAATGTTACTGATTCTCTCTATGTACGCTTCTGAGATTTACGTTAGGCTTACATTAGACAGAGGTTTGGGATTTTTCTAGCCCTAATTCGGGGGTGTCACATGTTCTTTTCACAAACCACAGCTAGAGTCATTGCATGTGTGCTCTTTTCACAAACCACTTATGGATCCATCATAGTAATTACATGTATGTTCTTTTCATTAACCAGAACTAGAGTCATTCCATGTCTGTTCTTTCCACAAACCACAGCTAGAGTCATTGCATGTCTGTTCTTTTCACAAACCACATATGGATCCATCATAGTCATTGCATGTCTGTTCTTTTCACAAACCACAGCTAGAGTCATTGCATGTGTGTTCTTTTCACAAACCACATATGGATCCACCAGTGTCATTGCATGTGTGTTCCCACAAACCACATATTGATCCACCAGTGTCATTGCATGTGTGTTCTTCTCACAAACCACATATGGATCCACCAGAGTTCATTGCATGTCTGTTCTTTTCACAAACCACATACGGATCCACCAGTGTGATTTCATGTGTGTTCTTTTCACAAACCACATATGGATCCATCACAGTCATTGCATGTCTGTTCTTTTCACAAACCACAACTAGAGTCATTGCATGTCCGTTCTTTTCACAAACCAAATATGGATCCACCAGTGTCATTGTATGTGTGTTCTTTTCATTAACCATAGCTAGAGTCATTGCATTTCTATTCTTTTCACAAACCACATGGATCCACCTGAGTCATTGCATGTGTGTTCTTTTCATTAACCACGGCTAGAGTCATTGCATGTGTGTTCTTTCTAGAAACCACATATGAATCCACTAGAGTTATTGCATGTCTGATCTTTTCACAGACCATAGCTAGAGTCATTGCATGTGTGTTCTTATCACAAACAGCAGATGGATCCATCATAGTCATTGCATGTCTCTTCTTTTCATTAACCACAACTAGAGTCATTCCATGTCTATTCTTTCCACAAACAACAGCTAGAGTCATTGCATGTCTGTTCTTCTCACAAACAACGTATGGAAGCACCATTGTCATTGCATGTCTGTTCTTTTCACAAACCACAACTAGAGTCATTGCCTGTGTGTTCTTTCCACAAACCACATATGGATCCACAAGAGTTATTGTATTGCCTATTCTTTTCACAAACCACAGCTAGAGTCATTGCATGTTTGTTCTTTTCACAAACCACATATGGATCCACCAGTGTCATTGGAGGTGTGTTCTTCTCACAAACCACATATGTATGCACTAGAGTTCTTTGTATGTCTGTTCTTTTCACATACCACATAAGGATACAATAGAGTCATTGCATGTGTGCTCTTTTCACAAACCACAACTAGAGTCATTACATGTCTGTTCTTTTCACAAACCACAAAAGGATACACCAGAGTCATTGCATGTGTGTTCAATTCACAAACCACAGCTAGAGTCATTGCATGTTTGTTCTTTTCACAAACCACATATGGATCCATCATAGTCATTGCATGTTTGTTCTTTTCATTAACCACAACTAGAGTCATTCCATGTCTGTTCTTTCCACAAACCACAACTAGAGTCATTGCATGTCTGTTCTTTTCACAAACCACACATGGATCCATCATAGTCATTGCATGTTTGTTCTTTTCATTAACCACATCTAGAGTCATTGAATGTCCGTTCTTTCCACAAACTACTGCTAGAGTCATTGCATATATGTTCTTTTCACAAACCACATATAGATCCACCAGTGTCATTGGATGTGTGTTCTTTTCATTAACCACACCTAGAGTCAGTGCATGTCTGTTCTTCCACAAACCACACATGGATCCACCAGTGTCATTCGATGTGTGTTCTTCTCACAAACCACATCTAGAGTCATTGCATGTGTGTTCTTTTCACGAACCACATATGGATCCATCATAGTCATTGCATGTATGTTCTTTTCACAAACCACAGCTATAGTGATTGCATGTCTGTTCTTTTCACAAACCACATATGGATCCACCAGTGTCATTGCATGTGTGTTCTTTTCACAAACCACATATTGATCCACCAGTGTCATTGCATGTGTGTTCTTCTCACAAACCACATATGGATCCACTAGAGTTCATTGCATGTATGTTCTTTTCACAAACCACACATGGATCCACTAGTGTGATTCCATGTGTGTTCTTTTCACAAACCACAGCTAGAGTCATTGCATGTCTGCTCTTTTCACAAACCACAGCTAGAGTCATTGCATGTTTGTTCTTTTCACAAACCACATATGGATCCACGAGTGTCATTGCATGTGTGTTCTTTTCATTAGCCATAGCTAGAGTCATTGCATGTCTATTATTTTCACAAATCACATGGATCCACCAGAGTCATTGTATGTGTGTTCTTTTCATTAACCACGGCTAGAGTTATTGCATGTGTGTTCTTTCCACAAACCACACATGGATCCACCAGAGTCATTGCATGTGTGTTCTTTTCACAAACCACATCTAGAGTCTTTGCATGTGTGTTCTTTTCACAAACCACATATGGATCCATCATAGTCATTGCATGTCTATTCTTTTCATTACCCACAACTAGAGACATTCCATGTCGGTTCTTTCCACAAACAAAAGCTAGAGTCATTGCATGTCTGTTCTTTTCACAAACCACAACTAGAGTCATTACATGTGTGTTCTTTCCACAAACCACATATGGATCCACCAGAGTCATTGTATTGCATGTTCTTTTCACAAACCACAGCTAGAGTCATTGCATGTTTGTTCTGTTCACAAACCACATATGGATCCACCTGTGTCATTGGATGTGTGTTCTTCTTACAAACCATATATGAATCCGCCAGAGTTCATTGCATGTCTACTCTTTTCACAGACCACATAAGGATACACCTGAGTCATTGGGTGTGTGTTCTTTTCACAAACCATAGCTAGATTCATTGCATGTCCATTCTTTTGACAAAGCACATAAGGATACACCAGAGTCATTGCACGTGTGTTCTTGTCATAAACCACAGCTAGAGTCATTGCATGTGTGTTCTTTCCACAAACCACATATGGATCCATCATAATCATTGCATGTTTGTTATTTCCACAAACCACAGCTAGAGTCATTGCATTTCTGTTATTTTCACAAACCACATATGGATCCATCATAGTCATTGCAGGTCTATTCTTTTCATTAATCACAGCTAGAGTAATTGCATGTCTGTTCTTTCCACAAAAAACAGTTAGAGTCATTGGATGTCTGTTCTTTTCACAAACCACATATGGATCCACCAGTGTCATTGGATGTGTGTTCTTTTCATGGACCGCAGCTAGAGTCAGTGCATGTCTATT
The DNA here is from genome assembly GCA_910589775.1 of Avena eriantha. NCBI lineage: Eukaryota > Viridiplantae > Streptophyta > Magnoliopsida > Poales > Poaceae > Avena > Avena eriantha. The sequence continues at coordinate 182,121,152 of OU342746.1, forward strand.
CTTTCACAAACCACACATGGATCCACCAGTGTCATTGCATGTGTGTTCTTTTCACAAACCACATATGGATCCACCAGTGTGATTGCATGTGTGTTCTTTTCATGAACCACACCTAGAGTTAGTTCATATCTGTTCTTTCACAAACCACACATGGATCCACCAGTGTCATTGGATGTGTGTTCTTCTCACAAACCACAACTAGAGTAATTGCATGTGTGTTCTTTTCACAAACTACATATGGATCCATCATAGTCATTGCATGTCTATTGTTTTCACAAGCCACAGCTAGAGTCATTGATGTCTGTTATTTTCACAAACCACATATGGATCCACTAGTGTCATTGCATGCGGGTTCTTTTCACAAACCACATATTGATCCACCAGTGTCATTGCATGTGTGTTGTTCTCACAAACCACATATGGATCCACCAGAGTTCATTGCATGTATGTTCTTTTCATAAACCACATATGGATCCATCAGTGTGATTGCATGTGTGTTCTTTTCACAAACCACATATGGATCCATGAGAGTCATTGCATGTCTATTCTTTTCACAAACCATAGGTAGAGTCATTGCATGTCTACTCTTTTCACAACCCACATATGGATCCACCAGTGTCATTGCATGTGTCTTCTTTTCATTAACCACAGCTAGAGTCATTGCATGCGTGTTCTTTCCACAAACCACATATGGATCCACCAGAGTCATTGCATGTGTGTTCTTTTCACAAACCACAGCTAGAGTCATTGCATGTGTGTTCTTTTCACAAACCACATATGGATCCATAATAGTCATTGAATGTCTATTCTTTTCATTAACAACAGCTAGAGTCATTCCATGTCCGTTCTTTCCACAAACAACAGCTAGAGTCATTGCATGTATGTTCTTTTCACAAACTACATATGGATCCACCATTTTCATTGCATGTCTGTTCTTTTCACAAACCACAGCTAGAGTCATTGTATGTGTGTTCTTTCCACAAACCACATATGGATCCACTAGAGTCATTGTATTGCCTATTCTTTTCACAAACCACAGCTAGAGTCATTGCATGTCTGTTCTTTTCACAAACCACATATGGATCCACCAGTGTCATATTGCATGTGTGTTCTTTTCATGAACCATAGCTAGAGTCATTACATGTGTGTTCTTTCACAAACCACATAAGGATCCACCAGTGTCATTGGATGTGTGTTCTTTTCATGAAGCACACCTAGAGTCTGTTCATGTCTGTTCTTTCACAAATCACACATGGATCCACCAGTGTCATTGCACGTGTGTTCTTTTTATTAACCATAGCTAGAGTCATTGGATGTTTGTTCTTTTCACAAACCACATATGGATCCACCAGTGTGATTGCATGTGTGTTATTTTCAAAAACCACAGCTAGAGTCATTGCATGTGTGTTCTTTTCATGAACCACAACTAGAGTTAGTGAATGTCTATTCTTTCACAAACCACACATGGATCCACTAGAGTAATTGTATTGCCTGTTCTTTTCAAAATACATAGTTAGAGTCATCTCATGTGTGTTCTTTTCACAAACAACATATCACCAGTGTCATTGCACGTGTGTCCTTCTCATAAACCACATATGGATCCTAACCGGAGGAGAGCCCTAACCTTAGCCCCCCAATGGTGGCTGTTAGACCGAGTCTTCTAGAAGGCACACCCTAACACAGTTGTTTTCTATGATGATTGTTACATACCGTTCGATCAGGGCGCTTGGACGATTGGGATGGTCTTCGTGAGAGTGATCCGCGGGTATGCTGTTCTGTGGCATGATTGGCCATGCTTGCTGCCCGCTTGCTCTAGACAAACTAGCAACACCGGGCGCTCCCCTTTTGCGAGTGTCACGACTCACGAGTTCAGTGGGCCATATGCCAGTGTCACGCCCCCATTACTTCTCTTCCTCCCCGTACTTCTCTTCCTTCCCCTTGAAGCCACTTTCCCCACTTCTCTCCCATCCTGTCGTAGGCGCAAGCCGACGACGCCTCCAGCTATCTCTCTGGCAGCCACACCCCCTCTCTCTCTCGCCATGGGTTCAAGGGGAGATGGTGAGGAAACGCGTCGTGACGACAGGGACGGTGATTTTGGTGTGAGTCGTCTCATCTCTATCTCTATCATCTGTGGCCAGTTATCTATTTTGAGCTAGATCTACTCTGTTTACTCATGCGAGTATGATGTGTTAGGCCAACCAGACGTTGTGTGACTCTGACTATCACGGTTTAGCGGATGAAGACAGTCCTCTACTATGTAAACATGGATATGTGCCCGCTAAATTTGTATCGGTTGAAGGGAGAAACGCAGGCATGAGGTTTTTACGGTGTCAAGTACATCATGCAATGATGCAAGGCGGAAGTTGCGGTGTTGTCAAATGGGTAGATCTAGAGTGGCCCAAATCAATGCAGAAAACGCTAGACAAACTATGTGATATGACTGTTGAGTTGAAAGAATCCATATTGAGCGCACTGCTTGACAGTGTTGAGATGAAGCTATGGGAACCATATGACACGACCAAGCTAAACCGAGATCTCAGGAGGGTGCAAGACAAGGTTAGCAAAGTCGAGAAGGAGAGGGACGTGGCGTTGGCCAGGAAGGCTAAAGCAGAGCAAGAACTGACTCAAGCAAGGAATGATCTTCACCAGGCCAAAGTCCTGCAGTTCACAACTACAAGTATTGACAAGTGCATGAGGAAAAATGCAGAGAAACAATTGAAGCTCTGCAAAGAAGATGGTAAAAGAAGGAGCAGATTATTCGATCCTTGCTCTCACAGGAAGATGCGCATTAGGCTAAGATTAGGAATATCAAGGAGATGTGTGATATCTAGTTCTATTTAGCTTGAGCTCCGCGCCTTTTTTAAGTTGTAATAGTAGTACTTGTTGACCTAGCGGTTTGAACTAGTGGTCCTGGAGTCCTGGGAGGAAAAAAATTGGTTGCCCGTTAATCTATCTTAACCTTGCATTACTTCCTTTTGTCTGATCATGGTGGTATTATCACATTGGTGGTTTGTTTAAACATAATCTACATGGATTGTGCCACATGCAAATGGCACAACCACAATTTATAAAGTGGAAGCACGTACACCCGGTTACTGGAGATTCGGGAGCTTCGCTAGATGCAGGGGATGTAGGAGCAGGGAGGCGGTGAGATAGACGGGGTCAAGTTTAGGGCAGAAAGTGGTACCGATTTCCTCCTCATCTGGGCCTTATCAGTTGTCATTGTTGTTTATGTTGCCATGTCGAGCAGTTGAAATAAGTTGCTGCTTCATGGAGTGTAGCAGCTTAAATAATTTACTTCTGTGCCACCTACATTCCATTGAATTTGGAGACATCCTGCCCCTCAGCAATCGTGGAACCATTTGCTGCGTGTTTTCAGATAGTAGTGGCACAATCACAATTTCGGATTCAACTACTGACTCAGGCGTTTCCAAACCCTAAGTCGCGGTACATTTTACTCAGAGAACGTGGGTAGATTGTTTCGCCCAGCAAAGTTCCACACACAGAGCTCCATAATTTAACCAAATTACATATATAGTTCAAGTTCAACACATTACTATGCATCTTCATTGCCAGCAGCCTTCTTCTGCAGCCTGGGTGCCAAGCCTTCACGTCCACTGGCTTCTTCATTTCCTTCCGTCTTCCTCTTACTCGATGCCAATTTTCTTAGCTTCACTTACTCTGCATCGCCGGGACAATCAGCACCAGAATCGTGTCCAGCATCATCTTTCCACTCGTTTTTATCTTCTTCGGGCAGCAAAATGACTGACCCGGCAGTCATGTTTCTAACCTTGTGGTGTTTCCTGTCAAAGAAACAGGACTGTTGCATAACTGCCTCATATCCACAGAGTAAATAAAACAAAAATTACAATTCAGCACAAACATGCAAACCCCAAGAGACTTTTGCTTACCAGGAGCTAATTCGGTTCGAGCGACCACCTTGTCCAAGAATAGAAGGGCGACTCCCAGTTGTAGCAGCTTCCACATCCAGTACATCACAATTCAGCTCAAACATTCAAGCCGAAGCATACCTTTTCATCAACCCAATTAGCTGACTGTCAAACGCTAGAGGAACCATGATGCCACGTTCATCCATGAAGCTGAACTTTGTAGTCTGCTTCGGCCATATTTCAACATGATTACGCAGATCAGCAACCATACCAGATATAGTGCAGATTTGCGCAGGCGCTTCTTCCATCGTGATACAATGGTGTCCATACCACTTGCCCTTCACCCTTGCTGATTTAGAGTCATACCAGAAGAGGACTACCGTAACCAGGTAAGGGTGGTCCGTGGAGATCCCACCTGACAGAAAACTGCGGACAAAATATGTTTGTCAGTGTTGGGCTAACAAACTATTTTAGGTTCAGTAGCCAGCTACCCGTTATAATTAGTGTGAATAGCAAAGAGAAGGGTAGCTCACCCGCATGTAGCCAGAACTTCTTCTTCCTTGGTAGTAGGATCTGCCATCCTCTGAGCTGCTCGGCTCGTCGGCGGCGGAGGCGGGCTAGAGCCTCGCAACAGAGGCTATGGCATGCGCCATTGGAGCTCGGGATCAGCGACTGGGCGCAGCAACTTGGCACCACAAGTCCAATGTCCGAAGGGATCGTTCTGCCTGGAGGGTGGATTTCGACGCCACCGATGCTAGGAGAAAGGACGGAATGGATTTGTGAAATTGGTCACTGCATCCAATCCACTTAGTTCCTCAATTTTCCTAAGAGGTTGCCGCGTTGGCGCTTGCGTCACGGATAGATGACCGACATGTGGGTCATGACCGTCTACTTCACGAGGCAGTTTAACGGAATGTTTGAATTTTGCAAGGGTGATATGAGCTTGCCTCAAAATGGCCCCTCTCAGTAGTTGGCAGCCCAACTTTACGAAACATGGCAATTACAGGGAACTTGGGTACCGCCATGCACTCTCCTAGGAACTTTCGGGCCGCAAACCAGCAATCCCCTTATTTACACCCACATCAATAAATCAAGTAAATCAAAAACACTTCTAATCCAATCATTGTTTTTGAAGAAAAACTCGTAAAGTAGTAATGAGACCATGCCAAGGACTTCTTATGTGGATCCTCATAGATATCTCTTTTTTATTATTTCAAGGATCGCTGCATGTTTATTTTGCAAGTGTTTGCACAACCTTTGAGAGTACCAATACTTTTTCCCATATATTGACACGTATGCCACTCATGTCATCAACTCATAGCCGAAATCCGGGGTTATACCATATATCGTTCAAAAGCTAGCGGAGTTGTTGACATCCCAAAGGTGTGCATTAAACACATAGAACAAAGTTGTCTTGCTTCTTTCTCTTTTTGAGCTAGTACTGCAGTTTGATCCACAAGGTTAGCTTTGGCATGCATCACAATTAGCACTCGACTTTATTTCAATCAAACAACTCCTTTTATGACTGTCGTCAAGACTATCAAAATATCTTTGGGGTTAAGTATCATCAAGGGTATAATCTCAAGACAATCATTCATCAAACAACTTGTAAATTTTAGACTTTTTCTTATTGTACTTGTTTGGCAATATTATTTCTAAGGCAAGACTCGGTTAACTAAAAGAACTAGAGCAAGAGCTTCAACAACTAATCATCATACTAATAAAAATCCTTACTCTAACCATATTAAATTACTTCCCACTAGCATGGCATCTTAGCAAATCGACCAAATAAGATAAACAACTCAAACTTCATAAGTGGGAGACATAGGACATACCTTTCATAAGTAACATCATGATCCTCTTTCTTATAGGGATGTGTTCCTTCAAAACTCAAACACGATTACTCTCATAATAATAAAGCAAAGAGGCAAATTGTGAATCCACATTTACAAAAAAAGGAAGAACAGAAAAATATTTTTGTATTTTGGAGGATAGGGATTTAAAGAATAGAAAAGAACTTGTGACCAAGCAAGGGTTTTAAGAAAAGAAAAACAAAAAAACAAAAACAATCTAAAAATGAAAGCAAATAAAAAAAGCAATGTGTTGGAACAAGCCCACACGAATCTTTCAAAGCTCCCAACGAGCTAGAGTAGAACCTCGTTATTACAAAAATAAATTTGTCGGGCGAACATATCCCCAAGCTTAGGCTCTTGCAAGCCCTTTTGTTGCTTATTGTGGTGCCAGTGGATAATCTTCCACGTTCCATTGGCTCCTCCAATCATGGAACTGGGTGGCGAGGCTTGCAGTAGCATCTCAAAGGTTGATGGAGAGGTTGTTCATGTTCTGAATATTTCCTTCGAGTGCATAGATGTCTTCATAGGTGGTGTAGTAGTTTGGTAGCTGCTCATCTTATTCGGGTCCTCCTTGTTCTACTTCTTCATCTTCTCCTCCTCCCATGGGTATTTCTTGTTGGGGTAGGTTAGGTTGAACCTGCGCGTCAAAACGCAAACGTCCATCCTCGATAGAGAATAAGCCATTAGGCAAAGGAGCCAGGATCAAGTGATCCGCTCCAGGTATATTGAAGAAGTATCTACCATGAGTTTTAGAAACCATACCACATGCTCTTAGAGTAGAAAGACCGAGACGGTGACTTCCTGTCAATGGTTGGATGTTACCTAGGTTGATGTGAAGTGCACGTGCAAGAACGGTCACAACTCCTCCACATATGGGTCCTCGAGATTGAAGAGCCCGATGCTTAAGGTAAAACATGAGAAGAGCGCCCAAATTTGGCGTAAGTTACAATTAATAATAGAAGCTTTTGCGAGGATCAACATGTACTCCTTATTAACTCTAGTAAACTCACCACGTTCCTGCAAAGTGTGAGCAATCACATAGAATAAATATCGAATAACAGGATGATCAATTTGGTTCCCCTTGGGTGTGTTTCTATGAATTGTCCTCAAATTAAAGTACTATGAAGAGGAAGGATCTAAAACAAAAGTAGTTGTGCGTACATCAGTAGTGTTGTTGGCAAACCCAAAGCATTGAGCCCATTGGCTGAGTGTCAGAGTGTACTCACAATTCATAAGGCGGAAATTGATGCGATGAACTCTGGGCCTTTTTTCCTCAGTATAACCATAAGGATCCATCGTGTGTGTCAAGGTGCTAAAGAACTCAAGCGTCAAGCGGTGATATGTGGCAACATCTTGGTGGACTTGATTTCTTGGAGCTTGAGACGATTAATGGTTCAGCTGAAACTCCTCGGTGAACTCGATGCCAAGTGACTCGGGGGTTAACATCTCAACGGGTGGTGTAGAGGATTCCGCAGTCATCTCACATATACGGCTCCTCGTGTTCATCTAATAATAATAATAAAAGACAAAGTAAATAAAGATTGCTAATAATTTTTTGGTCCAAGAGAACCATAGCATAAGTGATTCTCTACACTAACTACAAAGGAAACTCCTCTAAAAACAATACTAAGCATGCTCAATTCAAGATTGAATCAAGAACAAGACCTAAGTCTAGATTGACAATGATGAATGATTGAGTGAATATTTTTCACAAATAAGTTGAGGATCAGAGGAGAATCAGACCTTAGATCAAATGTGTGTGAGGAATCGAAGAAAGATTACGTAACTTTGAAGATCCAATGGAGGTGGTTTTGAGTTTGGAGGAAGAAGAAAGAGAAAGATTGATTTTGGGGATTTTTAGGTTACCTCCTCAGGCTAAATATGGCGGCGGCATACATGGTACAGGCGTGCGATACGATCGGAGCCTGCCCATACCGGGTGACTTACCTTGGGGGCGACGCCTGCTCCTAGGTGGTGCACTCGGTACGGGCGCGCGTGCCCGTACTACTGTTCATTATTGGCTCTAAGTCTTTGCTTGAAAGCTGATGTTTGCTCGAGGGTACTGTATGGGCGCGTGGTACGGGCGCGTCCGGCCGTACCAGTGGTCGTTATCAGCACTGATACCTACAGCAAAAATCAGAATTTCTATCTTCCTTTGGCTTGATGTGATACGAGTGCATGTTACGGTCCCTTTTGGTCGTACCAGTGGTGGTTAAGAACACTAAGAGCTACAAAACTCAATTTTTTTGATTAGAAGCTCTGTGTGCCTTTGCACATCTTATCAAAGGACAAAATAAAATAAAATCTACTAAGTAAAGATCCAATAATAGTTCTTAGGCCATGTGTTAGTAAAATAAAATATAGAGGATTACCTTATTTCTTCTCCTCTCTCCAAAGGTCTTATTGAACACGCTTTATTAAAAACAAAAAAACTAACACAACGAAAACTAATACATCAAAAAAAAAATTTCACATGGGTTGCCTCCCATGAAGCGCTTCTAGTTAAGGTCAATTAGCTTGACCTTGATGGCAATCACTTAAGTTTAAGAAGTGGAACACCCACTCCAAAGTAGTTGGCCCTTAAAGTACTTACATCATCGTCATCATTAGGATTGGCCTTCTCTTTCCTAGGGAAGTGGACTATAAAAGGATCTATGGTAGCACTATTCTCACATTCCCCTCATGTAAATTAATTAAAGCTTTAATAGTTCTTAGGAATGGCCTACCTAGAATTATAGGTGATATGAGATCTTCAGGCATGTCCAAAATAACAAGATCAATAAGAGCAGGACTACCTTTAATTTCAACAACTATATTTTCTTTAATCCCAATAGCTTGTTTATAAGTTGAATCATTTAGATGGATTCTAAATTCAGTTGTAACAAATGGCCCCAAGTTTAATTTGTCGAATAAGCTTTTGGAAATTGCTGAGATGCTCACACCAAGATCACGAAGTGCGGATATCTCATTGACTCCCAACTTAATTTTGATAGTGGGCTCAAATATATCATCTATCTTAGCTGGAAGCTTATAAACTAGTCTTTATACTCCATCTCTAAATCGCGAACTTTAGATGCTACTTTTTGTATAAATTGTTGGTACATAGCATCATTACCTTGTTCTCTACCTAGATTCTTCACAGTGATCATCTTTAATAGATCCTCCACTGTATATTTCGGTGTTGGCATGTTGCTATAATCTATCTCTTAGGGTTTCTCTTGATTAGTTACCATCCTCATCATCTTGAGGTCATCTACTGGTTTTGGCTCGGGTTTTCCAGCAAACTTTGCTACTATGAGAGCTTGGCTCTCAGCTACCTTACCCAGCTGAGCCTCCACAGTATTTTGTCCTTTCTTGTAGAGCTTGCACATCATTTCTAATTGCAACGTCCTGGTTACATAGTTTTCCTATACCACTGTCATGGTTCTCCGTGATTTTAATAAGCATATTATGTTGCTCGAGTTGAGCTTGTATAAACGTTCTAACAGTTTTCTCAAATGAATGATTGCCATGATTTGCTCCATTAGTGTCATCATAATTATTATAAGGAGCTCCTACAGGATTAGAATGATATTTTTGAACATTAGAAGCATAATTATTTTTCCATGCGGGATTAAAAGGAGTGTGAGCTATAAAATTGACATCATTAACATCGGTAGTTGTAACATTAACTTGGGTATCTTCTTTACCTTTTACTGAGCTAAGGAACTCATCTACCTTAGATGTAAGCTCTTCATTATTTACCTTGGTAATTGAACTTACTCTCTTCGAGGTTCTTTCCACATGCCATTTGGCATGGTTATTTTGCATAACATCAAGTAACTTTTTTGCAACACTCACCCCATGATTGATCCTCCTACTGTAGTATCTAGCATAGACTAAAGCATTGGGTTAAGACCATTATAAAAAAATGTAATATAAGCCACTCTTCCATACCATGTCTAGGACAATTCATTACAGCTTCTTTCATCCTTTCCCACGCAAGCACTAGTGGCTCACGGTCTTCTTGTCTAAAGCTTGTAATGTTGGATCTTAGCTGCATAGTCTTAGATGGGGAAAAATTTATTCATAAACAAATTTGTACATTACTCCAAGGATTTAATAGTGCCCATTGGTAGATATAGCAACCAATCCTTAGCCTTTCCTCTAAGATAGAAAGGAAATAATCTTAATTTAACAGCATTCGAATCTACATCCTTAATACACATCATGTTGCATATTTCAGTGAAAGTGTTTAAGTGCAAACCCAAATCTTCTACGGATGAGCCCCCAAATTGGTTTTGTTGAACCAAACTTAAAAGGTTAGGCTTTATCTCATATGTTTCCGCATCAACTGCGGGCTGAGTGATGGGAGCACGAATAAAATCATCAGTGGGAGTAGCATACTCCCCTAATCTCTTTTGAGCCATGGCTCTTATATTTTTGGTATTTTATAAGTAATGAAAACGAATAACAAGTAACTATTTTTTTGGAGTTTCAAATAGATAACAAAAAAGTAAACTAATAATAATAATTAGATTACAAACTAATAATAAAACTAAAAACAAGGTCTCTAGTGACCTCACTAGGATAACGAAATTGCTTCCCGACAACGGTGCCAAAAAAAGGGTTGATACCTTCGATCCGGATTCACAGATGTAGTATAATAGCTTTTTACCTAGAAGACCTTGGTTTAATCAAACCTCGCAAAGCAATGCTAAACGAAAATAAAAGGGGCACGTCTAAAATAATTTGTTTGTTCATTTTACCTTAGTTTACCAGACCAATCTAGTTTGCTTTATAATGGGTTGAATCAATGGATGGAGATAGGCCAGGGTTGAAGATCTACCTGTAGCTGCACATCATATGGGATAAAATATAATAATAAGCATAGTCATGTATAATGTTTGAACAGACAAAATCTCTTGTGGGCAACACATCCTAATATTCTAGAGCCCCCGTGATGCAGTGGGCGTAGCAATAGACTTTTAATCCAACCGAGTACACACCTAAGCCACGGGTTACAAACGATTATTAAGTGTAAAACATAGATCAACGCTTTAAGTGGTGATGTTGTTGTGATCCCAAATGGGGTGCTAAGCGAAGACCGTACTGCCCTTTCTATCACTGAGGTTCCTATGAGATCGCCGCTAGCCAAGTATCTCACCTCAAGCCTTTATCAATCTATGGGATCTTGTGTACCTATAAGTCCACAGATCGAGATAAGGGACAAATAAACAAAAGATACAAATCTCAATTGCAAACAAAATACAGTACTCCCATGATCCAGATGCACATAATCGCTATGAGGTTTCTCCCCAACTTGCATCCCATGAGGACTACTCACTCATAACAAATATATTTGAGATAGAAAACATCATACAACTACTCAGATTGAAATAAAATATTCTTACAATGGTCACCAAATCACAAGGAGATCTAAAGTACAAAGTAATGAGTATGGCTAGTGGATGGACGGATGGTGGAAGTGATGAACAATGGTGTAGATCACCTTTGGTGGTGTTGTGATGTAATCTGAGAATGGATGCTCTCTGGCGGCGGCTGGAGCCTCAAAATATATAGGAATCTTCACGGAAGTTGTAGGGTTTGACGAGACTAATCCGTCACTACCTGGTACGAGTAGACAGTACAGGCGGGCCCTGCTGGTACCAGTGGTCGTTAAGCTTGCTGACGCCCTAGAACGACTCCCCAATTACTTGGTTGCGTGGACTTCCTCAAAAACATTCATTTTGACTCCTTATTTCGCATTAAAAATCGTGATTTCCTGCACAACATAATTCAAAGAGAGGTTTTGCATATCTTTGCAATTATTAGTCATTAGTGGCAAGGATTGAGAGTTTCTTTGCAATTGCTTGACCAAAAACAATGTTTAAACATGGTAGAAGATGGAAAATATTGGAGCCATCAATGGACGAGTTTCTTTCAACCAAGATGGAAGTAAACACCTACTTCGAGAGCCACGTGGACATCATGGAAGAGATCCATGAATGCCTTGCGGATTATGGGCAACTAGCTAACTGATGACTTTGCGATTGATGGGGTGTTCTGTTCACTTCCTCCTAGCTACAAGGACGTCTTCACTTGCAATGTCGTGAGGGGGATATCACATGCCTTACATGAATTCATGGCTAAGCTGAGGACTGCTAAAGTTGAGCCCATTGTAGGAGATGTTATCCACGGAGAAGGTTTATATTTGATATACAAGTTATAAATGTTTCCAATAAACACTTATGCAAATTTTCTAAATATTTGATGCTTACTCTGTTTTGTGAAAATATGACGTTCTCCTTGAGAGTTGCTGGATGGGACGAGGCACCGATGGCATGATAACAACAAGCAATATGGTTGATGGGTGACGACACTCCTTCCCTCTACATTTATCATTTGGATTAGAGTATTTTTAATACAGCTTTGTAATCAAGTTTGTGAACCTTATTAGTGTATCTTGCTTATTGCAAAATGGTAATTCATATAAATGAGATACAAATCAATTGTTCTTTTTTCTATGAATGATTTATTTTATGATTCACATTGTGCTTATGAACAATTATTCTTCTCCTTATATGTATGATAATATTTAAACATTTATGAATCATATGAAATTTGCCAAAATATATTAAAAATTAATAATGACATCATTTTGAATGACATTAATGTATAAGTCAAATGGGTTGAGTCATTATGATGAAACAATAAGTTTACTGGATACTTGATCTCATGACTTATGTAAACCATGCCTCACTGTGTGAGATGACTTAAACTCTGCAGCCTGGTAGAAAAGATTGTCGATTAAATTGTTGAATATCATGCATGATGACTACGATTCAACATATGGTTGATATCATTATTTTGTAAGCTTTATTATGGATTTAAGCGAATATGTGTATTCGCTTAATGAAACATGAGCCTGAAACTATTTGAATTGTTAATAGACTTTTAGAATAAAAAAGGATATTAAATTAACAAGAATATCAAAGTCTCCACGACTTGAACAAAGTAACTATGAATTCGAGCTAATAACCTTGGCATAAGGACTTGCGGAAAATAGTTTCACAAATTATGACAATTGGACAAATCAAAACATGTTGATATGTCTGATGTCATAACCATAATGTATTGGGTACATATGGTCCGTAAAATGATCTTCTACCGAGTTAATGTTAGAAATTAGAGTTATAGATTGAAATAGTAAACACTTATTTGAAAGTATAAGGAACATCTAAAAGATTCATGGAAACAACACCATAAGAGTTATGACATGTTCGAGTTTCTAGAGATTTTGATAATTTGAGATCATGAAAAATAACCAAATCTTTGTAAAGTATTCATAGGCGACTATGAATACATCTTCCAAACTAAAACCAAAGAATGCAGAATTTTTCTTTCCTTAGCATGCCACTTCCTCATAAGAATGTTCTCTTGAGGAAGCGTAAGTGGAAGAAAAGTGAAAGTAGAAACATGGTTTGACCTTACCTTAGATTGTCGAGTGGCGCAACAGAATATGTTTCAGAAACCGAAACTCTATAAATAGAGGAGAAACTAATGATAATGGAAAATAGCGTTTCAAGAGATACTTTTACTAAAAGGAAAGTAGGATTCAAGAATAGTGTCCGCCATGTGCAGAGTTATATTATTGATTCACATGTTGTGTTAATAGAACAAGACATACCTACAAACTACAAAGAAGCAATGATGGACCTAAGTACAAGAAATATTTAAGATTCATGGAACCCCGCATTAAATTACATTTAAGATTGCAAAGTAAAGTGTTACTTGATCTTGTTAAGTAAAGAAATTTACTTAATTTTTTCCAATAACTACAAAGTTAAAAGGAATAAGTGAAACCTAAAGGAAGACATAAAAGCTCAATTTGTCACAAACATGTTTTGAAAAACTCAAAAGATATTGACTACAACATGCAGATATGCTTAAAGTATACTGGATTTCCACCAGCAATTACTCAAATTTTGTAATTGGTTGTCTAAACTACATGATCTTCAATATCAAGATTGAAGGAAGGTTTGTAATTGGTACAACAAGCAGAGGTTAGTCAATCATATGATTACTAGTGTCTTATAGGAGAAAATCATCGATTTAATGAATGATCAAAGAATTTTGGAATCATAAAGATTGTCGAGAACACTGATGACTGTAAGTGCACAGATAAATTGTATCTAGTTTCGAAAGTAAGAGTATCAAACCATAAAGAGCTATAGATACGTTGCAAACGTATCTATAATTTTTGATGTCCCATGCTTGTTTTATATCTTCTTTCTTATGTTCTATCCACATTTTGGAGTACCTCTACACATTTTCTAGAACTCACCTATTAACAAGAACCCACAATGCCAGTTACCTATTTTCTTCTGTTTTTGGTTCCACAAAAGCCAGAAAATGAATATTCTCGGAATTGGACCGGACAAAAGCCAAAGTCGATATTTTATCGGAAGACTCATGGAGCCAGAAGATGATGCGGAGAGGGGCCAGGGGCTGGCCACACCACCTGGTGGCGTGGGCTAGGCCAGGCCGCGCCAGGGGGTGGTGTGGGCCCCTCCGGCCTCCACCGACCTTGCCCTTTCGCCTATAAGAAGCCTCCGATTAGAAAACCCTAAATCTGGGAGCCTCCAGCCACGAAAAGTTCCGCAGCATCGCCGCCACCAAAGAGGAGATTCGGGGAAAGAAAGTCTCTGTTCCAGCACCCTGCAGGGACGGGGAAGTGTTGCCGGAGCCATCTCCATTGAATCCACCGCCATCTTCATCACCGTTGCTGACTCCCATGATGAGGACGGAGTAGTTCTTCCATGTGGCTAAGGGTTCTACCGGTAGCTATGTGTTCATCTCTCTCTCTCTCTCTCTCTATGCATGATCATATTGTGATCATGAGCTTTGTAATCAAGTAGATCTACCTTGCTACTTGATACATCCAAAACGTATCTACTTTCCCGAACACTTTTGCTATTGTTTCTCCTCTAAACTTGTGTGATTTGGATACAACTAACGTGGACTGGCGTTGTTTTCAGCAGAATTTCCTTGGTGTCTACTTTTTGTGCAGAAAATCAACTATCAGGAAAAATCCCGGAAAATATGCGAAAAATCCTATTTCACCAGAAGACTCCTGGAGCCAGAATACGAGACGAAAGGGGGCTGGGCCCAGGCCACACCACCTGGCCGCGCGGGCTAGCCCAGGCCACGCCAGGGGGTGGTCTGGCCGCCCCAAACACCCCCTCGGTCTCCGTCTTCGCCTATAAGAAGCCTTCTGACCTAAAAAATCGGGGGGTTCGACGTTTTTCCAGACGGAGTTCCGCTCCGCCGCCACCACCAGATTCCATGAAACAGCACCAGAAACTCCGTTCTGGCACCCTGCTGGGATGGGGAATTGGAGGAGATCATCGCCATCATCATCACCATCTCTTCTCCATCGACCATCCATGTTTCCCCATCTATGAGTGGGTAATGCCCCGCTGTAGGCTATGGGGATGGTAGGGATTGGATGAGATCGCTCATGTAATGTCATCAGATTGTTAGGGCATGGTGCCTACTATCTTCTATTAGTGCTTTATGACTTTGTTGCGACTTGTTATGCTTAATGCTTTTCACTAGGGCCTGAGTGCCATGATTTCAGATATGAACATGTTATTGATTCATTATGATAGTATTGTTTATGGTCTTACCTGCAAGTTGTATACACATGTTGTTGTCCGGAACCAAAGGCCCCGAAGTGATAGAAATCGGGATAACCGGAGGGAATGGCTTTGATGTGAGGATCACATGTGTTCACAGAGTGTTAATGCTTTGATCTGGTGCTCTTTTAAAAGCAGCACCTTAATTTCCAGTAGTTCCCTTGAGGCCCCGCTGCAAACGGGCTGGCAGGACAAAAGATGTTGTGCAAGTTCTCATTGCGAGCACATATGACTATATATGGAACACATGCCTAGGATTATCTAGTACTTGGATGCTTTATCTTATTTATCTGCAATTGCCCTATGTTTTGATTGCTATGTGAATTGTCTTGTACATGCAACGCCCGTCCATCCATCCCTATGCCTACCGCACTCGAATCCTACTATTTACTGCTATTGTTACTGCTGTCTTTACTTTACTACTACTGCTATTTTACTATTCCTACTACAAAACTGTTGCTACTGATAAACTGTTGTGAGCAAGATTGTTTCCGGGTGCAGCTGAATTGACAACTCAGTTGTTAAGGCTTATAAATATTCTTTGGCTCCCCTTGAGTCGAATCAATAAATTGGGTGTCACTTCCCTCGAAAATACTGTGATACACCCCTATACTTGTGGGTCATCAAGACTATTTTCTGGCACCGTTGCCGGGGAGCATAGCTTTATTTATCAAGTTCACTTGGATTCTCTATTGTTCGCTACTATCCATCCATCATGGGTAAGTCTCGTGATGGCAAGGTTCCTATTTTACCATCCACTACAAGAAGAGGTACGGTTCTGAACACCTTTGTTGCTCTTGATTCACCATCTGTTATGAGTAAGCTCGTTACACCACCACATACACATGCTACACACACTGCTACTACTGCTGAATCTGAAACTTCTGATGCTTATGATGCTGCTTCGACTGTGCTTTATAAGAGTGGTTCATTAGGTCCTTTCCTAGATGCTACGATTGCTAGAACTATAGCTGGAAATACTGAAACTCCTAATGAAGACACTACTACACCTGTTAGTTCTCCTGAGTCTATTGAGAGTTATGATATTGAAGATGGTTATGTTGAGATGACCGATGAATTTATTAAAGAATGTAAAAACACCCATGATAGGAGCACTGCTAAGAGTCTCCTTGAGAGGCATACTATTCGACCCAAATTGTCTCCTATTGCAAAGTTTGCTGCTTCTCCCATAAACATTAAAGATAATGATTATGATTTCTCTCTCGATCTATCTTACATAGCTATTGTTGAGAAAGAACCTTTTTGTGGGACTAAGAATGAAAGTGCGGTAGCACATATGAATGAGCTTTCTACCATGAGTGGCTTGTTTTCTGATGATATTAAGACGCGTACTTACTTTGTTGCTAAGATTTTCCCCTTTTCACTAAAAGGAGAAGCTAAAACCTGGTTTAGTAATTTACCTCCTGGGTCTATTGATAGCCCTGATTGCTTGATTAGTACTTTCCTGTAGAAATATTTTCCTCCTAGTGCTAGACATGCTATTTTGCAGGAACTTTTTGATTTTAAACAGGGAGAAAAAGAGAGATTGCATAAATCATGGGCAAGGTTTTGTGGTTTGATTCATGCACAGGCTGGAAGTCCATTACCCAAGAATGAGCTTCTTGATATATTTAATAATGGACTAACTGAAGAATCTAGGACATACCTAGATAGTTGTGCTGATTGTGTTTTCAGGAATAGGACTCCCAAGGATGCTAAGGAATTAATGGCTAAAATAAGCAAGAACTATGAGGATTGGAATCCTCCTGAACAAGCTATACCTGAAGTAATTATACATGAACCTACTATACCGGTGCCTATTCCAACATCAAAGAAGAGGGGAGTTATTGAACTAAATGATGAAGTGATGAAGGAAGCTAAGAAATGTCTTAAAGAGAAGAGAATTAAAGCTGTAGATGTCAAGAGTTTACCTCCTATTGAAGAATTATGTAAGCCCATCCCTTACTCATCAACTATTGAGGTACACTCTCTCCAACACTTTGATGAATGTGATATCCCATACTCTAAACCTCCTGATCAATGCTTAGAAGAATTCGATATCTTTATTGTTAAGCAAGATAATTTTAATAAAAGGGTGCAAAATCATCTAATGGAAAACACTAGAGCTATTGTTGAGTTAAAAGATATTGTGGAAAGAACCTCTAATGATGTTAAAACGATTGTTAAACACTTTCAAATGGTTCAAACTCAAATAGATCAACTCATTAAAGTGCAAAAAGACTTGCTCATTAACGCTGCTAAAGAAAAACATGCTTATGAAATTAGAACTAGAAGTGGTGCTGCTACCTAGGATCCTCTATATCCTGAGGGGCATCCCAAAAGAATTGAGCAGGATTCTCAACAAGCTAAAAATAGTGGCTCTACTCGTAAGAAAAGGAAAAAGAAACATAAAACTATTGTAGAACCCTCTGAACCTGCTATAGATCCTAATAGTATATGTATTTCTGATGCTGAAACTAAAAGTGGTAATGAAGAAAATGAATCTCCAAATGAAGAATAAGTTGAAGAAGAACCTGAAAAGCACACTAAGAATACTAAATACACTAAAGAATATTTTATTGCTAAGAAACATGGTAGTGAAAGAGAACCTTGGGTCCAAAAACATATGCCTTTCCCTGAAAAGAAACACAAGTCAAAGGAAGATGAACACTATAATAAGTTTTGTGAGTGGATGAAACCTTTATTCTTGCAAATTCCTTTGAGAGATGCTATTAAATTGCCTCCTTACTCAAAGTATATGAAGGATATTGTCTCGAATAAAAGGAAGATCCCTAATGAAGAAATCTCTACTTTGCTTGCTAATTATTCCTTTAATGGTAAGGTTCCAAAGAAACTTGGAGACCCAGGTATTCCAACTATCCCTTGCTCTATTAAGAATAGTTATGTTAGAACTGCTTTGTGTGATTTGGGAGCTGGAGTTAGTGTTATGCCATTCTCTCTCTATAAGAGGCTTCAACTAGAAAAATTAATACCAACTGATATATCTTTGCAAATGGCTGATAAATCTACCACTATTCCTATTGGTATATGTGAGGATGTACCTGTTCAAGTGGCTCATAATTGCTTGATATTAACTGATTTTGTTGTGCTTGAAATGCCTGAAGATGATAATATGTCTATTATTCTTGGGAGACCTTTTCTTAATACTGCAGGAGCTGTTATTAATTGTAATCAAGGAAAAGTGACTTTCAATGTTAATGACAAGGAACATACTTTCTATTTCCCCAAGAAGATTGAAAGGACTTATGGTTTGAATTCAATTGAACATGTTGAGGGCATTCAAGTTGGAGAAATATATTGTCCCATACCAAGAGAAAAATTTGAAACTATTATGATTGGGACCATTGCTATCAAGGTTGAGGTAACATAATCATAGTGGAACACAAAGTTTTGTCTCATATGAAATTGTTTTGGTAACAATTTCTGATCAACCTTGTTAACAAAAGGATTTCATTGAACAAAACAATGTTTTCACCATGATTATCTCCATTTACTTATATTCTATCCATTTTAGTTTTTGTTTTCGTTAGTTTTCTTTGTTGTTAAGTTGCTTGCATATTAGATTGTGTTAGAACTTCAGTAGTTCTAGCCTTGTTTTGTCATTGCATCTTTCCAAAAAATCTTTCTGTCAGAAAATCATTCTTCTATACCTTAAAAATGCCCAAAAATAAAGTGTTTCGAAAAATTCGAGAAAATTCATATTAAATTTTTTCGTGAAAAGGGGGCAGAGGAGTGCCTGGAAGGTACTAGGGGACCCACCAGGCAGGCTCACCACCTGGGGCATGGCCTGCCCTGGGTGGCACCATGCCATGGTGTGGGCCACCCTGGCCCTCCACTAACTCTCTCACCTGCCACTTTCTTCTCTCTCCCGAGCAAACTCCAGTTCATTGCTCAAAATCGTGTTCTTGCTGTGCTTGCTCCCAGTTTTTTCGATCGCCTTGCTCAGCCCATCTTTGTTGCTGAAATTTGGAGCACTTGTTCTCCAGTATGTGACTCCTCCCCTTGTCCAAGTAGATTTGTGTTTAGTGGACTATATCTTGAGTATTTTTCTACTGTAGGTGATAGGTTATGAGAGCTTGTAAGCTTGTTTGATGCTTAGAGATATAGTTTTGATGCATGTTTAGGCCTCTTACAAGTCCCTATGAGTAGTACCCTTCATTATATTCACTTTGGAATCACTTGTTATATAGGTGTTTAAATTTCAGAATAGAAGATGAATGAGCATCAACTAAACCAACATGAACTATGGGTGCTTGAGATTATGAAGGTCCACCGGGAGGAGGAAGTTTTTCCTTCCATTTATCCATGCTCTGAGTTCATGAGAGCTGCAGGAATTCTCCAAGATTTCCACACTTTGGTTTCTAATGCAGGGTTGGAGCACTTTTTGGAAGATGAACCTTGTCAATTTGTGAAGCTAACCATGTATGTGGTGCAGGATTTTCAATTTAGTTACTCTTTGCCTAACCCCATGGTCCACTATAAAATTTACACTATTGCTGTCGACCTTTCTCTCGATGACTTCTGTGCAGCTATTAAGGTACCTCAGTGGGGATCATGTAGAAGGATTAAAGAGTGACCTGCACCACTCATGGATTTATACGCAGAAATTTGCCAAGGGAGCAGCTTCTCGAAGGAGAGTGGAAAAATTTGTAACATTCATCTCCCCTCCATTCGCTACTTTGCCTACTTTATTGCCAAGTGTGTTCTTGCTAGGAAAACTGCCAATAAGTTATATTCATATGATCTAACATTTATCTCTACTACTCTTAAATGAGATAAGTCTTATAACTTGGGTGCTTTGATAGCTTTCCGTCTTGCCGCTAACCACGAGAAAGGTGGAATTTGTGGGGGCCTCATTGCTTCTCGTTTACTGGCATTGCATGGTTTAGTGCCTCATCATATAGACCTATAGTTTCCCATAAAAAGGCTTGATCTTAATTCCATGATACAGCATAAATTTGTTTCCTCGTGGGCTAGTTTGAGTGAGTTGTCTTATGAAATAACCTTTCTCAAAGCTGGTTGGAGAAAGAGCAAGTCTGAGCGTGTTGTTCTTTTGCCTGCACCTGTTTTTTTAACCTTGATAACAGGGTAGGATGGTCCCTCACTAAGGAGGAGCTTGACACATACCTGGGAGAGCTCTCCCAACAGGAGCAGGATACTAGAAGGGAGGTCAAGGATGATTCAGTCCAGCCCTCGAATGAGGGGGAGTCTTCATATCAACAGCCTATCTATGATTGGGGAGCTTCTTCTTCCTCCCAAGGGCCCAACTACGACCATTCTTATCATGACCCGCCTACTTGAACCCTTATTCGTACATGGATTGACACCCACTTAGGCCAAAAGCCTAAGCTTGGGGGGAGGTACGCCGGCATCACGCTCATCTTCATATCATTTTGCGTCGGTACTTTGTATATTCATGTTTCGTTCTCTTTTTAGTTTTCGTTCTTTCTTTGCTTCTGCTTTCTAAAACACAAAAAGACCAAAAATATTTTTGTTGTTTCTCTTTGGTTTGCTTCTTCTTCTTTTTGCCTTGGTTTGCTTTTCCCTTTTTGCTCTGTTTGAACTATTCGAAAAACCCAAAATGATTTTTCTTTGCTTTTTTTTCCTTTTTGGTTCTTGCTTTAAAAAAATCGAAAACACCAAAAATATTTGTTGTTCTTCTTTGGCTTTGTGAGTTTGTTGCAGGGTTCAGCAGTCCTCAGTGGATATTGGTTTTGATATTATTATTCAAGCCACACAATTGAAGAGCAATAATGAGGATTAATGAAAACTCGAGGTGTGGTAAGAGGCTGGTAATGAACTCTATTTGTTTTCATTTTTGTACATATACTCATCATTGTGGGCATGCTTAGCCTGTTCGTGTAGGGTGTATGTTATTTATGGATGCTTAGTAGTTCTTGCTTTCTTATGATTAGTTCCAGCTTGCTAATAGTTTGTAGCATGTCTTATGAATGTTTGCTTGCATTACTCTATTCATAACTTGGTATGACACTGTGGTATCCTCCTCTGAATGTTTCATTTGAATTAACTTGGCACATGCTCATCATATGACTGAAATAATCAGTTAAGCCTCGATGAATTATTTTGCCTTGAGGATCTTGAATCACTTTCATGCTATGATTAGTCCTGTTTTGTTGCAAGCATGATTATGACAGCTATTGCTCTCTCGTTTGTTGCTCCCTTACTATTGCTAGCCTTCACTTACCCTGAGTATGTTTTACTCATATTTCCAACTCCCTAAAACCAAATATTTCCAAAGTGTCCACCATACCTACCTATTAGCATCATTTGCTACTTCAGTGCATATTCAATATGCCTTGTTTTCTTCCAAATAAAATGTTTTCTTGCTTTGAGAAAGTTAGTTAGTAAAGCTCTCACGAACTTGATGGCACACTGATACATTGCAAATGTATCTAGATTTTCTGATGTTCCATGCTTGGTTTTATCTACTTTCTTGTGTTTTGTCCATACTTTAGCGTAATTTTCATATGATTTCTTGGACTAACCTATTGATAAGAGCCACAGTGCCAGCTACCTGTTTTCTGCTGTTTTTGGTTCCAGGAAAGTAAGAAAATGAATATTCTCGGAATTGTACGGGACAAAAGCCAAAGTGCCTATTTTTCCGGAAGACATCTGAAGCCAGAATACGACACGGAGAAGGGCTAGGGGCCGGCCACACCACCTGGCCGTGCGGCTAGGTCTGGCCCATGCAAGGGGGTGGTCTGGCCGACCCCAGCACCCCCTCGGCCTCTCCTTCCGCCTATATATTGCCCTCGGGACCAAAACCCTAAGGACCCGATCAAAAATCCACGAAAGAGTATGTAGCCACCGTCATCTCCATCCCTAGATCGGGAGGAATTCACCCTAGAGGCCTTCTTCATCATCATGCAAGCCTCCGGTGTGATGCGTGAGTAGTTCATCTCTGGCCTACGGGTCCATGTAGTAGCTAGATGGCTGGTTCTTCTCCTTTGTGCTTTCATGTCTAGATCTTGTGAGCTCCATTCATGATCAAGATCATCTATTTGTAATTCTGCATGTTGTGTTTGCGGGGATCTGATGGATATTGAGATGATATTTCAGATTGATTATTGATTCTATCATTTCTTTGTTATTTGTCATCTTGCATGCTTTCCGTTGTTAGTAGCTATCTTGGCCAAGTAGATGCTAGCAACTCCAAAAGTTAGTATTTATGCTCGATAGTGGGTTCATGCCTCTCGTAATCTGGGGAAGTGACATAAATCTCTAAGTTACTAGATGTGTTGTTGCTACTAGGGAGAAAAGAACAATCCTTTGTTCATAGAACAATCGTATTGTTTACATTACACGCAATTCATATAGCAATAATCTATTGCTTGCAACTTAATACTGGAGGGGGTTCGGATGATAACCACAAGGTGGATTATTAGTCATAGATGCAGTTGGATGGCGGTCTATGTATAATGTTGTAATGCCCAATCAAGTTCTAAAGGAGTCAAGATGATTAGTATATGCATGTATTGCTTTCTCGATGTTTGTCAATTGCCCCGCTATAATTTGTTCACCGAGCATGTTATCTATCTTAAGGAGAGCCACCTCTAGTGAACTATGGACCCCGGTCCTTTCTTTTACATACAATCTACAAACTGTTTACTGCTTTGTGTTTACTTTCTGCAAACTATTACTTCCTTCCATTCGATACGTTTAATCCTATGTTTTCAGCAAAACCGATGAGATTGACAAACTCATCGCAAGTTGGGGACTGAGTTCTGTGGTTGTCTTGTGCAGGTCTCCATGTTGCTACTAGCACCGGTAGTGCACCCTGCCAAAGCTCAGCTAGCAACACCTTTGGGGTGTTTCCTTGCTCCTACTAGTTCGATTAAATCTTGGTTTCATAACTGAGGGAAACTTACTGCTGTGCTCATCATACCTTCCTCTTGGGGTTCCCCAATGAGCTCTACATCAACACCGAGCCATCAATTATTTTTCTGGCGCCGTTGCCGGGGAGTCAAGGACATCTTCACAAGGGGAGTCCCTCATAACCAATCTCTTTACTTTGTTATTTTTGTTTTTCTTAGTTTCTTTTTGCTTTGTTTGCTTGTTTCCTTATCAAAAACACACAAAAAATTAGTTTTGCAAGTTTGCTTTCTTTATCAAAAATACAAAAAAATGACTACTCTTGAAAACACTAAGTTGTGTGACTTCACTAGCACCAACAACAATGATTTTATGAGCACACCTATTGCTCCACCTATGCCCGAAGCTACTTTCTTTGAGATAAAACTTGCTTTACTCAATCTTGTTATGAGAGAACAATTTTCTGGAATTAGTAATGAAGATGCTGCTTCCCATCTAAATAACTTTGTTGAACTTTGTGAGATGCAAAAGCACAGGGATATAGATGGTGATATTATTAAGCTGAAATTGTTTCCTTTCTCTTTGAGAGGAAAAGCTAAAGAATGGTTGAATTCCTTAACTAGGAATAGTATTGATTCTTGGACTAAATGCAAATATGCTTTCATTGGAATATACTATCCTCCTGCTAAGATTATATCTATGAGAAGTGAAATAATGAAGTTTAAACAATCTGATAATGAACATGTTGCTCAAGCTTAGGAAAGAATGAAATCTTTGGTAAAGAATTGTCCCACTCATGGACTGACTGCTTGGATGATCATCCAATTTTTTATGCAGGATTAAACTATTCTTCAAGGAACCTATTGGATTCTGCTGCTGGAGGTACCTTTATGACCATTACTTTGGGTGCTGCAACAAAGCTTCTGGATAATATGATGGTTAACTATTCCGAATGGCATACTGAAAGAGCTCCACAAGGTAAGAAGGTAAATTCTGTTGAGGAAACCTCCTCCTTGAGTGATAAGATTGATGTTATTATGTCTATGATTGTTAATGGGAAAGCCCATATTGATCCAAATAATGTTCTTTAGCCTCTTTGGTTGCTCAAGAAGAGCAAGTTGATGTGAACTTCATAAGAAATAACAATTTTGGCAACAATGCTTATGGTATAACAATTATAGGCCTTACCCTCCTTGTAATACTTATGGTTATAATGGTAAACCTGGATTACCTAGTGAAGGAAGAATTTTAGAAGTTGAAAGAGCCACTAAGAATTTCATGCAAATGTAATATGAGCAAAATCAACTATTCACTAAGACTATGGAGGAACAATCTACCATTTTGAAGAACATTAGCCATCAACTTGAGAGTCTAAATAGGGAAATTCCTAGTTTACAATTGAAACTTTCTAATGCTGAAAGGAATATATCATCTTTGTCTGAAGCTCAATCTTCATTGATTAATAAAATGGCTGCTAAACCTGAAACTAATGATAATCCTTTTGCAGCTACTAATGCCATACAAGTAAGAATTGATGAAAATGTTAGACTATTACCTGAATTACATGTTAAGTGGGAAAGAGAAGATGAAATTTCTAGAAACATTAGTGTTTCTACTATCACTACCACTAGTGTTGAGGCTAGTAATAATTCTACTACTTTAGATGATAATTTTGATTTTGATCTTGATGGTTGCAATATCTCTGAAGTTATTAAGTTCCTACAAAAGCTTGCTAAAAGTCCTAATTCTAGTGCTATGAACATGGCCTTTACAAAACACATTACTAATGCTCTCATAAAGATCAAGGAAGAAAAGATGAAACATAAAGCTTCTATTCCTATAAAACAAGAAGATCGTTGGGAACCCATCATTAATATGAAAGTGAATGACTTTGATTTCAAAGATTTATGTGATCTTGATAGTAGTGTTTGTATTATGCCTAGAAGGATTTATGATATGCTTGATTTGCCTCCACTTGAAGATTGTTATTTGAATGTCCCACTTGATGATAATGCCAAAAAGAAACTCTTGGGGAGTATTAATGATGTTCTTATTATGATTAACAATGCCTATGTCCCAGTTGATTTCTATGTTTTGGATGTTGAATGCAATGCTTCTTGTCCTATTACTTTGGGAAGACCTTTTCTTAGAACTGTTGGTGCCATTATTCATATGAAAGAAGGCACCATTAAATATAAACTCCCACTCAAGAAATGTATAGAACACTTTCTTAATAAGAGAGAAGATTTCTTTTGCCTCTCCTATGAAAACAAAATTTGGTCTTAATGCTTCTTTATTTGAGAACACTTGATTCTTTATCTTGCTTCTTATGTCTAACTTAAAGGTGTTAAAGAAAAGTACTTATTGGGAGATAACCCAAAAGTTTTAGATGAGTCTTGGAAGTTATTACTTCAGTAATAACCTCTCTTTATCCTTTTTATTTGCTTTTTGTTCCAAGAGTAACCTCTAATGAGAGAGAAGTAATGATTGCGAAAGTTGATGTCCCGAAACAGATTTCTATGCTTCACCGTAAAAATTCGTGTAAAATCTCTGTACATACTTTTGAGGCGTGAATTTTTGTGGTTCTGCCCTAGATTGTTATCTAACTTTAGTGAGCTCAACACTTTTTGATTTGAGCAACAGAAGGTCTTCGAAAAAATTCTTCTTTACCTGCTGGTCTGTTTTGACAGATTTCTGCCATTTTCTGCATTTGCTTCTTGTTGGTTCCTTTTTGAGTCCTTTTGGTGAATTGAGATTTTTGAGGGAAGTGATACAGTAGCTAGTGTTCTAATGGAAGTTTATTTGGTGTTATAACTGAACCTAAAAACCTATTATCTTGAGTGCACTAATGTTGCTAATAAAGATTGTGTGAAGTTTTGTATGAAGGAAAAATTTCAGGTGTATGGAAGGAATGAGTAATGAGATGAAGGATGGACTAAAGCTCAAGCTTGGGGATGCCACACGTGTCACCCCAAGAAATATCCAAGAAGTACAAGCGTCAAAGCTTGGGGATGCCCAAGGCATCCCCTTCTTCATCCATAAAAATCTCAGGTTTCTTCCAAACGCTTCATTTTTATTGTTTTATGCAAAGTTGTGTTGTTCTTGGAGCGTCTTCTTTTTCGTTGTCGTTTTGGTTTTTCGTTTGCTTTGTTTGCTTAGTTTGCTGAATAAATTGGTTGGACCCCCTCTTTCATACATTGGTTTTCAAATATTTGGTTTGGATTGGAAAAGAGTAGGAAAGTTCATGCATAAGTGGTAAAAAGAGCTTGTTTTTGACTGTGGCCTATGCTTTGTCATGCCATGCTTGATATTGTTTTGGATTTATGCTTAGTATTCTTTGCTGTAGCATGAATTTTTATAAACAATTGAGATTTCTTAATGTGCCTTGGATGAATCATACGTTGTTTTAGCATATTAAAGCATAATATTGTGGTATTCTCCTTTGATGCTTTATTTGGGTCGACTTGGCGCATGCTCACACCATGTAATGACTATATCAAGTCACCATAGCCTTTATGATCCTTTAGTTTTCAACTTGTAGTAACACTTTATGCTTTGATCAATTATGTTTTGTTGCTCTGCATGATTATGACCATTATTGACCTCTTAGTTTGTCGATCCCAGTCTTTTGCTAGCCTCCACAACCAAGTATGAGTTCCGCTCATGCATCCAACTCCCTGACCCAAGTTATTCAAAATATTCCACCATACCTACCTATTAGCATATGCTATTCCAAGTATATTCATGCTTTTGTTTATCTTCCAAATTAAACTTGTTATGATAAAACTAGTGATTAAAGCTCTCACGAACTTGATGGCACACTTTACTTTCTACATTTAATAAACTTGAACCATTGGGTCCTTCTTTGTTGCGTATATGCTTGCGCTTGATAAGTTGAAGTTAGCAGAACCATGTATCATGGGGAATGCTTTCAACATTGCACCTGTACTTTGTACCCCGTTGATATCATGTTCTTTTGCTTATGGATCCCGGCGGTGTGAAATAAAAGTGGAACTTGTAAGATCATGGAGTTTGTATGTGTGTTAGAGAAACGCCTGGGCTGCTAGCCTAAGCCATGCCTAATCATGGTGAAAACTTGCAGCATCACCATAATGAGCACTCTATGAAGCATCCTCAATAAAAACCTATGCAAATAGCAAATAAAAATATCGCTGAGATGCTCATTGTCTGCTTGCCTTGTCATTTTGATTATGGGATAGCTCATGTATCATGTGCAAGGGGTACTCCGTTGGCGGTTCTTTATGATACATATGTACTTACAATGATAAGATCTTACTTGTGACTAAAGTTGATTAGCATGAGGTTCGGTCTTTGTAAGTAAGGGGCATGACATTTCAGTTTATAACTTGTCAAGCATATCCTCTTAGTTGTGTCACTTTAACCTTAATCACCTTCAAGATTCTTATGATAGGGGCAATGAGAGCTGAGAGCTAACAAGTACAATAATTTTTGGTAGCTCTTTATGAGACTTGAATCCCTACTTCCTTCTATGAAGGCCTTTCCTCCACCATTACATTGAGTCTCCACCTTCTACCTTTATGCACCTACTTTGAGAGCATAGTGGCCATTCTTAGTTCTATGTGCATTATCCCAAGACTAGTTGGTTGATGCATACCTTGATATTGCTTGTTTTAAACTATTTTTATCTAGTCACTCTTATGAACTTTGAAGGTGTCCTATGCATTTATATTTGCTACTCTATGAGGGACAAGCTGAATACTATTATGCTATGTTTTCTTTATGTGAAACAAACAAATGTCTTGCAAGGCATTGTTATTTGTGAATCTTTTGTTTGTGCCTTTTCATGTTGCATCATAGTTTCTTTGTCTTATTCCTAGAACTTTGTCTTTCATGTTATGATTGAAGTACTATGATCCCAGCTTCGAATGTTTTATAAATAATTTGATAAAGTTTATGATGGTGCATGTCACCTCAAAAATTATTCTTTCTTTTTATCACTTACCTACTCGAGGACGAGCAGGAGTTAAGCTTGGGGATGTTGATACATTGCAAATGTATCTATAACTTTTGATGTTCCATGCTTGGTTTTATCTACTTTCTTGTGTTTTGTCCACTTGGAGTACTTTTCATATGATTTCTTGGACTAACCTATTGACAAGAGCCACAGTGCCAGCTGCCTGTTTTCTGCTATTTTTGGTTCCAGGAAAGTCAGAAAATGAATATTCTCGGAATTGGATGGGACAAAAGCCAAAGTGCCTATTTTTCCGGAAGACATCTGAAGCCAGAATACAAGACGGAGAAGGGCTGGTGGCCGGCCACACCACCTGGCCGCGCGGCCAGGCCTTGCCTGCGCCAGGGGGTGGTCTGGCCGACCCCATCACCCCCTCGGCCTCTCCTTCCGCCTATATATTGCCCTCGGGAGCAAAACCCTAAGGACCCGATAAAAAATACACGAAAGAGTCTGTAGCCGCCGTCATCTCCATCCCTAGATCGGGAGGGATCTGAAGCTCTTCCCTAGATCGGGAGGGATCTGTAGCCGCCGTCGTCATCATCATGCAAGCCTCCGGTGTGATGCGTGAGTAGTTCATCTCTGGCCTACGGGTCCATGTAGTAGCTAGATGGCTGGTTCTCCTCCTTTGTGCTTTCATGTCTAGATCTTGTGAGCTCCGTTCATGATCAAGATCATATATTTGTAATTATGCATGTTGTGTTTGCGGGGATCCGATGGATATTGAGATGCTTTCCGTTGTTAGTAGCTATCTTGGCCAAGTAGATGCTAGCAACTCCAAGAGTTAGTATTTATGCTCGATAGTGGGTTCATGCCTCTGGTAACCTGGGGAAGTGATAGAAATCTCTAAGGTACTAGATGTGCTGTTGCTACTAGGGAGAAAACAACAATCCTTTGTTCATAGAACAATCGTATTGTTTACATTACACACAATTCGTAAAGCAATAATCTGTTGCTTGCAACTTAATACTGGAGGGGGTTCGGATGATAACCTAAAGGTGTATTATTAGTCATAGATGTAGTTGGATGGCGGTCTATGTATAATGTTGTAATGCCCAATCAAGTTCCAAAGGAGTCAAGATGATTAGTATATGCATGTATTGCTTTCTCGATGTTTATCAATTTCTCGATGTTATCTATCTTAAGGAGAGCCACCGCTAGTGAACTATGGACCCCGGTCCTTTCTTTTACTTTCAATCTACAATCGAATTGTTTACTGCTTTGTGTTTACTTTTTGCAAATTATTACTTCCTTCCATTCGATACGTTTAATCCTTTGTTTTCAGAAAAACCGGTGAGATTGACAACCTCATCGCAAGTTGGGGACAGAGTTATGTGGTTGTGTTGTGCAGGTCTCCATGTTGCTACTAGCATCGGTAGTGCGCCCTACCAAAGCTCAGCTAACAACACCTTTGGGGTGTTTCCTTGCTCCTACTGGTTCGATTAAACCTTGGTTTCATAACTGAGGGAAACTTACTGCTGTGCTCATCATACCTTCCTCTTGGGGTTCCCCAACGAGCTCTACATCAACACAGAGCCATCACACACTTTATTTCCTGCACTTAATAAACCTGAACCATTGTGACTGTCCATGAAATTTATATGCATGCAAATTATAGGCTAGGGATTTGCAGAACCGTGCTATCACGGGGAACGCTTTCAACACCTGTAAATATATATCCACTTGATACCATGCTCTTTTTTTTGCGGATGTCGTCGGTGTGAAATAAAAGGGGAGCTTGTAAATCCATGGAGTTATGTATGTGTGTTAGAGAAACGCCTGGGCCGCTGGTCTAATCCATGCCGTCATGGTGGAAACCTGCAGCGTAACCATAATGATTTCTATGAAGCATTCTTCTTATAAAATAAGAGAGATAGCTATTGAGAAAAAGGAAAAAAAAGATGTATATGAAAAGAGGAAAGAGAGAACAAAGCAGCATTTTCCCATGGTAAATAAGAAGATTGCTGAGATACTCATTGTCTGCTTGCCTTGTCATTTTGATATGGGGATTCTTCCGGATCATCGGGCAAGGGGTACCCCGTTGGCGGTTCTCTATGATACACACATATTTACGATGATAAGAATTTACCGGTAACTAAAGTTGAGTAGCATGAGGAGCGGCCCTCGTACCCAAGGGACATGGGATTTCCAGTTTATAGTCTGTCAAGCATATAACTCAGATTGGACCTCACTTTCACCTTAACCATATTAAAGATGCTTATGATAGGGGCAATGAGAGCTCAAAGCTAATGAGTATCATACTTTCAGCATTTGGAAGCCTTTCAAACTATTCAAAACCTTTTGATTTCCTTGTTGAGTCTCCACATATTCTTTGAGCACCTTCTTGAGAGAATAGTTGTCATTCTTAGTGTAATGTGCTTGTCTCAAAACTTGATTATTTGTGTTATCACTTTGATGCTTGTATCTTTGATATCTTTACTTCTAGTCTTCACTTGAACTTCAGAGGTGCCTTGGCATTCATAATCAAAGGCAAGCGAGATACCACTCTATCATACCTTGTTATGAGCATTGTAATGTTGCTTATGTTTATACTTCATGCTACTTATTATTTTTAAGTTGGAATCTCTTCATAGCTTGCAATGCCTATTAAGTAAACTTAGTTGCATACTCCTTGTTATGAATTGTCTAAGTAGTTAATCACATGCTGAGAATATATACATCATATAAAGCAAATGTGTTCATGAAAGTTTCTTTTATTGCACTCAGTTTTCAACTGAATTGCTTGAGCACAAGCAATAAGCTAAGCTTGGGGGAGTTTGATACGTCTAAAACATATCTACTTTCCCGAACACTTTTGCTATTGTTTCTCCTCTAAACTTGTGTGATTTGGATGCAACTAACGCAGACTGACGCTGTTTTCAGCAGAATTGCCTTGGTGTCTACTTTTTGTGTAGAAAATCAACTATCAAAAAAAATCCCGGAAAATATGCTAAAAATCCTATTTCACCAGAAGACTCCCGGAGCCAGAATACGAGACGGAGGGGGGCTGGGCCCAGGCCACACCACCTGGTCGCACGGGCTAGCCCAGGCCGCGTCAGGGGGTGGTCTAGCCACCCTAGACACCCCCTCGGTCTCCCTCTTTGCCTATAAGAAGCCTTCTGACCTAAAACTCGGGGGTTCGACATTTTTCCAGAAGGAGTTCCGCTCCACCGCCACCACCAGATTCCACGAAACAGCACCAGAAACTCCGTTCTGGCACCCTGCCGGGACGGGGAATTGGAGGAGATCATCGCCATCATTATCACCATCGCTTCTCCATCTACCATCCATATTTCCCCCATTTATGAGTGGGTAATCCCCTGTTGTAGGCTATGGGGATGGTAGGGATTGGATGAGATCATTCATGTAATGGCATCAGATTGTTAGGGCATGGTGTCTAGTATCTTCTATTAGTGCTTTATGACTTTGTTGTGACTTGTTATGCTTAATGCTTGTCACTATGCCCCGAGTGCCATGATTTTAGATCTGAACATGTTATTGATTCATTATGATAGTATTGTTTATGGTCTTACCTGCAAGTTGTGTACACACGTTGGTGTCCAGAACCAAAGGCCCCGAAGTGACCGAAATTGGGATAACCGGAGGGAATGGCTTTGATGTGAGGATCACATGTGTTCATGGAGTGTTAATGCGTTGCTCCGGTGCTCTATTAAAAGGAGCACCTTAATTGCCAGTAGTTCCCTTGAGGACCCGCTGCAAATGGGCTGGCAGGACAAAAGATGTTGTGCAAGTTCTCATTGCAAGCACGTATGACTATATATGGAACACATGCCTAGGATTATCTAGTACTTGGATGCTTTATCTTATTTATATGCAATTGCCCTATATTCTGATTGCTATGTGAATTGTATTGTCCATACAACACCCATCCATCCATCCCTATGCTGACCGCATTTGAATCCTACTGTTTACTGCTATTGTTATTGCTGTCTTTACTTTACTATTGCTGCTATTTTACTATTCCTACTACTAAACTGTTGCTACTGATAAACTGCTGTGAGCAAGATTGTTTCCAGGTGCAGCTTAATTGACAACTCAGTTGTTAAGGCTTATAAATATTCTTTGGCTCGCCTTGTGTCGAATCAATAAATTGGGTTTCACTTCCCTCGAAAATACTGCGATACACCCCCTATACTTGTGGGCTATCACTACTCAAGTGCTTTAATAGATCTCTGCTCTCCCCATGTGTGTGAAAGTGACAGCGTGCACACCATGGTGGCACTTAGGCTACAGATTTAAAATACTTGTTATGAGTTATATTTGGAGTTAGATGTCTCTATGAAATTGTGGTGTTTGTTGGAACCATCTAGCGCTCAAGGTGACAGTGTGGAGTTATCTAGATGGGGAAAGCAAACTTTGAGGAGTGTTGTTATAGCCCTACCATGGATTTGAGTGTTCAACCGGAGAGTAGTTCAGAGTAGTATCATAAAGAGAAGATATTTATATGAGAGTGTTCACTAGTGAAAGTATGATCCCTAGGCCTTGTTTCTAAGCATTGAAACACTATTTGCAACTAGATATGTTACATGTTTGCTTGCTTCCATCTTTATTTCAGTTTTCCTTTAGTCTCTTCCACGCCATCAAAGCTATTTTCTAGCACCGTTACCACTTATAATTATCTATACCACTTGTATTTCACTATATCTTTGCCGAACTAGTGCACCTATACAGCTGACAAGTGTATTGGGTGTGTTGGGGACACAAGAGACTTCTTGTATCTTGATTGCAGGGTTTCTTGAGAGGGATACCTTTCACCACTTCCTCCCTGAGTTCGATAAACCTTGGGTAATCCACTTAAGGGAAACTTGTTGTTGTTTTACAAACCTCTGCACTTGGAGGCCCAACAACTGTCTACAAGAATAGAAGTGCGTAGACATCAAGCTATTTTCTGGCGCCGTTGCCGGGGAGGTAAGGTAAAAGGTACTCACATCCTCCGATGTGAGTGATCGAAGTTATTTCCTTTAGATTCTGCAATTTGGTCTTTTCTTGTTTTTATTTTCGCTAGTTAGGCTTAATGGAAAACAACAACAAAATTAGAGAGCTTTATAGTATTTATCTTGAGTTAGGACATGAAATGTTTGAAGAGAAATTAAAAAACCTATGGAACTTTATTTGCATGCTAATAGCAATGTTGTTAGTATGAATTCTTTGGACAACATTATTGCTAATGCTATGGAAAAGTCTAAGCTTGGAGAAGCTAGTTTTTATGAAAATGATCTTTTTAGTTCCCCAGCTTTAGAAGATAGCTATTCTATTGCTTATGATGATACCAAACCTCCAATATATGATGATTACAATGATGAATATCATTTTTTCAATCCACCAACTATTGAGGAGAAAATTAATTATGATTACAATATGCCTCCTATATTTAATGATTATGGTGATGAGAATAATAATGATAGCTATTTTTTTGAATTTGCTCCCACTACGATTAATAAGAATGACTATGCTTATATGGAGAGTAATAATTACTTTATGCATATGGCTCATGATAAGAATGTTTATGTGATAGTTATATTGTTAATTTTATTCATGATGCTACTGAAAGTTATTATGAGAGAGGGAAACATGGTTTTATGTATCTCAATAATATTTAGTTTCCCCTCTTTATGTTGAAATTTTTGAAGTTGCACTTGTTTTGCTTTCCTATGCTTGTTGCTTTGTGCTTTCATGATTTGTTTCTTTACAAGATTATTTTTCATAGGAAGTGGGTCAGACTTAAATGTGCTTTGAATTTGATTCTTGATGCTCTCTTTTACTTCAATTCATATTTCTTATGTGAGCATCTTCTCAAACTATCATGCCTAACTTAAAGGCGTTAAAGAAAAGTACTTATTGGGAGATAACCCAAAAGTTTTAGTTGAGTTTTGGGAGTTATTACCTCTGTAATAACCCCTCCTTATCATTTTTGTGTGGTTTTTGTGCCAATAGTAACCTCTAATGAGAGAGAAGTAGTATTTGGAAAAGCTGTTGTCCTGAAACAGATTTTTGTGCTTCGCTGTAAAAATTCGTGAAAAATCTCTCTTCGTCGGTTGGAGCTGTATTGTCTTGTGCGTCTGCCCCAGGTTGTTATACAACTTTTGTTAGTTCAACACTTTTCGATTTGAGCAACAGAAGGTCTTCGAAAAAATTGGTTTTTACCTGCTGGTCTGTTTTGACAGATTTCTGCTATTATTTGCATTTGCCTCTTAATCTATTTCTCTTTGAGTTATCTTTGATCACTTGATCTTTTTAAAGGAAGTGCTACAGTAGCTTGTGTTTTAATGGAAGTTTTACTTGTGTTGAAACTGAACCAAAAGACTTATTATCTTGAGTGCACTAATGTTGCTAATGAAGATTGTGTGAAGTTTTGTATGAAGGAAATTTTCAGTTGTAGGGAAAGGATGGGATGAAGAATGTACAAAAGCTCAAGCTTGGGGATGCCACCCCGTGTCACCCCAAGAAATATTCAAGAGGTACAAGCATCAAAGCTTGGGGATGCCCAAGGCATCCTCTTCTTCATCAATAAAAATCTCAGGTTTCTTCCAAACACTTCATTTTTATTGTTTCATGCACAATTGTGTTGTTCTTGGAGCATCTTTGTTTTTTTAGTTTTTTTAGTTTTTTTTGGTTTGATTAAATAAGTTGATTGGATCCCAAAACTTCTTTTGGAGAGAGACACACCCCGTTATTCATTGCCTAGAACACTCTAGTTTTCATTCTTATTGTTTTGTGAGTGTTCTCTTTTGCTAGCACTGTGTTTAGCCTTAGTTTTCTTGTGCTTTCAGCTTAGAACTTTTTAGTTCTTCTTTTTGGATTTGTGAGACAAACTCACTGATCTTTATTTATTATTATCTTTGTGAGTTCTTTCAAATAGGTTGGTTTGGATTGGAAAAGAGTAGGAAAAGTTCATGCTTAAGTGGTATAAAAGGAGCTTGTTTTTTACTATGACTTGGACTTTATCATGTCATGCTTGATATTTTTTTGGCTTTATGCTTAGTGATTTTTCCTATAGCATGACATGTTATAAAAAATTGAGATTTCTTAATGTGCCTTGAAAGAATCATGCGCTTTTTAGCATATTAAAGCATAGTATTGTGGTATTCTCCTTTGATGCTTTATTTGGGTTGACTTGGCGCATGCTCACACCATGTTATGACTATCCCAACTCACCATAGCCTTTATGATCCTTTAGTTTTCGACCTGTAATATCACTTTATGCTTTAATTAATAATGTTTTGTTGCTTTGCATGATTATGGCCATTATTGCTCTCTTAGTTGGTTGCTCCCAGTCTTTTTCTAGCCTCCATACCAAGTATGAGTTCCACTCATGCATCCAACTCCAAATAAAACCAAGTTATTCCAAAGAGTCCACCAAACCTACCTATTAGCATTTGCTATTCCAAGTATATTATTGTTTTATCTATCTTCCGAATTAAACTTGTTATGTGAAAATTAGTGATTAAAGCTCTCACAAACTTGATGGCACACTTTACTTTTTTTGCCCATAATAAACTTGAACCATTGTGTCATCTATGTTGTATATGCTTGCACTTACACGTTGGGGATTAGCAAAACCGTGTTGTCATGGGGAACGTTTTCAACATTGCACTTGTCCTTTGTACCCAGTTGATATCATGCTCTTTTGTTTATGGATGTCATCGGTGTGAAATGAAAGGGGAGCTTGTAAGTCCATGGAGTTATGTATTTGTGTTAGAGAAACGCCTGGGCGGCTAGTCCAATCCATGCCTAATCATGGTGGAAACCTATAGCGTAACCATAATGAAGCATTCTTCTTATAAAAAAAGAGATAGAGATTGAGAAGAAAAAAAATATGAGAAAAGAGGAAAGAGATAAAAAAGCACCATTTTCCCATGGTAAATAAGAAGATGTTGAGATTCTTATTGTCTACTTGCCTTGTCATTTCATTGGGCAAGGGGTACCCCGTTGGCGGTTCTCTATGATACACATGTACTTACTATGAGAAGAAATTACCGGTAACTAAACTTGAGTAGCATGAGGAGCGACCCTCGTATTCAAGGGACATGAGATTGCCAACTTATACTTTGTCAAGCATATACTCCATAGTTTGTTCACTTTAACCTTAATCACTTCAAGATGCTTATGATAGGGGGGCGGTGAAGGGAAAGCCCCCATTGGTAGAAAAAAACCCACAACCCCTTGGGGTTACCCTGCGCAATGAGAGCTGAAAGCTAATAAGTACCATAATTTTTGGAAGCTCTTTATGAGACTTGAATCCCTGCTTCCTTCTATGAAGGCCTTTATTTTACTTTTACGTTGAGTCTCCATCTTCTATCTTTATGCACCTATTGAGAGAGCATAGTGGCCATTCTTAGTTTAATGTGCATTGTCCCAAGACTTGTTGATTTATGCATAACTTTGATATTGGTTGTCCTTAAACTATTTGTATCTAGTCACCCTTATGAACTTTGAAGGTGTCCTATGCATTTATGTTTCTCTACTCTATGAGGGACAAGCTGAATACCATTCTCATTATTCTTTCTTTATGTGAAAAAAACAAACGTCTTGCAAAGAATTGTTATTCATGAATCTTTTGTTTGTGCCTTTTCATGTTACAACATAATTGCCATGTCTTATTGTTAGAACTATATCTTGCATGCTATGTTGAAGTACTAGGGTTAACAAAAACTTTTCCAAACTAAAAATGGAAGCATTCATGTGTATGTGCATTTAATTTAGGAATTGATTTGAATTGCCATGGTTCTATGATTCTTTGGTTGTAAAATGTTTGTATAGTCATTTAAACATCATCTAAATCTTTCCCAAGCAAATCCCAAAGAAAATCAAATAAAAAACAATTCAAAATGAGGAATGGTCATTTTGGCCATTTTAACCCACTACACTACTTTGAGTGTTCCTAGCACTCATTTATCAACATAAATAATTCTAGATCTCTACACCCCTTGCTAGAACACATAATGAGGTACCAAGGCCCACTTTTTGATCTGCTAAAAACATTTAAATACTTATTTTAAATGGCATGTGAAAATTGAATTCAATGCATATGCCTAGATCACCCCCATTTCAAAAACCATCAATTTGAGCTCCACTTTCAAAACCCTTGCAACCAGAGACTACCTAGTACCAGTGGAGAACACTCAAAAATTTTGAAACCAAAACTCAAACTTTTACTTCTTGCGGCCATTTCATCAAACAGGTGGCAGACACAAATCTTGCAAATTCCAAAACACTATAGTGAGAAGTGGATTTGGTCACCATTTGGGCCTAACTTGGTCCCCTTGTCCCCCCTAGCTAAAACCCCGGCCCTAAATCTCTCTCCCTCTCCCCTATCTGGTCCAGTACCAAGTCGCCTGACGCCATGCACCAGGCCGACCATGGACGACTCGCCTCAGCCCATCCCGCGCTCTCCTTCGCTCGATGGCAGACAACCGCCATCACACCGCACCGCCTCGACCAGCCCCCGACCAAAATCGAGCAGAGGACCAGCCGCATTTGCTCGTGCCCATGCCTCTGTCCGCCATGCCGATCACCTCGGAGCGCCGCGCCCACCAGAGCAGCACCGGCCTCGCCAAGCCCTAGCCTTGCATGGCAGCACCCGCACCAGGCCCAGCAACCGCCGCCCGCGCTCAGTTCCCAGTACGCTCACGACCAGCAGAGACCTCGCCTTGCCGCGCCTTTAAGCCTCAGAGGACCGCCGGGGCACAGAGAATGCATCGCCGCCCTCGCCCATGCCGAGAGCGCCCCGCATCATCGTCCCCGATGACCTCACCGACGCCCGCTCTGCCCTCTCGTCGACCCTATATAAAACAGCCACCTGAGCCTCATTTCTCCACACTCACTCACTCCCCACCTCTCACTGAACCTCACCCACCTCTAGCCGACGCCCCTCGAGCTCTGTCTCACCGGAATTGGAGCTGAAGCCGCCGCAGCAGGAGGAGAAGGACGTCTGCGATTTAGGGCACCCCAAGCTCCGCCGCAACCGCACCTCGTCTCGTCGTCGTCTACCAGACCATTTGCCTGCCTCACCGACCTTGCTGGAGCCCTGGTATGCCCCCAATCGACCCCCACCGCCGCGTCTACGTCAGACTCTCGCTGGAGTAATCCGTCGTCGATGATGACCTCCCACCGTTGGATCGTCTTTAGATCATGTGGCCTAGGATGCTAGATACCGTTTCGGTGTTTTTGTGCCCCTGGCCAGTGGAGCCCGCATGTCAGGCAGCCCATTGCGCACGCTGTGCGTAGATGGGCCGGCCCAGTTAGTTCCCGCGCGTGTTAAAAATTCAAATTTAGTTTTTTTGATTTAGAGTTAATCTAGTTTCTATCCACTAGTTTGAAAATCAATTCTGGGAGTTTGACAAATCTAAATTCCATGAAACCAATTTTGCCTGAAAGGTATTGAAATGATCTATCAAAGCCCGTTCGATTTAATTCAATTAGAGTTATAGATCTCTCCTAGTAAAAATAACAAAACAGAAGCATTTGCACCTTGCAATATTTTTATAAAATCGACCAAGATAGATTTTGAGTTGATTCCAGCTCTCAAAATTCACATTTCATCATACCTATCTGAATATGTAATAATATTAAGGTTTACCTATAGTGACTTTGAACTAGTACCAAAATAATGGTATATAGGCATTTCTAGTCACTTTAAATCATTAAATATTGAACTTAAACCAAAGTAATTATGATCCAATCTTTAAATCATATTCCCACATGTTATAATATGTGGTGATGACATGTTTCCACATGATCCCATATTTTAAGTGGTGAATATTAAATCTTAGTTAATTTTCAATGAGTAGAAATTACTTTCTAAATTAAAAAGAGTGAAACTATTGAATTAAACTTGTGATGTTTGTTATGATAATCGATCATCAAATGTGTGTCTTAAAATGCTAATTAGATTAGTTAAGTATTGTTTGGTGATTGTGTACTCCGTATGTATTTATAGACGATAGTACCGACCAAGCTTTCGAGGAGGAGGAGTTCTACCAAGAAGAAGAAGAAAACTTCAAGCACTGCACCAACCAAGGCAAGCTATTGTAGCAAACTAGAATTAAGCTAGTTAACTTGGTCCAAGATGCTATAGGCATGCTTTTGTCACACTCCTTTGACTATTAGTTACCTCAAGTCTTAATTACAAGTTTTACCTCCCTTAGTTTACACAAAGTTCTTTACTTATTTTGAAGGTAGCATAATGAGTATAAAACTTGACCTATTTAGAAACCCTTTAGATATCATTCTATGGCATGAGATTGAACCCATCTTATCCACCTTAGTGAACACTCTTAACTTAGTAGTTTAGAGTAGATCAAAAACTTGAGTCACTTTGGATGGGAATACTCGGTGAAAATAAATTATGAAAACCTTGGAATGATGAGTCATTCTATTGAGATGTTTTGACATGTGTTGAGGAACACAAATGGTTTATGATGATGAAAATGATGAGGCATGAGCCTTAACCCTTTTGTAAAACTGATGGTTGGATTCGGATGCGATACCATTCCAAATTTACCGTACAACCACATTACCTAAATTGGGTAAGGCTTAGCTGGAAATTTATATGCATTAGTATTAATTCCCTCGCGGGAGAGGTTTGAGCTGAGGCTACCTCTTAATGTTGTCCACCTTTGCAGTGCCCAAGATTACTGATGGTCATGGTTGGGAGGCCATGCTCATAGGAGAGGTGCTTATACTAGGGTGTGTAAAGGGAAGGTTATGTTTGATTATCTGCATACTAAGTATGATGATTCAGGGTTATCCCTGATAGATGTATCGAATCTTGTGGTGAAAGTGTACCACCTCTGCAGAGTGTCAAACTATTCGAATAGCCGCGTCTGCGGTTATGGACAATTGGAATGGCCATACTGTTTCGTTGTCAGATATTTTCAAAATGACTTATGAAAGAAATGATGAATCTTGACTTGACCACAACAGGGTTGTGTTTATGACAATAGCTTCCCAACTTAAGTGATTCTATAACTTTACTTTATCTTTCTTTGCTTCTGAACTCAGCTTAGGTTTCAAACTTAACTTTATAGTTAAACATAGAGTTAGCACTTTAACTTAGAACTATATTACTTGTTAGTGGTAGTTTGCGAGTACTTAAAGAGTACTCATGGCTTTTATCCCTGGCTATTCTCATGGCCACACTATGAAGGAGACTATCAAGATGATGGCCAGCAGGACGACTATGATAACTAGGACTATCTGCCTTCGTCAGCATTGCATGTGCCCCTAAAGATGGACCCCACCGCTACGCTTACCTTTTATTTCCGCTGCTTGTTGTATTAAGACTGGATCATGAGATCCTTATTTGTGTAAGACCTTATGTATGGTTTGTAATGGATGATATACTACGATATCCAATCCCTTTGTCTCGCAAAAATGGTAATCCTGGGATTGCGAGGTATGGCATAACGGGCATCTGGGATTAAAAATCCGGGTGTTGACATCTGTCCACACTTTGGAGTACTTCTACACATTTTCTATAACTCACCTATTAACAAGAAGCCACAATGCCAGTTACCTATTTTCTTCTGTTTTTTGTTCCAGAAAAGCCAGAAAATGAATATTCTCAGAATTGGACAGACAAAAGCCAAAGTCGATATTTTACCGGAAGACTCATGGAGCCACAAGACGATGCGGAGAGGGGCCAGGGGCTGGCCACACCACCTGGTGGCGCGGGCTAGGCCAGGCCGCGCCAGGGGGTGGTGTGGGCCCCTCCGGCCTCCACCGACCTTGCCCTTTCGCCTATAAGAAGCCTCTGATGATAAAACCCTAAATCCGGGAGCCTCTAGCCACGAAAAGTCCCGCAGCATCGCCGCCACCAAAGAGGAGATTCGGGGGACAGAAAGTCTC
The DNA here is from genome assembly GCA_910589775.1 of Avena eriantha. Lineage (NCBI taxonomy): Eukaryota > Viridiplantae > Streptophyta > Magnoliopsida > Poales > Poaceae > Avena > Avena eriantha. Next base: position 182,162,289 of record OU342746.1, read on the forward strand.
TGTTCCAGCACCCTGCCGGGACGGGGAAGTGTTGCCAGAGCCATCTCCATTGAATCCACCGCCATCTTCATCACCGTTGCTGACTCCCATGATGAGGAGGGAGTAGTTCTTCCACGTGGCTAAGGGTTGTACCGGTATCGATGTGTTCATCTCTCTCTCTCTATGCATGATCATATTGTGATCATGAGCTTTGTAATCAAGAAGATCTACTTTGCTACTCAAGTGCTTTAATAGATCTCTGTCTCCCCATGTGTGTGAAAGTGACAGCGTGCACACCATCGTGGCACTTAGGCTAGAGATTACAAATACTTGTTATGATTTATATTTGGAGTTGGATGTCACAATGAAATTCTGGTGTTTGTTGGAACCATCTAGCGCTCAAGGTGACAGTGTGGAGTTATCTAGATGGGGAAAGCGAACTTTGAGGAGTGCTGCTATAGCCCTACCATGGATTAGAGTGTCCAACCAGAGAGTAGTTCAGAGTAGTATCATAAAGAGAAGATATTTATATGAGAGTGTTCACTAGTGAAAGTATGATCCCTAGGCCTTGTTTCTAAGCATTGAAACACCGTTTGCAACTAGATCTGATATATGTTTGCTTGCTTCCATCTTTATTTCAGTTTTCCTTTAGTCTCTTCCACGCCATCAAAGCTATTTTCTGGCACCGTTACCACTTATAATTATCTATACCACTTGTATTTCACTATCTCTTTGCCGAACTAGTGCACCTATACACCTGACAAGTGTATTGGGTGTGTTAGGGACACAAGACACTTCTTGTATCTTGATTGCAGGGTTGCTTGAGAGGGATACCTTTGACCACTTCCTCCCTGAGTTCGATAAACCTTGGGTAATCCACTTAAGGGAAACTTGCTGCTGTTCTACAAACCTCTGCACTTGGAGGCCCAACAACTGTCTACAAGAATAGAAGTGCGTAGACATCAGCTATTGGTAGAGTTCTTTATGCCCCTCATTACTATTCACTAGTGAGTAGTTGTAAGTTATCTCTAATTCCAAGTAATGGTGTGTAAAGAGTGTTGTGTTTGTGTGCAAGAAAGTAAACAAGAACAAAGTAAACAAGAACATGCGAGTGTGGTTGTGGTGGTGACAATATGGTTAAGGATTTCTCGGGGAGTGCAGGATACAACACTAGCATGGGACAATTACTTATGAGTAGGATATCTATATCTTTCGTCATGATATCTATGGAGAGAGTTCCATAATAAGATGTTAATCAACAAGTCTTGTGAGCAAGCCACTTCTACGCGTCATGTGATGAGGTCATCTCTAAATAACCACTATGATGTATGCGAGGAAGTCACTTCTATAGACCACCACAATTAAGGGTTTCCCGATGGATATTGTTATGAGCTTAGTGAATCTCTTTTTATCCCCCTTTTACCATGTAGGTTATAAGCCAATGCTTGCAGTCACAAACTAGCACTAGAAAAACTCCCATTCATGTCCAAAGGGTAGTTCCCTCTATTTAGTCCCGAAGGCAAATGTTATGTGGTCGACATCACATACCATCTAGAGAGAGATATGTCACACGATATCATAGATCAAGTAAAGACCAAACACCAAAGTTATAGATAATCTTTATTTCATTGCATAATAATACTATGGTTTATCCATCTCCCCAAGAACAAAGGAACTATTCACATATGAAAGAAAATCAACATCATGGTAATAATATGGATTGCATATGAGAGTACAATCGAATACAAGTGAAGATCCACACTAGGGTTTGGATTACAACCAAGAAGATGAACGGGATCTGTCTTGGAGATGTTATTGATGATCATGGTGATGTAGATCGCTGTTGAGGCCTTCAAGATCATAGTCCCTTCTCCTCTTGATCAGTGGTGATGGTGGAGATCTTGTGTAATGCCCTCGCCTGATAAGACTGAGTTCATGTGTATAATGATAATCCCTGGATCAGTTCACTAGCGCACACAGTACAAAATGATACCAAATATAACTGTGCATCATAAATACAATGTACATGATCCATAATTTACATTATATTACAGCGGAAAGCAATACACAATAGATATCCGTCCTTCAAATGTGCCACAGACGAATAATTATTGAGTGAAGTCTCGTGACCTATGAACAATCCCTCGGTAAAAAAATAACCTGCAACATAAAACGTTGCAGCCACGAATGGTCAATACATTGAATGTATAGTAAGTAGGCTAAAGTGGTTTACAACAAACCAAGCAACTACATCCTTTTTGGCTAGGCAGAGTTCAGGCTCATTTTCATAAAGCAATAGTTTTTTCCTAACATTTTTATCAATTTACTTTTTCAATATGATAAATAAGACACTCTGGTTCAATCCCAGGTGCTCCTACGCAATTAAGTTCACCCAACAAGTTTTCAATAATTGAGAAGTTTGGATGAGTAAGAAATATGTCATAACCTCAGAATCTAGTTGCTCAAATTGTCCATAACTGGGTACATGGCTAAGTACTTAGTTTATACACCCTGAGGGGTTTGAACACTTTACCCATGTGACCTGGTCAACTTGGTCGTACCACCACACTCATTTTGTATAATGGTATAGAGAAGTCCAAGACAAGACAATTCAGGAAGAGCTTCCCAAAACCATCCACACACCGGACCAACCTACACTTCATAGGGTTACGTAGGGTTTGAGTCGCCACAACCTATTAAGTTCAGCCAACAACCCATTTTATTATTGGCACATGGTTGTACACGCAAGCTACCCCAAAAAGAAACCAATCCTTTCTCAGTACCCTGGGTGGCATTCCCCACCATAAATCTACACTCTGATGACAATCAAAACCATTCCACCCAGATGGTTCATTAAAATTATGTTGTTTTATCATTTAGCAAAATATAAGCTTTCAAAACACATAACTTTTCATGGTGTGATGCCCATCCCCATCTATATAGCATAGATAAACAATCTACCAATACGATGGCTCATAAACAAGGAATACTATGGAAATAACTTGGTATATAACATAGCATATACAAATCAATTTCTACACATGCAATTCTATGAAAACATCTATAGTCCATAGGAAAACAATAGGAGATTTATGACCAAGATAGCACCACTTTCCTTTGTTGTAGTCATCCAGATAATCATCACAATTATAATGGTTGCACTCGTCACAATAACAATACTCACAATCATACTAGTTGCAGTCCTCGCAATCTGACGTTTGAAATAAAGCACATCAACACACCATTCAAAACATTGCAACAATATAATAAAACAATCAGGATCAAATGAATGCATGATGATTTAATGTCACAATGGTTGTATTTAGTTCGCTAAACATTATTATATCCATGATGCATATGTAAAATATTTAATGCAATAAAACATTTATTATTAAAACTATATCAATTTAAATAGGGTTTTATTCACTTTAATTGAAATTCTGATATTTCTGTCATCTTAAATTATGAATTAAATACTACTAGATAGGTAATCAATTTATAGTCAGTACCAATAATCAATTTAAGTAGGGTTTTATTCGACCAAAAGGGATTTATAAATCGTTTTCAATGATTTATTACTATTGCAATAGGTTTATAGCTTTCTGCAATAATTGCTATTTTAGTAGTACCAAATAAGTATGTTCACAATTTCTACGGATAGGTATTTTCAAAACAAAAGAGTGGCAATTGGTTTTACTAATTTTGGAGTTCTAGATAATTTCCTATGATTTAGATACCAATTAAAGAGTTTAAATAATCTAAAAGTTTAACATCCGTAAAAGTTAGATCTAATGTGTAATAAATATTCTACGTCAAATTAAGATTTCAGGGACATATTATTTGTTTTTTTTGATCTATATTTATTTTTCTTTGAATTATTTACTATAAAAATGCTATCCAAACAATTTTATTGTTAAGAAGAAACTATACTATAAAATTTAGTTATACTCTTGGAATAGTGTTCCACAAAAAATTATCTTTCCATCGGTATATTGATGCCGTGGAAAAGACTAAAAGCAAACTCAAATAAAGATGGAAGCAAGCAAACACGTAACAGATCTAGTTGCAAACGGTGTATCAATGCTTAGAAACAAGTCCTAGGGATCATATTTTCACTAGTGAACACTCTCTCATATAAATATCTTCTCTTTATGATACTACTCTTAACTACTCTCCGGTTGAACACTGTAATCAATGGTAGGGCTATAACAACACAACTCAAAGTAAGTCTTTCCCATCTAGATAGCCCTACACTGTCACCTTGAGTACTAGATGAGTCCAACAAACACCACAATTTCATAAAGACGTCCAACTCCAAATATAACTCATAACAAGTATTTGTAATCTCTAGCCTAAGTGCCACCATGGTGTGCACACTGTCAACTTCACACACATGGGGAGAGCAGAGATCTATTAAAGCACTTGAGTAGCAAGGTGATTACAAGCTCATGATCACAATATGATCACGCATAGAGAGAGAGAGATGAACACATAGCTACCGGTAGAACCCTTAGCCTCGAGAGAGAACTACTCCCTCCTCATCATGGGAATCAGCAATGGTGATGGAGATGGTGGTGGAGATCGATGGAGATGGCTCCGAGGGCACATCCCCGTCTCGGCAGGGTGCCGGAACAGAGACTTTCTGTTCCCCGAATCTCCTTTGATGGGAGCGGCACTGCGGAACTTTTCATGGCTGGAGGCTTGACGATTTAGGGTTTATGCATCAGGAGGGTCTTATAGGCGAGAGGGGAGACCGAGGGGGTGCCGGAGGGACCCACACCACCCCCTGGCGCGCCCTGGCCTGGCCCGCGCCACCAGGTGGTGTGGCCACCCTTTTGCCCTTCTCCGTCTCGTATTCTGGCTCCAAGTGTCCCCCGGTAAAATAATAACTTTGGCTTTTGTTCCGTCCAATTCCGAGAATATTCATTTTCTGACTTCCTGGAACCAAAAACAACAGAAAATAGGTAGCTGGCACTGTGGCTCTTGTTAATAGGTTAGTCCAAGAAATCATATGAAAATTACTCCAAAGTGTGGACAAAACACAAGAAATTAGATAAAACCAAGCATGGAACATAAAAAATTATAGATACATTAGCAATCTATCAACATCCCCAAGCTTAACTCCTGCTCGTCCTCGAGTAGGTAAGTAATAAAAAGAAAGGATAATTTTTGAGGTGACATGCACCATCATAAACTTGATCAAAGTATTTGTAAAACATTGATAGCTGGGATCATAGTACTTCAATCATAACATGAAAGACAAAGTTCTAACAATAAGACATAGCAACTATGTTACAACATGAAAAGGCACAAACAAAAGATTCATGAATTACAATGCTTTGCAAGACGTTTGTTTGTTTCACATAAAGAAAACATAGCATAGTAGCATTCAGCTTGTCCCTCATAGAGTAGCAAATAAATGCATAGGACACCTTCAAAGTTCATAAGAGTGACTAGATACAAATACTTTAAAACAAGCAATATCAAGGTATGCATCAATCAAGAAGTCTTGGGACAATGCACATATAACTAAAAATGGCCACTATGCTCTCAAAGTAGGTGCATAAAGATAGAAGGTGGAGACTCAACATAAAAGTAAAAGAAAGGCCTTCATAGAAGGAAGTAGGGATTCAAGTCTCATAAAGAGCTTCCAAAAATTATGGTACTTATTAGCTTTCAGTTCTCATTGCCCCTATCATAAGCATCTTGAAGTGATTAAGGTTAAAGTGAACAAACTATGGTGTACATGCTTGACGAAGTATAAGTGAGAAATCTCATGTCCCTTGTATACGAGGTCCGCTCCTCATGCTACTCATGTTTAGTCACCGGTAAGTTCTTCTCATTGTAAGTACATGTGTATCATAGAGAACCGCCAACAAGGTACCCCTTGCCCGATCATACGGAAGAATCCCCATATCAAAATGACAAGGCAAGCAGATAACAAGCATCTCAGCAATCTTCTTATTTACCATGGGAATATGGTGCTTTTTTCTCTCTTTCCTCTTTTCATACTCTCATTTTTTTTTCTCTTTTCTCTTTTTTTCTCAATATAGGACTCTTTTTTTTATAAGAAGAATGCTTCATAGACAGCTCATTATGGTTACGCTGCAGGTTTCCACCATGTCAGCATGGATTAGACCAGCGGCCTAGGCGTTTCTCTAACACATATACATAAATTCATGGACTTACAGGCTCCCCTTTCATTTCACACCGACGACATCCGTAGACAAAAGAGCATGATATCAACTAAGGACAAATACACGTGCAATGTTGAAAGCGTTCCCCATGATAGCATGGTTCTGCTAATCCCCAACAAATAAGTGCAAGCATATACAACATAGACGACACAATGGTTGAAGTTTATTAAGGGCAAGAAAAGTAAAATGTGCCATGAAGTTCATGAGAGCTTTAATCACTAGTTTTCTCATAACAAGTTTAATTTGGAAGGTAAACAAAAGCATGAATATACTTGGAATAGTATAAGCTAGTAGGTAGGTATGGTGGACTCTTTGGAATAACTTGGTTTAGGGAGTTGGATGCATGAGTGCAACTCATACTTGGTTGTGGAGGGTAGCAAAAGACTGGGAGCGACAAACTAAGAGAGCAATAATGGCCATAATCATGCAGAGCGACAAAACATCATTGATCAAAGAATAAAGTGATACTACAAGTTGAAAACTAAAGGATCATAAAGGCTATGGTGACTTGAGATAGTCATAACATGGTGTGAGCATGTGCCAAGTCAACCAAATAAATCATCAAAGGAGAATACCACTATACGATGCTTTAATATGCTAAAACAACGCATGATTCATCCAAGGCACATTAAGAAATCTCAATTATTTATAACAAGTCATGCTACAACAAAGAATACTAAGCATAAAGCCAAAACAATATCAAGCATGGCATGACAAAGCATAGGCCACAGTCAAAAACAAGCTCTTTTTACCACATAAGCATGAACTTTCCTAGTCTTTTCCAAACCAAATCAAACTATTTGCAAACCAATGTATGAAAGGGGGATCCAACCAATTTATTCAGAAAACTAAGCAGACAAAAGCAAACAAAAAACTAAAACAAAAAAGAAAAATAAGACGCTCCAAGAACAACACAACTGTGCATGAAACAATAAAATGAATCCTTTGGAAGAAACCTGGGATTTTTATTGATGAAGAAGGGGATGCCTTGGGCATCCCCAAGCTTTGACGCTTGTACTTCTTGGATATTTCTTGGGGTGACACACGTGGCATCCCCAAGCTTGAGCTTTAGTCCATCCTTCATCTCATTACTCATTCCTTCCATACACCTGAAATTTTTTCCTTCATACAAAACTTCACACAATCTTTATTAGCAACATTAGTGCACTCAAAATAATAAGTCTTTGGGTTCAGTTTCAATACCAATAAAACTGCCATTAGAACACAAGATACTGTAGCTCTTCTCACAAAAAGCTCAATTCCCCAAAAGAACTCAAAAAGGAACCAACAAGAAGCAAATGAAAATAATGATAGAAATTTGTCAAAACAGACCAGAAGGTAAAGACTAATTTTTTCGAAGACCTTCTATTGCTCAAATCGAAAAGTGTTGCACTAAAGAAAGTTAGATAACAACCTGGGGCAGAAGCACAAACATTCATGCCTCAAAACGACGTACAGAGATTTTACACGAATTTTTACGGTGAAGCACAGAAATCTGTTTCGGGACAAAAACTTTCCCAGTCATTACTTCTCTCTCATTAGAGTTTACTCTTGGCACAAAAAGCAAATAAAAAGGATAAGGAGCGGTTATTACAGTGGTAATAACTTCCAAGAGTCATCTAAAACTTTTGGGTTATCTCCCAATAAGTACTTTTCTTTAACGCTTTTAAGTTAGGCATGATAGTTTGAGAAGATGCTCACGTAAGAAATATGAATTAAAGTAAAAGAGAGCATCAAGAAGCAAATTCAAAACACATTTAAGTCTAACCCACTTCCTTTGTATAGGAATCTTGTAAAGAAACAAGTCATGAAAGCACAAAGCAACAAGCATAGGAAAACAAAACAAGTGCAACTTCAAAATTTTCAACATAAATAGGGGAAACTTAATATTGTTGAGACACATAAAACCATGTTTCCCTCTCTCATAATAACTTTCAATAGCATCATGAATAAAAGTAACAATATAACTATCACAAGAAACATTCTTATCATGAGCCACATGCATAAAATAAAGATTGTGTGAAGGTTTGTATGAAGGAGCAAATTCTCACCATAAACATAATACTCCCCACATAAACATAATCATTCTTATTGATTGTAGTGGGAGAAAATTCAACAAAATAGTTATCATTATTATTTTCATCACCATAATCATCAAATATAGGAGGCATATTGTAGTCATAATTAATTTTCTCCTCAATAGTAGGTGGACTGGAAATATCATATTCATCATTGTAATCATCATATATTGGATGTTTGGTATCGTCATAAGCAATAGAATAGCTATCTTCCAAAGCTAGGGAACTAAAAAGATCATTTTCATAAAAACTAGCTTCCCCAAGCTTAGACTTTTCCATAGCATTAGCAATAATAGTGTCCAAATAATTCATACTAACAATATTGCTATTAGCATGCAAATAAAGTTCCATAGGTTTTTTAATTTTCTCTTCAAACACTTCATGTCCTAACTCAAGATAAATACTATAAAGCTCTCTAATTTTGTTGTTGTTTTCCATTAAGCCTAACTAGTGAAAACAAGAAGCAAAATGACAAAATTGCAGAATCTAAAGGAAATAACTTCGAGCACTCACACCGGAGGATGTGAGTACCTTTTACCTTACCTCCCCGGCAATGGCGCCAGAAAATAAGCGTTTGCCGTGGGAGGTTCTTCTTCTTTAATCCTCCGATGTGAATACCTTTTACCTTAACTCCCCGGCAACAGCGCCAGAAATTAGCTTGATGGAATGGGAAAGACTAAAGACAAACTGAAATAAAGATGGAAGTAAACGGTGTATCAATGCTTAGAAACAAGGCCTAGGGATCATACTTTCACTAGTGAACACTCTCTCATATAAATATCTTCTCTTTATGATACTACTCTTAACTACTCTCCGGTTTAACACTCTAATCGATGGTAGGGCTATAACAGCACACCTCAAAGTAAGGCTTTCCCATCTAGATAGCCCCACACTGTCACCTTGAGTACTATATGAGTCCAACAAACACCATAATTTTATAAAGACATCCAACTCCAAATATAACTCATAACAAGTATTTGTAATCTCTAGCCTAAGTGCCACCACGGTGTGCACATTGTCAACTTCACACACATGGGGAGAGCAGAGATCTATTAAAGCACTTGAGTAGCAAGGTAGATCTATAGATTACAAGCTCATGATCACAATATGATCGTGCATAGAGAGAGAGATGAACACATAGCTATCGGTAGAACCCTTAGCCTCGAGAGAGAACTACTCCCTCCTCATCATGGGAATCATCAATGCGGATGGAGATGGTGGTGGAGATCGATGGAGATGGCTCTGGGGGCACTTCCTCGTCCCGGCAAGGTGCCGAAACAGAGACTTTCTGTCCCTCGAATATCCCCTTCGGTGGCGGCACGGCTACAGAACTTTTCGTGGCTGGAGGCTTGACGAATTAGGGTTTATGCATCAGGAGGCTCTTATAGGCAAGAGGGGAGACCGAGGGGGTGCCGGAGTGGCCCACACCACCCCTGGCGCGGCCTGGCCTAGCCCGCGCCACCAGGTGGTGTGGCCACCCTCTGGCCCTTCTCCGTCTCATATTCTGGCTCCAAGTGTCCCCCGGTAAAATAATAACTTTGGCTTTTGTCCCGTACAATTCCGAGAATATTCATTTTCTGACTTCCTCGAACCAAAAACAGCAGAAAACTGGCAGCTGGCACTGTGGCTCTTGTTAATAGGTTAGTCCAAGAAATCATATGAAAAGTACTCCAAAGTGTGGACAAAACACAAGAAAGTAGATAAAACCAATCATGGAACATTAAAAATTATAGATACATTTGCAATGTATCATATATTATTTTCTAAATTTGGACTTATAAATCCGTTCTTATGAATTTTAAGAGATTGCAATAATTTCTGACTATTTAATGAATTGACGGAATATACGGGGAACATTCCCTAGAACATGGTTTGTGTCTGATTGGCTGGTACCTTTTCGGTTAGTGAAGCATCTATGGCCTTTGGATCAAGATCATACAATGCGGTTCGGCTACTCTAGCGTTTGTTTAAACTCCGGTTTGACTCAGTTCAGCCCCAACTTCGGTTTAGACCGGTTTTTACCTCCGAAATAGATTTGAAATTGATCTGTGTTAGAGAGACTAATCCATAGATCAAATCGAAAAACTTCCAACATGAAAATTGTGTGAAATCATTAGATCTACCATTTCTGCAAAGGAATTTGGATTTGAAGAAATGAGCGCGAGTAAATCTTGGATTTACGCCGTCATATCTGAAATATTGCAATACGAAATTCTTCATATGTGGTGGATGAAAAGAGGTGAGGTTTTTCAGGATGGAAAGATTTCGATGATATTTACAACTTTCGTGTTGAATCCAAAGACAAACGATGAAGTTTATAAGGGTAAAGGAACAAAATATGATTTGGGAAGGTGTAGATTCGGAATTTTGAGAAAGGAAAGTAATATAGCTTTGGCTCTAGGAGTTTATAGAGGCTTAGGATGGTGGAAAGATAAATCTTTGAGTAGGGAACAAGTATAAATAAACAGAACATAATTCGAAGTTCTAGATCTAAAGATACGTGAGTTTTAATAGAGTTAGGTTTGAAAAACTGATTTTTGCATGCTTTATTATACAAACTTGGATCAATCAATTCTTCTAGTGTGCATGCTCCTCCGGACGGCTGAGTGGCTTGGGCTGGTCTTGTTAGTTTTTTCTCTTTTTTTCATTTTTCTATTTTAGTATTTCCTTTATAACTTTTGCATATAAACTCAAAATGATATGATTCTTGTTTCTAAATTTTTCTAAAATTCAATAGATTGTCGTAGGATCACTTTTGTAACCTTTTCACTAGTTTGCAAATAGTCGATTTTATAAATTCCTATATATTCCTTATAGGAACATTTGGATTTGAATTCAATGAGGCTTTCTTCATTTTAGGTTGCATATATGAGTCTTGATAGTCGATTTTAGGCATGCTCCAATGATGGAGTGTGTTCAGAGAAAAGGGCAACATGAATCAAGAACTTATTACTTCTATACTGGTATCGAATTCTAGTATCTGTATTGCTGAATCGGCCACTTTGAAATGCTGTTGAACATGTCAAGTGTGACTGGTTACAAACTGGGAATCTGTCAAAAAATTTCTATCTTATTTTGTACTGTCGGATCTTTCAAATTCTAGAACTAAATCTATTGTTGCTAACTAGCTACTGGCACTAGAGCTTTTGCCTTTTTGTCATCGGAACCATTGGATGTGTTTTGGACAGATATGGAAGGGGTAAAGATACAACGTGATTTCACCAAGTGAAGTCATAGAGTACCAGTCCAGTTTTGGCACGAGTAGAGGGCGTGTCCAGGGTTCTTTTGACTTTTCGCATGAATATCTGCAAAATAATTATCGCTTTTCCCCTCCCTCTGTGAGGTCTTTGTTTTGAATCTAGCCAAGCCACATCATAATGCAATTTTTATTAACCAAGAGAAGAAATCTAGCCCATTTAGCCCCTCTTTAGTCCAAATTATTTTAATTCGGCCTTTTCAGGGTTAGTGGACTGCTGACCACAACCCATAGAAATTTGAGAAAGGAGCCCATGGAGCATAGCCCAAAATATTTTAATTCGGCCTATTAGGGGTCAGGGGACTTTTGACCAAAGAACAGAAAAAATTGAGAAAGGAGCCCATGGAGCATAGCCTTGAACATTTTAATTCAGCCTTTTAGGGGCCAGGGGACTACTGAGCACAGCCTAGTGAAATTTGAGACATGAGCCCATGGAGCATAGCCTATGAAGTATAGCCCATCTAGATCAGCCCATGTATAATAGCCAAACTCTTTTTAATTCAGCCTTTTGGGCATCCCCCGCACCTCTCAAAAATAAAAACTCTGCCTACCCATGTTTTTAAGAAATTACTCCATTATGTGGAATTTTATAAATTGAGATGCCAGGAGCGCTGCCCTTTTATATGTTAAAAGAGATAAATATGGACACAAAATATTTTTAAGAAGACTAATACATAAGGTGTAGTACTAATAAATGTTTAATAATATCTTTTCTTTAAATATAATTGGTGTAGTGGTAATGCACAGTTTACGTCTATTTAATTTGATGGTCTTTAGTTCGAATCCCCTATGCGTGCATATATATAGCTTGGGTTTACATTTTTCTTCTAGCAATATCGCATGATGGAGAGGCTGACATCGCGGTCCCACCATCCTACAGCGTCCCTCGAGTTTAATGGGCGGTTTTGAAAAAAAAAGTTAAATACTTGTATAGAGAGGCTAGCATCTGGGACCCACCAGCCAGAACACTCTAGGATGCATCGGGGACCCACAAGTCAGAACATACTACAAAGGCTGACAATGGGGCACCAGCAGACCATACACGGCTTTCGCATCGAGCAACGTTGCTAAGGTCAAAATAGCATACGTAGCCGAAAAAAGTCCATCCTACACACGTTTCATTTACAGAGAGACTGGCATGTGGGACCTACCAGTAAGACCTTATATAGGTGTTGTATCAAGCAACATTGCCTAGTTCAAAACAAGGAGGCGCAAGCGAGAAAAAAGTCCAACATGCACACGTTTCTTCTAATGAGAGGCTGACATGTGGGACCCAGCAGCGTGACCAAATAGCAGATTCATCGAGTAATGCTATCTGGTTCGGAACATGGTAGCGCTAGAGAAGAAAAAAATTCCATCATATACACATGATTCTACTAATGAGAGGCTGACATAGGGGACCCATCGGCCTTATTAAACAACTGATGCAGCGAGCAACACTATCAAGTTTGGAACAAGGAGGCGCGACCGAGGGCAAAAATTCCATCATACACACGTTTCTTCTAATGAGAGGATGACATGTGGGGCCCAGCAACGTGATTAAACTACAGATGCAACGAGTAGCACTATCAAGTTTGGAACAGGGTAGCTCGAGCGAAGGAAAAAATTCCATCATACACATGTTTCTTCTAATGAGTGGCTGACATGGGGGACCCAGCAGCATGACTAAATGGCAGATAGATCGAGCAACATTATCGAGTTGAAAATAGGGAGGCACGAGCCAAGGAAAAAAATTCCATCATGCACACGTTTCTTCTAATCAGAGGATGACATGTGGGACCCAACCGCCTAATTAAACAATTGATGCATCAAGCAACGCTATCAAGTTCAGAACATGGTAGCACGTGGGAAGGGGAAAAATTCCATAATACACATGACTCCTCTAATGAAAGGCTGACATCTGGGATCCAGCAGCCTGACTAAACGGCAGACGTATCGAGCAACGTTATGGAGTTCAAATCTGGGAGGCACGATTGAAAAGTATGGTTTGCTAGAGACACTGACGTCTAGGACCCACACGCCTCAAAATACTTTGGCGAGTCAACATCATGCGAGGAACTAAAAATCTTGCTTCTGTATCTGTATTGACATGGGTACGAGAAGATTGACAATCAAGCATATCAGCACGAGAAAGAAGATCTAGAGTGTACTGATGTTGAGACAAGAACAGACCAGAGGCGTCACGAATAACAACAATACCTAAGAAGTTATGTACAAGACCTAAATCTATCATAGAAAATTCTTTGCGAAGAAGGGAAATAATGTCATCTAAAAAGTGTTGGGAAGAGGCTGTGAGAACAATATCATCTACATATATAAGGACATAGGCAGTGTTAGTGTTATGATGAAAGGTGAAGAGAGAGGTGTCAGAACGTGAGGGAGTAAAGCCGATGGTTTGAGCATAGGTCGAAAAGCGTTGGAACCAAGCCTGTGGTGCCTGATTGAGACCATAAAGAGATTTCTGAAGAAGACAAACATGATCAGGATAGGAGGAATTTTCAAAGCCAAGAGTTTGTTGACAATAGACGGTTTCTTGAAGAGAGCCATGAAGAAAAGCATTTTTGACATCTAATTGACGAATAGGCCAGGAAGAAGACACAACAATACTTAGGACAGTGCGAATTGTGCCAGGCTTGACAACATGAGAGAAAGTCTCATCATAATCGATGTCGTGTTGCTGAGAGTAACCACAACATACCCATCTAGCTTTATAACATGCAAGACTCCCATCAGAATGAAACTTATGTCAAAAACCCATTTTCTCGAGAATATATTTATGTTGGAAGGACGAGGAACTAATTTCCATGTGTTGTTTTGAAGAAGAGCATCATATTCATAATTCATGGTTGCTACCCAATTAGGATCAAGAAGAGCTGTTTTGTAAGATTTAAGAAGAGAGGAAGGAGAGAGAGAGAGATGTATGAAGGTTTGATAACCCACAAGTATAGGGGATCGTGTGTAGCCTTTTCGATAAGTAAGAGTGTCGAAGCCAATGAGGATCTAAAGGTAGGATAAATATTCTCTGAAGTTCTATCAACCACTAATACAACTCTACGCACACTAAATATTTGCATTATCTAGGAAATAAAACTAGAGCAATAATACGAGTAATAGAGATAGCTTTGCATGATAATAAATAACAAGAAAGTAAAGCTAGTTGCTGCAGCAATAAAATACACTAAACTAACAGAACCATGAGTGTGGAATAGTGGTGGTAATTGTGGTGACTTTGTCCAAGTTTAAATAGCGAATAGATCGGGTTTATTATCTTCGATGCAGTTCTACTTAGAATTACATGTACCATATGATTGGATTGTTAGCAAACATCCGTAAGTACTAATCAATGCATTAAGGTTTCCCCAACCATAGCCTTAAGTTTAATGGTCCTCTTACTCCCATACGTGCAACGTTCCGGTTCGCGTCCTCAGGTTTCTTTCACTCTGGCAGAACTTCCCCCTTCCTCTTACACATACTACAAACCTTATGATGTTTAATCCATGCGTACACAAATATAATGGACACCAAAGGACTATACCATATCAACATGCAACTCTAATGAACCAAAGATATTCAACCATTCAATCTAAGAACAAAGAAACTATGCAAACATGACATAGATCATAGGATTATAACTTATAGCATCAAACACCATGTATAGGACAGTACAAAGGTGTGTGGGAGGATGAACCACTGCATACTAGGAGGATTAGGTGATGGAGATGGCAGTGAAGATGGTGAAGAGGGTGGCGGCGGCGCTGGCGGAGGCGCGGGGGACTCCTTCCCCGCCGCCGGTATCATGGGGGAGCACCGCGCCTTAGCCCCCTTCCTTCATGGCTTCTTGGGAGCCCTCCCCCATGGAGATGGGATCCATGGGAGAGGCAAAAACGTGGCTTTGGTGGCTGCAAATTCGTGGGTGGAGATGCCCTAGGCGAATTAGGTTTCGTCCCTTTATATAACTTCTCGGATTCCCGTCACCCCATCTTGGGCTGCAGTAAATCGGGCCTAAAAGGAACCTTCCGAACTCGGAATCAGCTAAATATTATATCCAGAACGTTTGTCGCGAAATTTCCAACAACTTTGTAGTTGAAGAGTTGTCCATTTGACGCCGTCTTCGACCCGAAACGTGACCATCTTCAAACAAAGTTCTGAGATAGATTTCTGGAAAAATCCCAATTTGACTCCAACAAGGTTTCCACTTGTATTCTTGCTAATTCCTACACATCAAAGTGTAAAATAAGAACATTGTGCACTTTTGCAACTATTATTAGGTTAGTCCAAAAAAATCATAAACTTTATAAAAAAGGAGTGTCAAAAGCATATTATTAGCATAAAACCATCAAAAATTATAGATACGTTATGAACGTATCAACATCCCCAAGCTTAGTTCCCGCTCATCCTCGAGTAGGTAAACGATCAAAACAATATAATTTTTGAGGTGACATGCAGACAACACAATGTTGATCATCATTATTGTAAAAGTATTGATAGTTGGGATTAAGGTACTCTAAACATAAATCATGAAAGATAGAGTTCTAACAATTTTCTAACATGAAAATGCAACTATTTCTAACGTAAATCATGAAACATAGCAACTATTTTCTAACATGAAAATGCACAAACAAAAGATTCATAAATAACAATGCTTTGCAAGACATTTGTTTGTTTCACATAAAGAAAGCATAATAAGAATGGTATTCATCTTGTCCCTCATTGAGCACCAAACATAAATGCATAGGACACCTTCAAAGTTCATAAGGGTGACTAGATACAAATAGTTTAGGAACAAGCAATATAAAAGTTATGCATCAATCAACAAGTCTTGGGATAATACACACAGATCTAAGAATGACAACTATGCTCTCTTAATTGGTGCATAAAGATAGAAGGTGGAGACTCAATATAAAAGTGGAAGAAAGGCCTCCATAGAAGGAAGCAGGGATTCAAGTCCCATAAAGAGCTTCCAAAAATTATGGTACTTATTAGCTTTGAGCTCTCATTGCCTCTATCATAATCATCTTAAAGTGATTAAGGTTAAAGTAAAAAAACTATGGAGTATATGCTCGAGGAAGTATAAGTTGGAAATCTCACGTCCCTTGAATACGAGGGCGCTCCTCATGCTACTCAAGTTTAGTTACCGGTAAGTTCTTGTTATAGTAAGTACATGTGTATCATAGAGAACCGCCAACGGGGTACCCCTTGCCCGATGATACAGAAGAATCCCCATATCAAAATGACAAGGCAAGCAGACAACGAGCATCTCGGCAATCTTCTTATTTACAATAGGAAAATGGTGCTTTTTTCTCTCTTTCCTCTTTTATCATATCTGTTTTTTTTCTTTTTCTCTTTTTCTCAATATCCGACTCTTTTTTTATAAGAAGAATGCTTCATAGACAGCTCATTATGGTTACGCTGCAGGTTTCCACCATGACAACATGGATTATACCAGCAGCCCAGGCGTTTCTCTAACACACATACATAACTCCATGGACTTACACTACTAGGAAACAGCTTAGCAGTGGCGCACCTTTTTCACTATCCGTGGCGCATTTCCTAGTCGCCACTGATAACTATCTTCTGTGGCGCATTTCAAAATGCGCCACAAAAGTCTCAAACTTCAGTGGCGCATATGGCCAATATGCGCCACAGAAGTTTTTTTCCAAAATTCAAAAAAAAGGCGGGCCAGATCTCAAACTTCTGTGGCGCATATGGCCAATATGCGCCACGGAAGTTTTTTTCAAATTTCAAAAAAAAACCCAGGCCAGATCTAGATCTGGCCGGAGTTAGTGGTGGTGGTGGTGGCTGGTGGTGGTGGTGGTGGTGGCTGGAGGAGGGCTAGGAGGAGGTTGCCGGAGTTGGTGGTGGAGGAGGAGGAGGAGGTTGCCGGAGTTGGTGGTGGAGGAGGAGGAGGAGGTTGCCGGAGTTGGTGGTGGAGGAGGAGGAGGTTGCCAGAGTTGGTGGTGGTGGAGGAGGAGGAGGTCACCAGCGTTGGTGGTGGAAGAGGAGGAGAAGGAGGTCGCCGGAGTTGGTGGTGGAGGAGGAGGTCACCAGAGGTTGCCGGAGTTGGTGGTGGAGGAGGAGGAGGTGGTGGTCGCCGGAGTTGGTCGCCGGAGTTGGTGGTAGAGGAGGAGGAGGAGAAGTGGGGAGGGGAGAAGTGTGGAGGGGAGGAGAAGTGGGGAGGGGAGAAGAAGTGGGGAGGGGGAGAAAAAGGAAAAAGGGAGGGAGAACGGCGCCGGCATATGTGGCGCATATGGGGGAAATGCGCCAGAGAAGTTTCTCCCCCTATTTTATTTTTTTGCAGTAAAAAATCTTCTGTCAGCTGTAACTTTTTACTCTTTTGGAATTTGCGGAATCTACAAAATCTTCAACAGCTTCCAGCAGTTGAAATTGAGTAGAAAATTTCGAGACGATCATGTTGATAGGTTAAAGATTTTTTCCCGACATCGTATGCAAAATTTATAGCCGCTTTACCGTGCCATGACCTATTTTTGCAAAATACATCGAAATTCATGTTTTTCAATTTTGTCTAGATCTATACCCTAAAATCTAACTACAACTTAAAGGAATTATTATTGTGAAGTTTCTATCATTTTTGTTTATTTTTTGCAAAACTGAAAAGGCGATCCACAGGGGGGATCTGTTTTCCCCCCTATATGCTTGTTATGTGGCGCATACACCTATATGTGCCACAGAAACATCACTTTCTGTGGCGCATATGGACATATGCGTCACAAAAGTTTCTCCCCCTTTTTTTGCTGCTTGGTCCCATCACCCTTTTGTGGCGCATACGTCTATATGCGCCACCGAAGTTTGGCACTTCAGTGGCGCACACGAAAATATGCGTCACTGAAATATGGACTTCTGTGGTGCATATTGGTTTCGTGCTCCATTGAAGTGCCAAACTTCTGTGGCACATTATTTCGTGTGCGCCACTAATATATATCTGTGGCGCATAGTTTTACATATGCGCCACTGAATATCTTGTCTATCTATAAGCTGTTTCCTAGTAGTGACACCGACGACATCCATAGACAAAAGAGCATGATATCAACTAGGTACAAAGTACAAGTGCAATGTTGAAAGCGTTCCCCATGACAACATGGTTCTGCTAATCCCCAACATATAAGTGCAAGCATATACAACATAGACGACATAATGGTTCAAGTTTATTAAGGGCAAGAAAAGTAAAGTGTGCCATCAAGTTCATGAGAGCTTTAATGACTAGTTTTCTCATAACAAGTTTAATTTGAAAGGTAGATAAAAACATGAAACAAGTTATGAACGTATCAAGGTTGAGACAATCTTTTGCAGGGAGGCGAAAACCTGACTTTGCACGTGTGCAAAGAGTATGATCATTGGTAGGGGCAGGAATAGGAATAATATGTGATGGAGGACGAGAGGTGGACGAGGAGGGGGACGCGCCCGAAGAGGCGGATCAAGCGGACGCGGGATTCGGTGACTTTAGGAAGTCTGCCTCGGCAGAATTTTGAGCAGTTTTCGCTGCCTCGGTAGAAGTGGCGGCAGAGGTGGTCGTAGCAGGATCCACTGTCGAGGCAGGATCCACGATAGAAGTTTGCTGTTGAAAGAAGGGTAAGTTGGGGTGACGTGAAGGAATAGGAGATGCAGTGCGTGTTGGGGAGTCGTTAGTTTGATACTCGGAAAAAGGGAATTTTTTTCAATAAAGGTGACGTGACGAGACACATGAACACGACCACTAACAAGATCTAAACAACAATAACCTTTATGCTCGTAAAAAAACCAAGATGGACACATGGGATAGAATGGGGTGAAAGTTTATTTGGATAAGTAGAATAAGATATTGGGAAACAGAGACAGCCAAAGATGTCGGAGTAGTTGGGACGAGAAAGAAATAAGGAGAAGTAAGGCGTATTTTTTGGATTAACTCTAGATGGTTGAATATTAAGTAAATATGTGGCCGTGTGGAGGGCGTTGGCCCAAAACTTTGGAGGCATAGAAGATTGAATAAGATGGGTACGAGTGATGTCATTGAGAGTACGAAGTAATTGATTGGCCTTGCCGTTTTTTGGAGATGTATAAGGACATGAGAAACGTAAGAGAATGCCATATTGAAGAAAAAATTGTGATTTTTAAGATTGTCAAATTCACAACCATTATCACATTGGATGAATCTAATAGCATGGAAAAAGTGTACAGAGACATAGCACTGAAAGTTAAGAACAATATTGTGAACGTAAGATTTTTTGCGTAAAGGAAAGGTCCAAACGTAATGTGTATAATCATCAAGAATCACAAGATAATATTTGAAACTAGACACACTTTCTATTGGTGATGTCTAGAGATCACAATGGAGTAACTCAAAAGGAAAAGAACTAGAAGATTGAGAGGAACAAAAGGGGAGACGAACATGTTTGCCTAGTTAACACGACCGACAAATAGAAGAATTATGAGAATCTCTATTACAAGGTATTGAAAATTCACTAAGAAGGGTTGATAAGATATTATTATTGGGATGGCCGAGACGCTGGTGCCACAGATTAATAGAGGCCACCACGGACGTGGGGGTTGCAGTGGCAGGGACACCATGGAGGGAATATATATCACCGGAGCTATTGAAGCATAAAATCTCGGCCTTGGTCCGGTAATCCTTCACAGATGAACCAAAGGGTTCAAAATTTATAGAAACGTGATTTTCAGTCGTGAATTGGTGAACAGAAATTAGATTTTTAATACGAGCAGGAGCAACAAGAACATCACGAAGAAGCAAAGGTTTGGTTTGAGATTGGATTTGAGCCTGGCCGACACAATAAATAGGAATAGAAGATCCATCACCAAGAGTAATAGAGGGGAAAGACGAAGGTGTGCAAGAAGAAAGAAAATTACTAGATGCATACATATGACTAGAAGCACCAGAATTGAAAATCCAATCCGTACCTGAGTTCCCTTGAGAAGCAAAATTGTTCATGGCTTGTAGAAAAGCAGCTTGGTCCTAGCTCGGAGTCAAAGTAGAGGTCGGTGTTGTCATGAGAGCTGGTGGTTGTGGTGGCGTCAGCAGGAGAGCCGGCATCGGCATAAAGTGAGAGCCACCATCATTGTAGTTCAGCATGTAGGGGGACAATGGAGCACCATAGGATGCATTGGGTGTTGTGTTGTAGATCGGTGGTGCATAGGTGGGAGCGGCATGATACGCGACCATCGGCTGTCGAGGCGCGAGGACAGGAGCGCCAATGTGAGGATGAGCGTTGGGGTGCCTGGCACTGGTGTAGGCAGGAGGGGCATCATATTGTGTAGGGACAGACCAAGGCATAGGCCACGCCTGGACAAACCTGGTCTAAGGGTCGGGCAATGGATGCCAACCGGGCGTCAAAGGTGGATCACTTGGTGGAGCCGAGGACAAGGGCGGGGCAAGAGCAATAAGCACCGTGTGAAACTACGGCGACCTAGGGTTTCTGCCCCGATAATTGGGACTTGGACGCCAACCTGATGGTTGAGGTGGTGCTATCGATGGGGCGGGCAACAACGGCGCAGGAGACCGAGGAGCAGCGATGAAGACCTGGGGACGAGAGTCCTTGTTGGTTTGGGCACGATCGGCCCATTGGAGCATAGAGCGAACCTCGGCGAAGGAGGTATGTGGGCACATGATGGGGATGAAGGAGGCCTACTTCTCGAATCGCTCACTAAGTCCGACGAGGAGGATGTTGATGAGCTGGCGATCATCGATTGGATCACCAAGTTCACGGAGTGTTGACAGTAGACACCGACCGGTGCATCACCTTACATCGTGTTCCGAAGATCGATGTGGAGGTTGTTGGTGCGAGCGTCGATGTTGTCCTGGAAGAGTCGATGAAGGGCCTCCTAGAGATAGGCGGCAGTGGCACCATCACAATGCATGAGATTGAAGATTTTGGTGGAGACTCGCATGTAGATCCATTGAATAATGTCGAGATCATCCTTGACCTAGTGAGGATTATGAAGATGGGGGCAAGAGTTGTCGGTGATCTGGGACGGGGATTGCATCGCCCGAGGTGGACGTTAAAGAGGTTACGCCAATGGTAGTAATTTTGAGCAGAGAGGTCTAGGGTTACAGGGACATAGGGGCTAATATCTGAGATGGTGTCAGTGAAGGAGATTGAGGGAGGTATTGGTGGAGGTAAAGCTAGAGTGGAGGTAGAAGGGAGAGGAGGCCACGGTGGCAACCTTGGCAGCGACAATGGCGGCGTGTCGCTCAAAGAAGCTAGGCGGTGGTGGCGACAGGTTTGGTCGGTTTGCCATACCCTAGGATCGGAAGTCTGATACCATGTAGAATTGTACTGAATAATAATAAATAACAATATTGTGCCGGCTTCAAGGGAATATATAGGCCTAACACAAACCAACTTTGCCTATTAAAAATCGACTCAAACACGTGAATGTGTTGTACACAAGAAATATTCTAACACTTCTGCCATGTGCCAATTGAGCTTCCTTTGTGTTTTTAGTGGTTTCGTCGTAGATGACGATCGTGAAATTGAAAAAAAAGGGTTTTCCATCGGCAACGATCGAGCCGAGAATTTCGTAGCAGAAGGCACGCCTGCTACGACGACCGTCGGGCCAACCATTGTAGATGGACACTTTTGTTGTAGTGTTGTTTATATTCCAAATCTATGTTGATGATATTATCTTTGGTTCTCCTAACAAATCTTTCAATGATGTGTTTGCTAAGCTGATGAATGATGAATATGAAATTTCTATGATGGACGAATTGCAATTCTTTCTTGGATTTTAAGTCAAGCAAGTGATTGTAGGTATCTTTATTAATCAAGCCAAATATATTGAAGATATGCTTAACAGGTTCAAGTTGACAGATCTCAATGGATCCAAGACTCCCATGCCTCTCATATGTGACCTCACAGTTGACACTCATGGGAAAGATGTGGATCAAAAAGTATATCATTCTATGATTGGTTCTTTACTCTATCTTTGTGCATCTATACCAGACAGCATGTTGAGTGTGTGTATTTGTGAATGGTTTCAAGCCACCTTGTGGTAGTCAAGCAAATCTTTCGATATTTAGTTGATACCCCAAACTTTGTCTTATGGTACCCAAGGGCTCAAGCTTTGAACTTCTTGGATTCACGGACTCGGATTGGGCGGGAGAGAAAGTGAACATTCAAGGATTGCCAATTCCTTGGTAGGTCCTTGGTGTGCTGGTCATCTAAGAAGCAAAATTGTGCCTCCTTGTCTTCTGCCGAGGTCGAGTATATTGCGGCCGCTATTTCTTACGCACAATTGTTGTGGATGAGGCAAACCTTGAAGGATTACGGTGTCACATGTGACAAAGTGCCTCTTATTTGTGATAATGAAAGTGTAATCAGGATCGCCTATGACCTGGTGCAACACACAAGAACGAAGTATATTGATATTCATCATCACTTCATCTATGAGCATGTGAATAGTGGCTATATTGTCCTCTCAAGCACGGAGAAGAATCTCGAAGATTTATTCACGAAGCCCCTTGATGACAAAAGATTTCGAGAGCTAAGGCATGAACTAAATATCATAGATTTGAGCAATGTGGCTTGAGATCATGGACCCATACTCGCGCTTTAATTTGTTCTCCTATCCAGGTGTAGGCATGGATATAGGGGGAGTGTGGTCCTAATTGATTGGGCTAACCCTCCCCCCATTATTCCCAAAGTGAGAAAATCATTCCCTTAATATCATTTTGTGATATGTGAGCTTCAATGTCTAGTGTTGGTAATGGACCCAAGATATATCTTCGCACTTCCAATCTAAGTATACTCAAACATGGTGGCCTCGGCCACCGACCCTCTCTCTTATGAGAGGTTAAGTTGTTCATTTCTCGTATTGGTCATATTTTGTTGCTTCTTAGCTCTTCAGGTTAAGTTGTTCATTTCTCGCATTCGTTGTTTATGTTGGTTTTTATTGTGTTAGTGTACATCACCTCTTCTTTTAGTGTGCTGATCTTATCCTAAGCCCCAACTCCCTCTATCTTTAGACCTTTCTATCAATGCACAAGATCCATGTCCAAAATCACTACCCACACATAAAATATGCCTTTTTGGAACGGGCAACACCGACACTACTAGATTGGAAGTGGTACTATCGGACCTTGTGTAACATCCCATTTTTCTGCATCCATGTTTGTTGAGGGTTGGGAAGCTAAAAAGTAGGGGGAAATAAAAAATTTCTACTTGTGTGCTTATATGCCTAGCTTAATTAGAATTGTTTGATCACTTGTGTTGTTTTGGTAGTACTGTTTGTAGTCTACATGCTTGCATGACCACCAAGAGTCCACCAACCCATAAATTGGCTAAGTCATGGAAAAACTAATTGTCTTCCAACTTTGGAGCCAAGGTTTAATTAAATCATTCACCCTTTCTACCATGCAAGAGTACCAAGTGGTACTATGCTACTAGTACCTATGAACCACTCCCTAGTCCTGGTAAAACCACAAGCCCTAGCCTCTTGCATGTGGGTGTTTACCTCACTAGTGGTCACTTAGGGAATGACCCCCTTATTTTGTCCCAAGTTTGGTTGGCCCTTGTGAGCATCTAGCTGTGATCCAAGGATCAACCATGGCCTAAGTATGATCATTAAGTCACCCTTTACCACCCTGTACCCTTCCCTCTGCCATTGGTTGCCCCAGCCCGAAATGGAAAGCCCCCAAAGTGGCCACCTCACCAACACTACCCTAGATCACCCAAAACCCTCTCCCCCTTCCCTTCTCATGCCACCCTCTTTCCATGGCCTTGTCACGATGCAGCACCACCCCGGCTACCCCCTTGCACACACCCAGCCTGCACGCACGCTCTGGCACACTACAAAGAGGAGGGACAAGGGAGATCATCGCATGATCTTGCCCACCTCAAAAACCAGCAGCCCCTCCCTCTCTCCTGTCCCATCTGGCCCCACCTCGGATAGCCACAACTCCCCAAGCCCTCCCCTTCTCCCTCCCGCTCGCGCCCAGCCACCGCCAACTGCCAGCGTCCACCTCAGCAGAGCACCCCGGCCCCACCCCCTCTCTCCCTTCTCGAAGTGCAAAAAGATCGCGGGGACAGAAGGTAGCCCCGCCACCCTACTACCACCATCCGCTCTCTCACCCGAGGCCCCGATCACCCCCAACCCGCACCGGCCACGTCGGCAGAGCGCCGCACGCGCCACGCCGCTCCCCCGCTCGCTCGGTACGACTCGACGCCACCCTCTACCCGGATAGGACCACTCCCTCCCCACCACCCTATTGTCCGCCCTAGCCCTCCCCCTAGCGCCATGTTGCAGCTGCTACCCCGCGACCTATCGTGCTTGACAGCACGCGAGCACATCGCGTGCACCGCCCCGCTCTCTGCCACGCACACTCCCAAGGCCAGAGACGTGACCCAACGCTCGCTACTGCCCTTCCCCACAGCCACGGACCCCGCCGCCTCTCCCAGCCACTCCCAGGCCGCTCCCTCTCTCTCGCCACCCTCCCCTACACCCGGTGCACCGTGGGTGCACTCCCACTGGCTTTAAAGCCCCAGGCCACCCCAACCTCCATGCACCCGTCCCATTTCCCCCTCTGCCACCCCACTCCACCCCCAGAGAAGAGCCGAGCCCGCTCGGCCCCCTGCTGCTCTCGCCACCACCGCACTGACGCGGCACCGTCGAGCATGGTCTAGGTGGTCGACGCCGCCCATCTCTCCGCCCCATCCTCACTCTAACCCACTTCCCCACTCAGCGTCTAACCGCTCCCTCTCCTCCCCTCTTGGCCAGGATCACCGGAGCCACGAGGACGTTGTGGACACCGAGGAGCCGAGGACGTCCCCGACACCGCCTGCCGCCGAAACCGTCCCTGCCTCCCCTTGATCGGATCCGCATCAACGACCGCCTCCAACGCCACCGTCATCGACCCCTCTCCGCCCCTAGGTGAGCCACCCCGAGCCCCAGAACGGCCGAGCTAAGGTTTGCTCGCCAGCGTTCTGTCCCTAGAGGAAGATGAGCTGCTAGCCGTCGATCTGTCTTTAAATCCAACGGCCAGGCTCGCCCGGTACCGCTTCACCCCCTTGTGTCGATGACACGTAGGCCCTGCTGTGAGATTTGAATCCCAGCCCTCCCGTGTAGGCCATCGTGTACGCGGGCCAGCCCAGCCCCGTAGCGGGCCGTGACGCAGCCTCTGCACCACCCCTTTTCTTTTCTTTTTAGGTCATTTTAATTCCAAGAAAAGTTTTCTGTAGCTTTAATTCCACCAAATAAAATCTATGTAGTGTTTTGACTTGATTCCAATTTTGTGGAATAACCCTAGTATTTAGCTATTGCATGTCCCTGGTAGCTAGCCTAAAGCTTGTCTGTATTTTTACTGAGAATTTCTGTAGTAAATAGTGTCTGTTTAGAGTATTAAATTCATAGTTTCCTGACTAGAGCTCAGAAAATTATGAAACCAATTTCTAGACCTTGCCTGTGCATTTTCCTACTGAGCAAAACTGGAATCATCTATTCTGGATGTGTGAAGCCTCTGTTCTTATCTTTGCAAGTTATGAACAGAGGATTTTTGTTTATTTTCCACAGGTTGTTGTGAAGCTAATTTTGGGATGAAACCAACTCCCAGAGTTAGTCCTCTGCTAATACTAGTAATGCCTACAAGGGCTTAATTTTTGGCTCTGTAGTTTTGCCCTGGAGATTTTAGTACTAGTTTCTGCTCTGTTCTCAGTATTTTATTTATTAAAAATCAATCCTTTTTAATAAAAATGTGAATTGGTTCTCCAGGTAGCGCACAAGGATTGCACACAAGTTGAGTGACAAGTCGCAGTTGGTGTAAGCAGGTTTTGCGAGGACTAAGATGTCCTCCTCGTTGAGTCTTGTGAACTCATTTCTTGCCTGCAAGGTGTTAGCAATAACATAGAACAAATAGCGACCTACAAGATGTTGAATATTCTTCCCCTTGCTTACACTAGTAGTGAAACTCATTCCATTATAATATTGTGAAGGGGAAGGGTCTAAGCCAGTAAAGGATGTGCGTAAGGCATTAACATCATTGTTTGGGAAATTAAAACACGCGCACCATTCATCTAGTGTTAAAGTGTAGTTGTTGTTCATAAGTCAGAAAGAAATCGTGTCCTCTCCTTGCGATAGTTTAATGGTGCTTTGCAAAGAACTTAGAAATTCAATAGTTAACCGGCGGTAAGGAGGCACATCATTGTACACAAAGTTTTGCAGGCCAACTCTATTGCAAAGTAAATTGAAGTCATCAAAAATACCTAGTTGGTTCAATATAATGGGGCAAGCCCACTTGGTTGCCTTCACTTCTCGGTTCTTGATCCTATCGAAGAAATCATGTTGGAGCTCATTCCTGAACCGTATCCCAATGTGTTCTTGAGTGCCAGCCCGAGAAGCGCTAGCGGTGGCACGAGCAAGAGTTTGGCTTCTTGTGTTCATCATCTAAAACAATAAAGAAAGACATTTTGATCCAACAAGAATAAGTATAACATATTCCTCATCATAGCACACTAAATAATCCCCTCAAAGTAATAATCTAGGCAAGAGAATCATGGCAACTAGTTCATAATAGGTCTCACCCGAGATTGATAATTACAATAGATCAAAGATGAATTTACAAAAGGTAATTGGAGGATCGGAGGAGAAACATACCATAGATCACTTGTGTGCAAGGAAATCGAACGAAATTGAGTAGAGATGAAGATCTCTTGAGGTTTTGAGAGAGTTTGGAGGTAGAAGAAAGAAAAAGGATTGAAGTTTTGGGGTTGGAGGTACCTCCCATGGCGTTTTTGTGGTCGAACGCAACTATATGGGCGGAACTATACGGCCGGAACATTGTGTTCCCACAGTATAGTTGGCCTGCTGTCAAAATTTTAGGGTTTCCACCTGGTGGCACGGCTATACGGCCAGAACTATACGACTGGAACAATATGTTCCCGCCGTATAGTTGGTCGTCAAACTGTCTGTACCTGGAAAAAAATTTGTACGAAAGCATTGATATCTATACGATCGGAGCTATATGGCCAGAATTTTTATTTCCTGCTGTATAGTTGGTCGTTAAATCGTCAGTACATATGAAAGTAAAATTGTCGATGGAAAAAATATCTATATGACCAGAACTATACAGCCGGAGTTTTTATTCCCGACGTATAGTTGGTCATTAAACCTTCTGTATGCATCTAAAAATTTCTGTTTCTTCGGAAATTATTTCTTATCCTGTAACTTAGTGAAATACCTTGTTTTTGACAGAAAAATGACAGTAAATATTGTCGACCAACAACAGCATGTATAAAGCAGGATTTTTAGTACTACCGAACTTCTTCTCCTCAATTGGAGTTTTCTAGCACTCTTTATTAAACATAAACTTAAACTTAAACTTAAAACTTAACTCAAACCTTTATTTCACATGGGTTGCCTCCCATGAAGCGCTCTTTTATAGTTAATAGCTTGACCTCAATGTTGCTCACTTAGGCTAGATGAGTGGAACACCCACTCCAAAATAGTTGGCCCTCAAAGTGATGGCCTCCTTTTCATCATGCTTGGCTTTCTTATTCCTAGGGAAATGAACAACAAAAGGATCCCGCAAAGGCAATTGAAGCTTCATGTTTGCTTCATGGAGATTAATCAAAGCCTTAATAGTTCTTAAGAAAGGATGGCCTAATATAATAGGAGCAGTAGCATCTTTAGGCATGTCAACAATAACAAAATCAATAAGAGCAGGACATCTTTTTATGTATACTAAAGTATTCTCCTTAATTCCTATAGCCTGTTTGTAGGTAGAATCTTCTAGATGCAATTTTAACTCGGTGATCTCAAAAGAGCCAAGATTTCACTTATTAAAAATACTTTTTGGAATTGTTGAGACACTTGCACCTAGATCACAAAGTGCAACTATCTCATTGGTCCCAATTTTAATCTTAATAGTAGGCTCAAATATATCATCAAACTTCATAGGTAATTTTTTAGCAATTTAATTTTATTCTTCCTCAAGCTCACATACCTTTATTACTACCTTATTAACAAAGTGTTGGTACATAGCTTCCTCATTTCCTTCACTTAGGGGAATCTTAACGTTGATCCTTTTTACAAGATCTTCAACAGTGTAACTTGGTGAAGGAGCATTACTATAATCAAGTTCTTCAGGCTCCTCCCTTTGGATTCTCATCATCTTGAGGTCTTCAACAGGATTGGGCTCAGCTTTACCTGCAAATTTAGCTAGAATAAGAGTTTGACTCTCGGTTATCTTACCTAGCTATGCCTCAACGATCCTCGTTCTTTCTTGGATGGCCTGCAAATCATTCCTCAAACTTACAGCTTGGTTAGATAATTTACGAAGCATAGCATCATGGTTCTCTATTATTTTAACAAGAATATTGTTTTGTTCATTTTGTGAGTCTATAAAAGACTTAAGTATTTCTTGGAGACTACCATTACTAGTTTCTATATTATTATCAGAGGTACCTACAGGATTAGAATAATGTTTCTAAAAGTTAGGATTATAATTTTTCTTCCAAGCAGGGTTATAAGTATTATGAGCTATGAAGTCTATTTCTTCAGTATTTGTTTTTGGGATAGATCTTATGGGGGTTTCCTTACCTTTTACAGCTAATATGAGCTCATCCAACTTAGCATTGAGTTCTTCATTTTCTTTTGGTGAGAGGGAGTTTACCTTCTTCGTGTTTGATCTATCCACATGCCATTGGGCATGGTTGTCTTGGATATTGTCTAGTAGCTTCTTTGCTTCGGTAATATGTTTACCCATAAATGTTCCTCCGGCTGCAGTATCAAGCATAGACTTAGACACAGGGTTAAGAGCATTGTAAAATAAATGGACAATTAACCAGTCTTCCATCCCATGACTAGGACAGTTTCTCATGCATTCTTCCATCCTCTCCCATGCAAGCGCTAGTGGCTCACGCTCTTCCTGTCTAAAAACAGTAATATTAGATCTTAGTCATAAATAAAGAAGTGCATTCCAGCCATGATGTAATAGTATTTCTAGGAAAAGATAGCAACCGTTCTTTTGATCTTCCTCTAAGAGAGAAAGGAAATAAATGCAATTTGACCGCATCAGGGTCAATGTCTTTTATGCGCATCATATCATATATTTCAGTGAAAGTATTCAAGTGCATACCTATGTCCTCAACAACAGAACCTCCAAATTGATTCTATTGAACCAAAATTAAATAATGGGGATTAATTTCATAGTCATCAGCATCAATTGCTGGCTGAGTAATAGGAGTACGCAAATATAATCATTATTGGGAGTAGCAAACTCCCCAAGCTTCTTTTCAGCCATATTTCCTACGTTTTTGGGTTTTCTTAAATAGAGACTTATAATAGTAAAAGCAAGAATTTAAAGACTAACTATTTTTTTTCAAATAAAGACTAAAAGCAAACTGACAAAATTAAAAACAAGAATTAAAACTAGCAAGGTTCCTAGTAACCTCACCAGGGTAGCTATTGCTTCTCTAGCAACGGCACCAGAAAAAGGGTTGATACCTTTGATCCGGATGACAGATGTAGTATAGCTCTTTTTCCCTAGTAGACCTAGGTTTATCGAATCCTCGGGAAGCAGATGCATAGTGAAGCTACTTTAACGGACGTTCAGGAGTTTTAGAATTCCTTTTGTGTTTTACCGGGCCAAGAGTTTGCATATTTTTGTTGTTGTCGATGATGGAGAGAGGGCCTAGGGCGTTCGGTTTCACCTGTAGCTGTGCAAAACATCTGATGGGAATAAAAGATAAAGATAAAGTATGCATGTAATTGTTTTGTTAGAGCAACATAAATTATATGTGGGAAGGGCATCCATAATTGATATTTCCTCTCCAACCGCTTATAGAAATAACCTACTAGTCTCATCCATAGAATAAATAGAACTAATGATATGCATAGTGATTTTACAGTTAATCCCAAGTAAATCACTCACATACAGCCATACCAACCTGTAGATTAGTCATTACTCATACTCCCTATACCTGGCTCAATCCTCGGGGTCTTGGGTACCTAAAAAGTCCTTAGATTGAGGCAAGAGAGGATACAGTAATCATCATGTCATACAAGAATAACATGCAAAAAAGCTACATGGCTAGGTCGAAGCCCTTAGCCCAAGGAGAATTACTCACACATAGAGATGAGATCGGAAATCACAAACATTGTAATGGAAATCATGAGATTGATAGCAAATAGTCTTACAATGTCGCCAATCAAAGATGAGATATACTATTACAAGTGGTGGAATATGGCTATGGTGGTGGAAAGGGCTTTGGAGATTAGATCTATGTCTATTCTTCTGGCGGCTCTTTGGTGTGGTGGATGGAGATCTGGAGGCGGCTGATGATCTGGGGCAGGGACTCTCAACTCCCTTTTGTTGTCGCAAAAGGCTCCTTTATATAGGGGTCCCTTCATGAAAGTTCTGTTTGACCTAGCGGTGTCGATGGTAACTATACGACTGGAACTATATGGCCAAAATTTTATTCCAGTCGTATAATTAGTCATTAAAGCGTCTGCCTCTGAATCACGACTCCGTGTTTCTGCTGGTTCTTGGAAATCTCGTATCTTTGACTTTAATGTATTGATTCCCATCATCAAACGCCATTATCTATGGAGAGAAAAATGGAAAGAAAGGATTGCATACCCCTTTGATCATTAGGCATTAGTGGTAGGGTTTAGAGAGATATTTCATAAAAAATATGAATAATATCCAGTTTAAATGTGGATGTAGATGGCTATATTTTAGAGCCATCAGAGCGCACCAATGTTCTTTTTTCCCGTTAGTAGAATAGTTATTAACCTGCATAGGATGTATAAGTGTTGTGAAAGTTGTATAATGTTTCGACTGGGTGTTGTTACCCATGCTTGTATGAAAAGCGGTTAGATTATTTGTTTCGCGAGTGTGCTTTGTATGCGATGCCTTTTCGTTAGCCTGATGCTTGCGGATCTCATCGCCTTGCCAGCCTACTAGTTGTGTTGCAACTGGGTTGGTTTTATCAAGGGTTCGGTTGGCAGTTTGATCAGCTACTCGGGTCATTGCTTTGTGAGGTTGTATATGCGACGAGGTCGTCAGGGAGGCGCAGCCCCTGAGTGCAGAAATAGCAATGAAAGTAAATGTAACAGGATACATGGTTGGAGGCACTTAGCCTTATTTATTTGTAGAATATCAGGAGGTACAATGTTTGTCTAAGTAGCCTAGTTGAGTAGCCTTATTGTAAAGTAAAAACATCTAGGGGTAGAAACATCGCAGCTACGCGACGTTCCAAGAGTTGGAGTATGTGCTCCACTTTCTACGTCCTTCAGGCGATAGACGCCACTTGGGATTACTTCAGTAATCAAATAGGGTCCCTCCCAGGGGGACTCGATCTAGAGGTGTCCTTTCTGCTTCAGACGCATGACGAGATCTCCTTCGACGAAGGATCTTGGGCGCAGCCGGCGTCTGTGGTAGTTGCGGAGGCTCTGCTGGTAGATCGTTGATCGTTCTGTCGCGATCTCATGCGCTTCATCGAGGAGGTCAACAGAGTCTTCGAGTGCGGCCGTAGATTCAGCTTCGTTGTACGCGACGACCCTTGGGGCCTTGTAGTGCACTTCTGCAGGTAGTACTGCCTCGGTGCCATGTACCATGAAGAATGCGGTGTAGCCTGTGGTGCTGTTTGGAGTTGTGCATAGGCTCCATAGTAAGGATGGCATCTCCTCAGCCCAACACCCAGCTGCTTGCTCGAGTGGTCGGAGGAGTCTTTTCTTGATGCCGCTGCAGACGAGGCCGTTGGCCTTTTCTACTTGACCGTTGGTCTAGGGATGTGCTACCGATGCGTAGCTGATGTTGATTCCCAGGTTTTTGCAGAAATCCTGGAACTCATTCGAAGATGATGATGATGTGTGGCACCCTGAACCTGAAGATGATGGACTCGAAGAACTTGACAGCGGTGGCACCTGTCTGGATCGTCACTGGCATGGCCTCGATCCACTTGGTGAACTTGTCGACTGCAACGAGGAGGAAGACGTATCCTCCAGGTGATGACTTTTGCAACTTGCCAACCATGTTGAGTCCCCATTGCACGAAGAGCCAAGCTATAGGTATTGACCTAAGTTATGTGTCTGGCGCGTGCGGCTTATTCGCGAATCTTTGGCAAGCATTGCACTTCTCGACGATGTCCTTGACATCACGCATCGCCGTTGGCCAGTAGAAACTAGCTCGTAGAGCTTTGGCGATGAGGGCGCGACCCTTGGCGTGATGACCGCATGTGCCTTCGTGTATCTCGAGGAGTATGGCTCTCCTGTCACCATTGGAGATGTATCGTTGAAGGACTCCTATAATGCTACGTTTGTATAGCTCACCATTGATAATGGTGAAGGCTTTGCTGCACCGTACTATGTGTCGCGCATCTATCGGGTTGTCTAGCAGCCGATTGGTGACCATGTATGTGATGTATGGATATTGATACGTCGTAAACGTATCTATAATTTTTGATGTTCCATGCTTGTTTTATATCTACTTTCTTATGTTTTGTCCACACTTTGGAGTATTTTTACACATTTTATGGAACTAACCTATTAACAAGATGCCATAGTGCCAGTTGCATGTTTTCTGCTATTTTTCGTTTCAAAAAAGCTAGTAAGGAAATATTCTCGGATTTGGACCGGACAAAAGAGGAAGTCAATATTTTTTTCCAAAGCAACATAGAGTCCGGAGGGAAGCCGAATGGGGGCCACGAGGTGGCCACACCCCAGGGTGGCACGACCAGCCCTAGGCGCTCTGCCACCTGGTGTGGGCCCCTCGAGCCTCCACCGACCTAGCCCTTCCGCCTATAAAAGCCTCCCAGGACGAAAACCCTAAGTACCCCGATCAAAATTCCACGAAAGTGTCTATAGCCACCGTCATCTCCATCCCAAGATCAGGAGGGATCTGAAGCTCTTCCCGGCACCTTGCTGGAGGGGAGAGATCACCCTGGAGGCCTTCTTCATCACCATGCATGCCTCCGGTGTGATGCGTGAGTAGTTCATCCCTGGACTATAGGTCCATGTAGTAGCTAGATGGTTGGTTCTCCTCCTTTGTGCTATCATGTTTAGATATTGTGAGCTTCTTTCATGATCAAGATCATCGATTTGTAATCTTACATGTTGTGTTTCCAGGGATCCGATGGATATTGAGATGTTATTTCAGATTGATTATTGATTCTATCATGTCTATGCTATTTGTGATCTTGCATGCTTTCTGTTGTTAGTAGCTATCTTGGCCAAGTAGATGCTAGCAACTCCAAGAGGCAGTATTTATGCTCGATAGTGGGTTCATGCCTCTAGTAATCTGGGGAAGTGACAGGAATCTCTAAGGTACTAGATGTGTTGTTGCTACTAGGGAGAAAACAGCAATCCTTTGTCCATGGGACAATCGTATTGTTTATTTTACACACTTTGCTTAATGAAATTATCTATAGCTTGCAACTTAATACTAGAGGGGTTCAGATGATAACCTGAAGGTGGATTATTAGTCATAGATGTAGTTGGATTATGGTCTATGTATAATGTTGTAATGCCCAATTAAATCTCGTAGGAGTCAAGATGATTAGTATATGCATGTATGATTTCTCGGTGTCTGTCAATTACCCCGCTGTAATTTGTTCACCCAACATGTCATCTATCTTAAGGAGAATCACCTATAGTGAACTGTGGACCGGTCCATTCTTTTACCATGAATCTACCATGTACTATTTACTGTTTACTGTTTACTTTCTGCAAGAAATTACTATCTTCCACACAATACGTTTAATCCTTTGTTTTCAGAAAAACCGGTGAGATTGACAACCTCACTGTAATTTGGGGCAAAGTTCTATGGTTGTCTTATGCATGATTCCAAGTTGGAGACAACACCTTGGGGTTGTTTCCTTGCTACTACTGGTTCGATAACCTTATTTCATAACTGGAGGAAAACTTGTTGCTGTGCTCATCATACCTTCCTCTTGGCGTTCCCAACGAGCTCGACATATTTTGAGCCATCAAGCCTTTTTTTCTGGCGCCGTTACCAGGGAGTCAAGGACAATTTCACAAGGGGAGTCCTTCATAACCAATCTCTTTACTTTGTTTTTTTTGTTTTGCTTAGTTTATTTCTGCTTTGTTTGCTTGTTTCTTTTTTCAAAAATACAAAAAAATTAGTTGTACTAGTTTGTTTCTTTATATCAAAAACACAAAAAATTAGTCCTTCCTATAGTTGTTACCTCGTTCTTAGCTCACCATGTTGACCCCTAAGTTCACCCTGAAAGACCTTTCAATATGTAGTGGCTCTATAATTGGAAAAGATAATATTGAAAAATTCTTTAATCATGTTAGCAAGCATGAGGATATTGAGGATAGATCCCTAGCAGAACTTGCTCCAAAATATGAAATTTCTGCAGCTTCTTTAGTTCACATGTTGGAAGCTAGGTTTGTTAACCTTAACCCTGATGGCTCTGTGTATGGCGCTAGAAAAATGCTGGAGCAATGATGATGTAGAGCTCGTTGGGAACCCCAAGAGGAAGGTATGATCAGCACATCAGCAAGTTTCCCTCAGTATGAAACCAAGGTTTAATCGAACCAGTATGAGCAAGGAAACACCCCAAAGGTGTTACTAGCTGAGCTTTGGCAGGGCGCACTACCGGTTCTAGTAGCAACATGGAGACCTGCACAACACAACCACAGAACATTGTCCCCAACTTGCGATGAGGTTGTCAATCTCACCGTGTTTTGTGGAAAACAAAGAATTAAACGTATCGAATGGAGAGAAGTAATAGTTTGCAGAAAGTAAACACAAAGCAGTAAAAGATTGTAGATTGAATGTAAAAGACAAGGACCGGGATCCATAGTTCACTAGAGGTGGCTCTCCTAAGATAGATAACATGTTGGGTGAACAAATTACAGCGGGGCAATTGACAAACATCGAGAAAGCAATACATGCATATACTAATCATCTTGACTCATTTTAGACTTGATTGGGCATTACAACATTATACATAAACCGCCATCCAACTGCATCTATGACTAATAATCCACCTTTAGGTTATCATCCGAACCCCCTCCAGTATTAAGTTGCAATCAACAGATTATTGCTTTACGAACTACGTGTAAATTAAACAATACGATTGTTTTATGAACAAAGGATTGTTGTTTTCTCCCTAGTAGCAACAGCACATCTAGTACCTTAGAGATTTCTATCACTTCCACAGATTACCAGAGGCATGAACCCACTATCGAGCATAAATACTAACTCTTGGAGTTGCTAGCATCTACT
The DNA here is from genome assembly GCA_910589775.1 of Avena eriantha. Lineage (NCBI taxonomy): Eukaryota > Viridiplantae > Streptophyta > Magnoliopsida > Poales > Poaceae > Avena > Avena eriantha. Next base: position 182,197,998 of record OU342746.1, read on the forward strand.
TGGCTAAGATAGCTACTAACAACGGAAAGCATGCAAGATCACAAATAACAAAGACATGATAGAATCAATAATCAATCTGAAATAGCATCTCAATATCCATCGGATCCCCGCAAACACAACATGCAAAATTACAAATAGATGATCTTGATCATGAACGGAGCTCACAAGATCTAGACATGAAAGCACAAAGGAGGAGAACCAGCCATCTAGCTACTACATGGATCCGTAATCCAAGGATGAACTACTCACGCATCACACCAGAGGCTTGCATGGTGATAAAGAAGGCCTACAGGGTGAATTCCCCTCTCCGGCAGGGTGCCGGGAAGCGCTTCAGATCCCGCCCGATCTAGGGATGGAGATGACGGCGGCTATAGACTCTTTCGTGAATTTTTGATCGGGCACTTAGGGTTTTCGTCCCGAGGGTATCTTATAGGCGGAAGGAGAGGCCGAGGGAGTGCCGGAGGAGGCCACACCACCCCCTAGCACGGGCCAGGCTAGGCCGCGCGGCCAGGTGGTGTGGTGGCCCCCTGGCCCCTCTCCGTCTCGTATTCTGGCATATGATGACTTCCGGAAAAATAGGCACTTTGGCTTTTGTCCTGTCCAATTTCGAGAATATTCATTTTTTTACTTTCTTGGAACCAAAAACAGCAGAAAACATGCAGCTGGCACTGTGGCTCTTGTTAATAGGTTTGTCCAAGAAATCATATGAAAAGTTATCCAAAGTGTGGACAAAATACAAGAAAGAGGATAAAACCAAGCATGGAACATCAAAAATTATAGATACATTTGCAATGTATCAACATCCCCAAGCTTAACTCATGCTCGTCCTCGAGTAGGTAAGTGATAAAAAGAAAGAATAATTTTCGAGGGGACATGCACCATCAAAGACTTGATCAAAGTAATTACAAAACATTCAAAGCTGGGATCATAGTACTTCAATCATAACATGAAAAACAAAGTTCTAGCAATAAACAAAGAAACTATGATGCAACATGAAAAGGCACAAAAAGAAGATTCATGAATAACAATGATTTGCAAGACATTTGTTTGTTTCAAATAAAGAAAACATAGCATAATAGTATTCAGCTTGTCCCTCCATAGAGTAGCAAATATAAATGCATATGACACCTTCAAAGTTCACAAGAGTGACTAGATACAAATAGTTTAAAACAAGAAATATCAAGTCATGCATCAATCAACTAGTCTTGGGACAATGCACATAGAACTAAGAATGGCCACTATGCTCTCAAAGTAGGTGCATAAAGATAGAAAGTGGAGACTCAATATAATGGTGGAAGAAAAGCCTTCATAGAAGGAAGTAGGGATTCAAGTCTCATAAAGAGCTTCCAAAAATTATGGTACTTATAGCTTTCAGCTCTCATTCCCCCTATCATAAGCATCTTTAAGGTGATTAAGGTTAAAGTGACACAACTAAGAGGATATGCTTGACAAGTTATAAACCAAAATCTCATGCCCCTTACTTACGAAGATCGAACCTCATGCTACTCAACTTTAGTCACGAGTAAGCTCTTGTCATTGTAAGTACATGTGTATCATTAAGAACCGCCAACGGGGTACCCCTTGCACATGATACGGGAGCTTTCCCATAATCAAAATGACAAGGCAAGTAGACAATGAGCATCTCAGTGATCTTTTTATTTGCTATTTGCACAGGTTTTTATTGAGGATGCTTCATAGAGTGCTCATTATGGTGATGCTGCAAGTTTCCACCATGATTAGGCATGGCTTAGGCTTGCGGCACAGGCGTTTCTCTAACACACATACAAACTCCATGATCTTAAAAGTTCCACTTTTATTTCACACTGCCATGATCCGTAAGCAAAAGAACATGATATCAACGGGGTACAAAGTGCAAGTGCAATGTTGAAAGCATTCCCCATGAAACATGGTTCTGCTAATTTCAACTTATAAAGCTCAAGCATATACGCAACAAAGAAGGACCCAATGGTTCAAGTTTATTAGATGCAAAAAGGTAAAGTGTGCCATCAAGTTCATGAGAGCTTTAATCATTAGTTTTCTCATAACAAGTTTAATTTGGAAGGTAAACAAAAGCATGAATATACTTGGAACAGCATAAGCTAGTAGGTAGGTATGGTGGACTCTTTGGAATAACTTGGTTTAGGGAGTTGGATGCATGAGTGGAACTCATACTTGGTTGTGGAGGCTAGCAAAAGACTGGGAGCGACAAACTAAGAGAGCAATAATGGCCATAATTATGCAGAGCGACAAAACATCATTGATCAAAGCATAAAGTAATACTACAAGTTGAAAACTAAAGGATCATAAAGGCTATGGTGACTTCAGATAGTCATAACATGGTGTGAGCATGCGCCAAGTCAACCCAAATAAAGCATCAAAGGAGAATACCACTATACTATGCTTTAATATGCTAAAACAACGCATGATTCATCCAAGGCACATTAAGCAATCTCAATTGTTTATAACAAGTCATGCTACAGAAAAGAATACTAAGAATAAAGCCAAAACAATATCAAGCATGGCATGACAAAGCATAGGCCACAGTCAAAAACGAGCTCTTTTTACCTCATAAGTATGAACTTTCCTACTCTTTTCCAAACCAAACCAAACTATTTGCAAACCAATGTATGAAAGAGGGGGTCCAACCAATTTATTCAGAAAACTAAGCAAACCAAGCAAACTCAAAACCAAAACGAAAAACGATAAAGAAGACGCTCCAAGAACAACACAACTGTGCATGAAACAATAAAAATGAAGCGTTTGGAAGAAACCTGGGATTTTTATTGATGAAGAAGGGGATGCCTTGGGCATCCCCAAGCTTTGATGCTTGTACTTCTTGGATATTTCTTGGGGTGACACGCGTGGCATCCCCAAGCTTGAGCTTTAGTCCATCCTTCATCTCATTACTCATTCCTTCCATACACCTGAAATTTTTCCTTCATATAAAACTTCACACAATATCATTATTAGCAATATTAGTGCACTCAAGATAAATAAGTCTTCAGGTTCAGTTCTAACACCAAATAAACTTCCATTAGAACACTAGCTACTGTAGAACTTCCCTCAAAAAGCTCAATTCCCCAAAAGAACTCAAAAAGGAACCAACAAGAAGAAAATGCAGAAAATGGCAGAAATCTATCAAAACAGACCAGCAGGTAAAGACGAATTTTTTCGAAGACCTTCTGTTACTCAAATCAAAAAGTGTTGAACAAACGAAAGTTAGAAAACAACCTGGGGCAGAAGCACAAAAATTCACGCCTAAAAAGACGTTCAGAGATTTTACACAAATTTTTATGGTGAAGCACAGAACTCTATTTCGGGACAGCAACTTTCCCAATAATTACTTCTCTCTCATTACAGGTTACTCTTGGCACAAAAAGCAAATAAAAAGGATAAGGAGAGGCTATTACAGAGGTAATAACTTCCAAGACTCATCTAAAACTTTTGGGATATCTTCCAATAAGTACTTTTCTTTAACGCCTTTAAGTTAGGCATGAAAATTTGAGAAGATGCTCACATAGGAAATATGAATTGAAGTAAAAGAGAGCATCAAAAAGCAAATTCAAAGCACATTTAAGTCTAACCCTCTTCCTATGCATAGGAATCTCGAATGCAAATAAATTCACAAAGAACAAAGTGACTTGCATAGGAAGATAAAACGAGAATAACTTCAAAACTTTCAGCACATAGAGAGGTGTTTCAATACCATGAAAACTTCTACAACCATATTTTCCTCTCTCATAATAATTTTCAGTAGCCTCATGAATAAACTCAACAATATAACTATCACATAAAGCATGCTTTTCATGATCTACAAACACTAAAGCTTTATTATAAACATTTTCAAAAGAATCCTCAGGAACATGACATTCATCCTCCTTTGGTAAGCATGCGGGACAATCAAATATAAGGGGTAAAGAGTTACTCTCATTAGAAGGTAGTGATGGGTAGATCCATTCTTCCTCCTCTTGATCATCACTCTCCTCCTCTTTTTCATCCAATGAGCTTCTAGTTTCAGCAATTTCTTCTTCCATAGGCTCCTGCAAGGCATTAGTCTCTTCCATTGGTGGAGAGCATCTATAAAGATATTCAAGCATATATCCATTTTATTCCTTGTAGTTATCAAAGCAAAATTGAAGTATATCATAAACCTCATATTTATAAGGTGCATCATCAGTATTTTCAAGCAAATAAGCTAGTTCGAATGCACCCTTCCAAGCAATAAATTCTTCAAATTGTTCCACATCATAAAAGTCATAATTTCCCTTAACATAAGAAGATATGGTAACATTATCATTATACTCACATTGAAAAGGGAGGTGTTTATACCTCCTACAGCAACAAGATTTATCAAAGCAATAAGTAACATTATAGGTAGAGCACACGTTTATAGCAATGGTATACAATTTATCAATTTGTTCCCATAAGAGTTTCCCTTTTTGTGATAAGCGGTGTTCCTTATAATAATATTTTTGTTCTTCCGTGAACCCACCTTGCCAATAAGATTCAGTTTCAAAGAAACCAACCATTGATAGAAAGCATGATAAAGCAAGACAATAACAGAACAGCAACTATAGTACGAACTAATTTTTTTGTGTTTTTGATAAAGAAACAAGCAAACAAAGCAAAAAAGAAACTAAGCAAAACAAAAATAACAAAGTAAAGAGATTGGTTATGAGGAACTCCCCTTGTGAATATGTCCTTGACTCCCCGGCAACGGCGCTAGAAAAATGCTTGATGGCTCTGTGTATGGCGCCAGAAAAATGCTGGAGCAATGATGATGTAGAGCTTGTTGGGAACCCCAAGAGGAAGGTATGATGAGCACAATAGCAAGTTTCCCTTAGTATGAAACCAAGGTTTAATCGAACCAGTAGGAGCAAGGAAACACCCCAAAGGTGTTACTAGCTGAGCTTTGGCAGGGCGCACTACCGGTGCTAGTAGCAACGTGGAGACCTGCACAACACAACCACAGAACTTTGTCCCCAACTTGCGATGAGGTTGTCAATCTCACCGTGTTTTGCAGAAAACAAAGGATTAAACATATCGAATGGAAAGAAGTAATAGTTTGCAGAAAGTAAACACAAAGCAGTAAAAGATTGTAGATTGAATGTAAAAGACAAGGACCGGGATCCATAGTTCACTAGAGGTGGCTCTCCTAAGATAGATAACATGCTGGGTGAACAAATTACAGCGGGGCAATTGACAAACATCGAGAAAGCAATACATGCATATACTAATCATCTTGACTCATTTTAGACTTGATTGGGCATTACAACATTATACATAAACCGCCATCCAACTGCATCTATGACTAATAATCCACCTTTAGGTTATCATCCGAACCCCCTCCAGTATTAAGTTGCAATCAACAGATTATTGCTTTACGAACTACGTGTAAATTAAACAATACGATTGTTCTATGAACAAAGGATTGTTGTTTTCTCCCTAGTAGCAACAGCACATCTAGTACCTTAGAGATTTCTGTCTCTTCCACAGATTACCAGAGGCATGAACCCACTATCGAGCATAAATACTAACTCTTGGAGTTGCTAGCATCTACTTGGCTAAGATAGCTACTAACAACGGAAAGCATGCAAGATCACAAATAACAAAGACATGATAGAATCAATAATCAATCTAAAATAGCATCTCAATATCCATCGGATCCCCGCAAACACAACATGCAGAATTACAAATAGATGATCTTGATCATGAACGGAGCTCACAAGATCTAGACATGAAAGCACAAAGGAGGAGAACCAGCCATCTAGCTACTACATGGATCCGTAATCCAAGGATGAACTACTCACGCATCACACTAGAGGCTTGCATGGTGATAAAGAAGGCCTACAGGGTGAATTCCCCTCTCCGGCAGGGTGCCGGGAAGAGCTTCAGATCCCGCCCGATCTAGGGATGGAGATGACGGCGGCTACAGACTCTTTCGTGGATTTTTGATCGGGCACTTAGGGTTTTCATCCCGAGGGTATCTTATAGGCGAAAGGAGAGGCCGAGGGAGTGTGGTGGCCCCCTGGCCCCTCTCCGTCTCGTATTCTGGCATCTGATGACTTCCGGAAAAATAGTCACTTTGGCTTTTGTCCCGTCCAATTCCGAGAATATTCATTTTCTGACTTTCCTGGAACCAAAAATAGCAGAAAATAGGTTGCTGGTACTGTGGCTCTTGTTAATAGGTTAGTGCAAGAAATCATATGAAACGTACTCCAAAGTGTGGACAAAACACAAGAAAGTGGATAAAACCAAGCATGGAACATCAAAAATTATAGATACATTTGCATTGTATCAAACCCCATAATGCAAGTAATGTTTCTTAAACTTAAAGATATTAAGGACACGGAAAATAGAGATTTCATTCTAGAAACTTTTCTTAAAGAATTGTATGATGTTGTTAAGGAAGCTAGAAAAGTCTTTGATCGTTTTAATATGCTAGGCTCATGTGTAGATGTTATTGGTACACGAGAAAAGATGGACAAAACCAAACCTAAAAATGGAGGGGAAACTAAAATACCGAGACCTTTTAAACTTGTAGGAATGCATGAAGCCTTAGAAAAGAATTTCGACTGGATTGTTCCCGAAAACCCGTTTGATGAAAATAGTGAACTCAAGAGTAGTGAGAGAGGAACCTCTAGAAATTATTTCGATGAGATACCTTGCCTTGTTTAAGATATTTCCGGTATTGCTCTTAATGCTTCTTAATTTGAGAATACTTGATTCTTGCTTCTTATGCCTAGCTCAAAGGCGTTAAAGAAAAGCACTTATTGGGAGATAACCCAAATTTTTAGTTAATAAATTTTTCTTTTGTTGAGTCTTGGAAGGTATTGCCTCTGTAATAACCTCTCCTTACCCTTTTTGTGTGGTATTTGTGCCAAGAGTAACCTCTAATGAGAGAGAAGTAAGACTTGGGAAAGTTGATGTCCCGAAATAGATTTTTGTGCTTCGCTATACAAATTCGTGAAAAATCTCTATATGTCGGATTGAGCTGTAATGTTTTGTGCTTATTCTCCAGGTTGTTATCCAACTTTCGTTAGTTTAACACTTTTCGATTTGAGCAACAGAAGGTCTTCAAAAAAATCGGTTTTTACCTGCTGGTATGTTTTGACAGATTTCTGCCATTATTTGCATTTGCCTCTTAATCTCTCTCTCTTTGAGTTCTCTATTATCACTGGAAATTTTAAAAGGAATTGCTACAGTAGCTTGTGTTTTAATGGAAGTTTTACTTGTGTTGAAACTGAACCAAAAGACTTATTATCTTAAGTACACTAATGTTGCTAATGAAGATTGTGTGAAGGAAATTTGAAGTGTAGGGAAGAACAATGTGATAAGATGAAGTATGGACAAAAGCTTAAGCTTGGGGATGCCACCCGTGTCACGCCAAGAAATATTCAAGAAGAAAGCTTGGGGATGACACCCGTCTCACCCCAAGAAATATTCAAGAAGAAAGCTTGGGGATGCCCAAGGCATCCCCTTCTTCATCAATAAAAATCTCAGATTTTCTTCCAAACACTTCATTTTTATTGTTTCATGCACAATTGTGTTGTTCTTCGAGCGTCTTTGTTTTTGTTTTTATTTTTCGTTTGCTTGGTTTGCTTAAATAAATTGGTTGGACCCCCGCATTCATACATAGTTTCAAACAAGTTGATTTGGATTGGAAAGAGTAGGAAAGTTCATGCTTATAAGTGGTATAAAAGGAGCTTGTTTTTGATTGTGACTTAGACTCTATCATGTCATGCTTGATATTGATTTGACTTTATGCTTAGTGATTATTGCTATAGCATGACTTGTTACAAACAATTGAGATTGCTTAATGTGCCTTGAAAGAATCATGCATTGTTTTAGCATATAAAAGCATAATATTATGGTATTCTCCTTTGATGCTTTATTTGGGTTGACTTGGCGCATGCTCACACCATGTTAAGACTATACCAAGTCACCATAGCCTCTATGGTCATTTAGTTTTCGACTGGTAATATCACTTTATGCTTTAATTAATAATGTTTTGTCGCTTTGTATGATTATGGTCATTATTTCTCTCTTAGTTGGTCACTCCCAGTCTTTTGCTAGCCTCCACAAGTACCAAGTATGAGTTCCACTCATGCATCCAACTCCAAATAAAACCAAGTTATTCCAAAGAGTCCACCATACCTACCTATTAGCATTATTGCTATTCCAAGTATATTCATGTTTTTATCTACCTTCTGAATTAAACTTGTTATGTGAAAATTAGTGATTAAAGATCTCACGAACTTGATGGCACACTTTACTTTCTTGCACTTAATAAACTTGAACCATTGTGCCCATCTACGTTGCGTATATGCTTGCACTTTGTAAGTTGTGAATTAGCAGAACCATGTATCATGGGGAACGCTTTCAACATTGCACTTTATTTAGTTGATATCATGTTCTTTTGCTTATGGATCCCGGCGGTGTGAAATGAAAGGAGAGCTTGTAAGGCTCATGGAGTTCCTATATGTGTTAGAAAAACGCCTGGGCGGCTGGTCTAAGCCATGCCTAATCATGGTGGAAACCTACAACATAACCATAGTGAGCAATCTGTGAAGCATTCAACAAAAAGGAAAAAAGGAAAAGAAAAAGAAAAAGAAAAAAAGGGGGGAACCCTATGCAAATAACATACAAAAAGATTGCTAAGATGCTCATTGTCTGCTTGCCTTGTCATTTTTATATGGGAATGCTTCTGTATCATCGGGCAAGGGGTACCCTGTTGGCAGTTCTCTATGATACACAATTACTTACAATGACAAGAACTTACCTGTGACTAAAGTTGAGTAGCATGAGGAACGGTACTCGTAAGCAAGGGGCATGAGATTTTCAGCTTATAACTTGTCAAGCATATCCTCATATTTGTTCACTTTAACCTTAATCACTTAAAGATGCTTATGATAGGGGCAATGAGAGTTGAAAGCTAATATGTACCATAAATTTTGGAAGATCTTTATGAGACTTGAATCCCTGCTTTCTTCTATGAAGGGCCTTTCTTGTAACTTTATGTTGAGTCTCCATCTTCTATCTTTATGGACCTATTGAGAGAGCATAGTGGTCATTCTTAGTTTAATGTGCATTGTCCCAAAACTTGTTGATTGATTCATAACTTTAATAATGCTTGTTCTTAAACTATTTGTATCTAGTCACCCTTATGAGCTTTGAAGGTGTCCTATGCATTTATGTTTTGCTATACCATGAGGGACAAGCTGAATACCATTCTCATTATGTTTTCTATATGTGAAACGAAGAAACATCTTTCAAACAATTGTTATTCATGAATCTTTTATTTATATATTTTCATGTTACAACATAGTTGCTATGTCTTATTGTTATAACTATATCTTTCATGTCTATGTTAGAGTACTATGATCCTAGCTATCAATGTTTTGGAAATACCTTGATCAAGATTGTGATGGTGCATGTCACCTCAAAATTATTCTTTTCTTTATCACTTACCTACTCGAGGATGAGCAGGAGTTAAGCTTGGGGATGTTGATATGTTCTAAATGTATCTATAAGTTTTGACGTTCCATGCTTGTTTTATATCTACTTTCTTATGTTTTGTCCACACTTTGGAGTATTTTTACACATTTTCTAGAAACTAACGTATTAACAAGATGCCCCAGTGCCAGTTGCCTGTTTTCTGCTATTTTTGGTTTCAGAAAAGCTAGTAAGGAAATATTCTCGGAATTGGACCGGACAAAAGCGGAAGTCAATATTTTACCCGAAGCAACATGGAGTCCGGAGGGCAGCCAAAGGGGGGCCACGAGGTGGCCACACCCTAGGGTTACGCGGCTAGCCCTAGGCGCGCCGCCACCTAGTGTGGGCCCCTCGAGCCTCCACCGACCTAGCCCTTCCGCCTATAAAAGCCTCCCCAGACGAAAACCATATGTACCTCGATCAAAATTCCACCAAAGAGTCTGTAGCTACCGTCATCTCCAACCCTAGATCGGGAGGGATCTCAAGCTCTTTCTGGCAACCTGCCGGAAGGGAGAGATCACCCTGGAGGCCTTCTTCATCACCATGCCTGCCTCCGGTGTGATGCGTGATTAGTTCATCCCTGGACTACGGGTCCATGTAGTAGGTAGATGGTTAGTTCTCCTCCTTTGTGCTATCATGTTTAGATCTTGCGAGCTCTGTTCATGATCAAGATCATCTATTTGTAATCTTACATGTTGTGTTTGCGGGGATCCGATGGATATTGAGATGCTATTTCAGATTGATTATTGATTTTATCATGTCTATGTTATTTGTGATCTTGCATGCTTTCCATTGTTAGTAGCTATATATCTTGGCCAAGTAGATGCTAGCAACTCCAAGAGGGAGTATTTATGCTCAATAGTGGGTTCATGCCTCTAGTAATCTTGGGAAGTGACAGGAATCTCTAAGGTACTAGATGTGTTGTTGCTACTAGGGAGAAAACAACAATCCTCTGTCCATGGGACAATCTTATTGTTTACTTTACACACTTTGCTTAATGCAATTATCTATTGCTTCCAACTTAATACTAGAGGAGGTTCGGATGATAACCTGAAGGTGGATTATTAGTCATAGATGTAGTTGGATTACGGTCTATGTATAATGTTGTAATGCCAAATCAAATCTCATAGGAGTCAAGATGATTAGTATATGCATGTATGCTTTCTCGGTGTCTGCCAATTGCCCCGCTGTAATTTGTTCACCCAACATGTCATCTATCTTAAGGAGAATCACCTCTAGTTAACTATGGACCCTGGTCCATTCTTTTACCATCAATCTACCATCTACTATTTACTATTTACTGTTTACTTTCTACAAGAAATTACTATCTTCCACACAATATGCTTAATCCTTTGTTTTCAGCAAAACCGGTGTGATTGACAACCTCACTGTAAGTTGGGCCAAAGTTCTATGGTTGTGTTGTGCAGGATTCCAAGTTGGAGACAACACCTTGGGGTTGTTTCCTTGCTCCTACTGGTTCGATAACCTTGGTTTCATAACTGAGGGAAAACTTGTTGTTGTGCTCATCATACCTTCCTCTTGGGGTTCCCAACGAGCTCGGTATATTTTGAGCCATCAGCTATTTCCAGGATGGCTCGATCAGCATGACTTCCATGGGGCCTTCAGGTTTGGGTCCCTGTTCCGCATTGCTGGGACCTTCAAGTTCTTCGGGTGGCGCAGCCCCGGATTCCTTTAATGTGTTGGGTGGTCCTTTAGGAGTCTTCGACTTGATGGAGCACTCACAGATTTGCTCTAGGAACACGCCAGGTGGCACAAGTGGAGCATATGTCGGTGAGCTATCAGCCTCCTCGTTGCTTTCACGGCCTACATGTCGCAGTTCGCAGCCGTCGAAGTCTCCTTTTAGTGCGTCATAGAGGCTGCGGTAGGCGATCATATTGTCGCTCAGAGCATCACATTGGTTCATGGTTTGGTCCACCACAAGGTTGGAGTCGCTGTGGATGACGAGTCATGGTGCGCCGCAGGTTTTGGCCATCCGCATCTCGTGGAGCAGGGCCTCATATTCCGCCTCGTTGTTGGAGGCACAGAACTGCATTCGCAAGACATATCTCATGTTGTTGCCCTACGGTGACGTCAAGATGATGCCTGCGCCTGCTACTTCTCGATGTTTGGATCTATCAAAGTGTATTGTCCATAGGTAGGACATATCTGGTGTGTCTGGGAGTTGGTTCTCCATCTAGTGAATGAGGAAGTCTGGGAGAACTTGCGACTTGATCGCCAATCGCTGCTCGTATGTAATGTCTCGTGGAGACAGCTCGATTCCCGAAAGGGCGACTTGTCCTATGGTGTCTGGGTTGTTGAGGATGTACCCCAGTGGAGCGTCATTCACCATGACGATGGGGTTCTCCTGAGAGTAGTGGCTCAATCGCCGTGCTATCATGAATACGTCATAAGCTAGCTTCTGGTAGTGAGGGTACCGTGCTTTGTTGGCATCAGTACCTCACTAAGGTAGTAAACTGGGCGTTACACTCCATGAACTTTGTTGTCTTCGTATCATTCTACCACCAGTACGGTACTGACCACCTGGTTGGTGGCGGAGATGCATAATAACATTGGCTCCTATTCCTTGGGGGTTACCAGCACTGGAGAGGTGGTGAGTAGGCGTTTGATGTCGTCCAATGCATCTTGTGCCTCATCCATCCACTTGAACTTCTCAGTTTTGTGCAGGAGCTGATAGAACGGTAGTGCTTTTTCGACAATTCAACTGATGAATCGACTGAGTGCCGTAATTCATCCAGCGGGCTGTTGGACGCCTTTTACGTTCTTTTGATTCTCCATGGCTAGTATGGCCTTTATCTTTTTCAGGTTGGCCTCGATTCCCCTAGCGGATATGAGGTACCCGAGCAGTTGTCCAGATGGCACGTCGAAAGCGCACTTCTCTAGATTCAGCTTGATCCGGTAGCGGTCAAGATTGTCGAAGGTCTCGTGGAGAATGTCGAGTAATGTTGCTTCCTCCTTAGTTTTGATGACAATGTCGTCAACATAAACTTGGATATTCTGGCCAAGTTGGCTTTTGAGGCAGGCCTGCATACACCGTTGATAGGTGACCCCTGCGTTCTTTAGCCCGAAGGGCATTGGTTTATAGCAGTAGACGCCAAAGGGCGTGATGAAGACTGTCTTCTCTTGATCTTCCTACGATGGGTCCGCAACAAAGGGCGAATTTGTGTTGGATCCGCAACATAGAAAACAAAAAATTCCTACGATGGGAACTATTATACGCCGAGATCTATCTATTCGATACAAGCAACGGGTAGATATACATCCATAGAGAACATACCCTCGAAGACAACAAAGCTTTGTTAACGAGATGGAAATCATGGATGATGTAGTCGTCCACTTGCCAATCTCAATATTGTGAGGAAGTCCAGCGAGTCCAGCAGGTCTAGCACTAGCACGTCCATCCAGTCCAGCACCAGCAAGTCCAGCACCACAAAGCAGCGATACAACCTTTATCGCACACACGTTTGGTACCCGAAAACCTCCGCGTCCTCACTCCAGTGATGCAGCGGAAGCAGCAACTCCTTTCCAGATAAAGCCACCGAGAACATGTATCTCGCTAATCCGACACCATGGGGAATAATTTCTAGAGAGGGAGAGAGATCCTTCATGAGGCGGTGTACTTTGTTAGGATGAGAGGAGGGAAGCCAAGGGCCATGGCGTGGCAGCCAAGGTCCATAGCGTGGCAGCCATGGTGGTGCCCCCACCTCTTCCATCATTGATGTGGTGGATGCTCCACTCACATAAATATGCATGAACTCACACTTCCACTCACATGCATTAATTTCCACAAAATTTAATGCAAGCTCTCATTAAATAAATATATTTTATTTATTATTCAGAATTTTTTTAATTACATTAATTAACAAATATTCACATAAAACCCCCTGCAACATTTCAATATCACATGCAGAACCAGTTTCTGCAATTTGACTTGAAACAATTCCGGTTTCCATCGAAATGATTCCAGTGCTTTCTTAAATCTTTATCTCAAACATATTTGCTCCAAATGGTGTCGGTATCCCATAAGTGTGTCACCCTACGGTTAGCAAATAATGTAGACATGCTCGAGACCCCTCTCCGATCAATAATCAGTAGCGGGACCTAGAGATCTGTACTGACTCCCACACATTCAACGATCACTCTAGTGATCATGTGAACCTTTAGCGCTGTAAGTAAATCCCTTTGTATCACGATATACTACATGTCCGAGATTTGATCATTGGTATATCAATACCTAGTTTGATCTCGTTACCGACATGCACTCTTTTCTTGTTCCCATGATATAACATTCTAGTGATCACATCACTTGCTTGCAAGCTATTTCAATGTGATATCACCGAGAGGGCCCTGAGTATATCTATCTATCATCGGGATGGAAAAATCACACTCTTGATCCATGAACCTCTACATAACACCTTCGTAGCACTGAACCCACCTTTATAGTCACCCTGTTACGGTGTGATGTTTGATGTTATGAAGATACTCTTCCAGTGTTAGTGATTGACATGATCTCATGGTCTAAGGACTAGGATTACTTTGTATGATGTTATGGCGATATAAACATAATGACTTTGATCGTAATGCTATACTTTGGATGAATTTCATCACATCATTCCACCAATGTTGTGACCTTGTTATTAACAACATCCAATGTCCATGATCAGGAAACCTTGATCATCTTGTAAATCAACGAGCTAGTTTATAAGAGAGGCATAACTAGGAACCTTCTATTTGTAAACACATATGTATTAACGTTTCCAATTAATACAATTATAGCATGCAAAATAAACATTTATCATAAACTTGGAATAATATAATAACCACTTTATTATTGCCTCTCGGGCATATTCCCTTTAGTCTCCCACTTGCACTAGAGTCAGTAATATAGTTTGTAAACTTGTATATACAACACCTAGGTGTTGAATATATGCATTTGCTAGTGGTTAACATAGTCTCCAGATCTGACATTTTCAGGTCCATGTGTATTTGCATGTCTTTGCGTCTCTACGCATCACTCATTCTCTACTGAGATGGCATTGTATAAATTTAGTCCTTTGGTGAGACCTTTAGTTCCTTTGGGGTAAAACATGTTGATAGTATTGTCGTACAATATATCTTCATAGTATTAGCCCACTCCGAACAACACCTAGTTTGATAATAAACTACTTGACACAAATGCCCTCCTTTCCTGCTACTATGACAGTCATATACTTAGCCTTTTGTTATAGTATCCGTCACAATGTCTTAACTTTGGAACTCATCCAAATCCATCATGGAATTTTCTTTCAGTAATATTGTGCCACCCATAGTTTAAATTGAGATAAATTTAATTTGTATCTTGTGACAAACTGGTATCAATGTAACACTTTACAATGAACTACTTTCAACTATTTGTCACTTATACATGATATGTTCTTAGTTCTTCCAAAGCTCATAACAATATCTTTACTATCGTCCAATGATCATCTTATGAATCATTCCGATATATGCTCACAACATTTAGAGCATAGGACATATCTGGATATGTACATATTACGGTATTATTAATCAAAATATTCATGTGATTTCACTCACCAAGCGTCGATACACTTGAATCTTGATTCAATCTTTTCCATGCAGCAAGAACCTTTCTTGTTGTTTCCATATTGAACCCTTTCAATATCTCATATGTGTACGTTTGGCACAACCGTATTAGCGCCTCAATCTATCCATATAGACGTTGATGCTGAATATTCTGGTTTTGCCCAAGTCTTTCATCAAAATCTAATTTTAATGAAATTCTTAACCCATGTCAATAAAAGATACATTATTTCCAATCAACAATATGTACTCTGTATAATGTATTAGAAATATGTCTCAGCGCTCCCACTTAATTTCTTGCAAATGCAAGCATCTTCATCGTCTCCAATGAAATTAAACTCTTTCAACATTTTCATCACACTGAAGATTCCAACTCCGCTATGCTCACTTCAACCATTGAAGTTTGCACGCCCTTTTAGCATTCATTGAATTAACAGAACCCTTTGGACCGTGTCATCTACACGTCCTAGGTAACCATTCAATTAGAAGAACATTGTTTTGTTTGTTCAACTACCATATACCAAATTATATGTAGTGGTTGCTAGATTAATTCATCAAGACTAAATATCACTATGAAAGATCAAATCTTGTCATAGTTAACTCCTTGAGCATAGTCATAAATTCCTTTCTGACATGTCGATTATTTCATAGATGTCAAACATCCATGTCTATTTCTTTATAGATCCAAACACGACCGATAGGATTCATGCCTTTCCGGAGGGTCTTCCAAGTTTAAAAACTTGATTTCTCGTGTATGGAAACTATCATAGATTTTATGACTTCTAGCAATTCTATGGAGTTAGGGGCAGTGGCATCCCGCTAAAACCACTACTAGAAAATCGCTGTGTTTTTGTGCATTGCATCATCATGACCGCATGCTCATGTCATCATGCCACCTTGCATTTGAGCATCGTCATCATCATGCATGGTTTGCCAAAGATTATTTTCTAAATGCGTATTTTGTTTTTCTAAATATTCCCCGTCTTAATTTCAAATTAAAACCCTGGCCTCTTCCGGATATTTTCTTTTGTCTACAAAATATTTACAAAAGTCTATTTCAGACAAAACAAAAATAAATAAAACTCTTTCTTTTCAGACCGGGGAGACCGCCAGCCTGCCAGGCCAAAAGCCCAGCAAGCCAGCAGCCTACTACCCGGCCCAACTAGACAACCCCCAAACCCTAACCCTAACACTCCCCACCCCACACACTACCCCGCCGCCGCCGCGCATGCAGCAGCCGTGCAGCGCACAACGTGCACACACACACGCACCCAACGCACATGCACTCGTGCGCGCGTAGCCGCCTTGGCCCCACCCCCGACAGCTTTCCGCCTGGACGCGCAAGCGCACCCCACCTGGCCGACCAACGCCCTCCCGCTCGCATCCACCTACCCCGCCCCAGTCTTCCGCACCTGCCCAACCACACGCCACCAACGCGTCCACCCCGCGCCCGCCTGGCCCCAACACGTGCACCCCACTCCCACCAACCGCACCCTCCTTCTCCACCTACCCCATCGATTCCTCCTCCCCACAGCACCTCGCCGCAGTCAACGACGCCATCTACGAGGCCCTCTGCTACCCTGCAGCGCCGACCCCGTCCTCGAGCCGCCGGCGCCTCCCTCCGCAGGCCGCCACCGGAGCCCGGCAGGATTCCAGCCATTTCTGCCGCCCGCGTGCGTCCTCGGTCGCCCCGCGATCTGGCGCCCTGCGGTCTCCTCTGCTCGACCCCGCAAGCTCCTCCCTACCGCGAACCTCGCCACCGCCAAGCCACCGTTCCGGTTGCACCTCTCCACCGTCCCGCCTCGATCGCCCTTCCGAAGTGTGGTCATGCTCCGCCTCTCCCCGCCACCATTCGAGGTCGAGTACGCCGCCGGCCCCTCATCCCGCTTCCTCGCCTGCGGCGTCCTTCCTGCGACCCGCCCCCGAGCTTGCCGCGCCGGCCTCCGTTGCCAGGCGCCATGGCCATGCTTCCTTGGAGCCTGAACCTCGTTGCTCGCTCCCCTTCGCTCTGCGTTTACAACCGCCTCTTCCCCGACACGTTGCTCGCCATGACCGCACCGCCCTAGACCTCGCCACAAGCTCGCGCGCCCACCCTCCGCGGATTCCCTCGCCGTCCCCACCTCGTCTGCCCGCTTCCGGCCACCACCCTGCAGCGCAACCGGCTGCGCATGTCCGCCACTGCCATCTCCTGGTAGCGTCGTGCGTCTCCGCCGCAGGCCCGCCTCTACCCTGCCGCTTGTGGAGCTAGCAGTACCCGTTGCTCCACCATGCCCTATATCGTGTTGTCGCAGCACTAGTTGCAGATGACGACCTCTTCTTGTGATGTTTGTTGGAAGTTTCTCCTGGTTATACATTCAGTAGAGTGGGATGTGTTCTTGGAGTCAAGTACTTGTGTGTGGATGTGATGATGGTGTATTTTCGTTTGGCTTCGTCTACCTCGGCAAGCAAGATTGGCATCCACTCGGACAAACCATAGGAACCACATCGAGAACCAGCGGTACCTGGAGGTCGACACTGGACTGGAGCAAAAAGTACTCTTCACGGTTCCGATGATCCGAAGACGAACCCCCACGACCCGACCCAAGATCCGAAGACCAAACCCTGGCGCGCCAAGTTCTTCGACCCCGAGGACGGATCCATCAGATGCGACAAGGCCTCCTTCTCGGAGCCACCAAGTACTTCCTCACAGACGCCAAGACCTGAACCTGAAGACCACCAAGCTCGCCACCGGAACGCCATGTTCTTCATCCCGAATGCCAAGACCGACCCGATACGCGGACCCGACAAGATCTTCGCAATGACAAGATCGACACCGACCAGGGCGAATCCGATGCGCCCCCGACGCCAAACCAAGTTCTTCTTCCCGGAACGCCAAGCTCTCCTTCCGTGGTCCGAGACCGGTCCCGTCGAACCGATCCCTGTCGAACCCCGAACCCCCGGAACCAAGATCTTCCGAACCCAGATGTGTGACCCTAAGCCCTATTTTTATAATATGACATTATCAACTGTCGCATATTAAATTGTTCATGCATGCATACTTGTCTGTGGTTTGGGGGCATTATGCCGATTCACCTCATAATTAAATATGGAGTCAATATGAGGGATACCTTTGTCTTATTCCGGACTCCATTTAAATTTGTGTAGCGAACCGATACCCTGCTTTGCCTTGTTAAGACAACATCTAAATTGCGGGGTTTTAAATAACTTGAACCATATAATTAATTATTGGGACCCCGGTTCCGCTTAATCTTGCCTAATTGCACCACATCTATGCCATGCCATGCATCATATCATAAGCATGCCGGATCTTCTACCGTAGTATTAAATATTGCATCTGGTGTTTCTTCTAGTGTTTGCTTCTTCGCAGATTAGGCCGATGAATTGATGCGAGTATCCACAAGTTCTCCGGATATGAACCTTCGGCAGTGTTTACCAGGCGAGCATCTCTTCCCCTTCTACCTTTTTTGCATTTAGAGTCTTTATTTCCTCCTGTTCATCTATTGCTATCCATGTCGCGATGCTTTAGTTTCTGTACACCAGTTATATCCCGTGCAGCCTCTATAATGCCTTGGACACCTCCTATTACCCGTGTTTGGTAGATAGCTGGCCTTGCGAGTCGTAGTTGCTTTCTTAGGTGCCGCTTTGCGTCGTTGTTGTTCCACCATTGTTGGAAGGTTGGCACATGCTTTATGGTGGAGATGTTTATGGTGGAGATGATCATGACTTTAAATACAACTATTAAATTGTTGTGATAACTAATGAAAGAGGCACCGGTGGGCAACATATATGCTATTTGGTTTTTATGCCCACTTGTGCCATGTAGGCCCCGAGTACTTGATACCTGTTCCTTGACTATTCGCACTATCCACATACGGGAGACTCTATGAATCCCCCTTAGCCAGAGCTTGATTCATTTCTTATTTCTTGGGGCCACAAACTAGTTTGGGGCTTTATTACTATCCTGTACTTATGCCATGCTTTACTGCTTTATTTATGATTGTGCGTGGAGCACCTGTACTATTTAGGGTCGTGACATGTTTTCGCTGTATCGACAAGCCCAGTCACACTTTCGGGTTCCCAGTCGTTTACAGCCGTCCACACAAACCTTGGGTCCATCTCGGAGCCGGCCAACTTTGTTGTGGGTAGCTTAATGGGGTGGCCCCCTGAAATAATTTATGAATCCTGTGATTGCTTTGTCGTGAAAGACTTGTTGGGTTTTGAGTTGGTTATTCCGAGGTTGATCGTGTGTGTGTTTCTATTTGTGCACCCCTGCAGGGTAAATCTTTCTGAAAGCCGTGTCCGCGGTTATGGATGACTTGGAGCACAGTATCTCGATCATAGACAAGCATAACTAAAGTAGTGCTATAAATTTGACTTAATACGTGACTAGTAATTCAGCTTCACTACAATGGAATGGATAATAAAAATGCCAACAACTGGTGGATCGGTGGTGATATATGTCATACTATACCTGCCTAGTAAGTATCGTAACTCCAATTTAATGAAATAAAAGTGCCAACAACTTCTGCGTTTTGGGATTCCTTAGGACAATTATATCTGACTAGTAAATGCTCCAACTACAACGGAATGGTGATTAAAACTGCCCATTACTTATGCTATCAGGATGACTCATGCTATATATATCTGACTAGTAAGTGCTTCAACTATAATCGAATGAATAAAACTGCCAACTGTGTGAGTTCCTCGGTTTGACTTCCTCGTTTGGTCTCGAGGGGGAAATGCCAGGATGGGTATGATTGGTGTTAGTATCAGGTTGGATCTGGATAGGTCTTTCTTATCCGTCTCTAATAGCCGATAGTTGTAGTGAGTCTCTATAGGTTGTTTAGTGCATGCTTCGCTGCCGCTTTAGTCCACCATACCTATGTAGGCGAGAGCCGCTGAATTCTAGCCTCGCCGTGTACTGGCCTCAGTACTGACGCTCCTCTTTTTCCTTTGCCCTTTGTCGGCACCCCTTTTGTTTTAGCAGGTTCGAGATCGACGTCGTTAGCAGGGTTACCCTTCCGGCTTGGCCTGGGTAGGGTTATGGACGCCATTGGTTATCCTTCAGCGCTCTTAGCCCCATTTGCATCTTGTCCATAGACGGACGTTCTATCATTTTCAAGGTGATTTGGATCTTTGTATAGTATATATGTATTCTTGACTCATGGAGTCGTTGTTGTATATATATGTTCTATGGGTTCCATCGTGGACTAATGTGTAATGGTATTACTTCGTTCTCCACCCGCACGCAAGTGCCTGGTGGGCGTCCTAGAATCGTTTCTATGCGGGTTTGGCGGGAAGCGCTAAAACTTGCATAGGGCCGATTCGAGGGTGTTACAGGGCCATCATCGCTTCTTTGCATGCAGTCGGTTCATTATTCTCAAAACAATAATGACTGTTTTTTATCAAATCTCACTATTTGATTGTTACCTGATGCATACGGTTCAAGTAGGATCTCTAATCTCCAAGATCACAACCTTTATAATCATGGGAGCCATGAGCGTTATGGCCGCCACCGGGACACTTTTCGGCGCTGCGCTACTTAGCACATATAGCTAAGGTTCAATAACCTTATCAAAGTTCTATTGTCCTCCCACTTAACTTTCGTGAAAAATTCCTTCTCAAGAAACTTCACGTTCCAAGTGACAAAATATTTTGTCCTCGGTGTCATGGAGGAATACCCAACAAATTCTTTGGGATAACCTACAAAGATGTGCTTATCCGACTTTGTTTGTAAACATTTTACTTATGCATAGCATACCAAAATTATAAAAAAGACAACTCGGGTTTTTATCCCAAACCAGAACTCACATGGTGTCATTTCAACGGATCACAATGGTGCTCTTTTCAGTGTAAAATAGGTAGTATCTATAGCTTTAATCCTTAAAATATAATGGCAGTTTTATAAATGACACCTTTGATATGACCATGTCAAAGAAGGTTCAATTTGACCTCTCGAACATACCATACTCCTGTGGTTTATTGGGAAATGCAAATCCATGGAACAATTCCCGAAATCTTAGGTGTTTTGCTAAACCTGTAACTCAAATATCTTCCTTTATGATCAAATCATAAACTCTTTATTTTCTTGTTACAATGATTTTTTCCACTTCATCTTGAAAGTCTTTGAACAATTTTCAAATGTTTCATACTTCTTGCTTATTAAGTAAATATATAGATATATTCACTCAAATTTCCGGAAAAAGCATATGAAGCAAAAATATTCATCGCATGTGGCTACACATATTGTACTATGCCATCAACATGCACAATTTCCAATAAGTTAGTCATTCGTTCCTCTTTGGCCTATGAATGGAGTTTCAATTATCTCGAGGAATGTCTCACAAGCGTCATTTGATCCAAATCATAGACTCCAAAAATCCATAAAAATGGAGTTTCTTTATGTTCTCTTTCCAATATAATTTAAACTGCGATGTCACTTCATAAGTGATCTTTCAGTCATTTGTCTCACGACATTTTAGCATTAGTTTTAAGGACGTGATTTCTCCAACTAGACTTGTAAAAGTTCATCCATCTTCTATGGAATACGGTAATTATTTGAACAACCATTGTTCTCATTATACCGGAACAAAATAACAATTATTTAAAAAAGCTTGGACGTCAATGATGAATACAATAACACTTTATTTGTTTTCGATGAACATCACATATTCTTTTGCTACTTACTTAGGCCATTGTAGTTCATGAATTGCGTTTACTCTGTATGATATTTCATACCAACCAATTTGGTATCCAATACCCAAGAACCACATTGTCTAACAAGCAAAGAATACAACCATAACATGTATATCATCTATATACCTTAGCTGGACATTTCCAGTCTATTATTTTCTGCCAAATATTTTATAAATTCTCTTTCAAGATTTCCTTTTCCTTTTAAAAGAATCTATCAACATCAACAGTGGCGCCATACATATGACACATAGTCCAAAGCATGTATAGTAAAATACTAATACCTTTGGACTTGCACTTTGAAGTTCATCACCATCATCAAATGTTTGGTGTTCTTTCAAAAATCCATTCTTTAGTAATCGTTTAGTGTAGTAAACATTTTACTTACATATTCTATTCATGCTTATCATGATAACTTTCATTATCAAGCTAGTATAATGTTAGTTCCCAAAACCTTTTGGGAGATTAGGACATCTAGCATCTCCAACCTTCACAAATTCTCATACAATGTGAGAACATGTATTTTGCCAAATTATACTCTATCATATTGCAACCATAAACATTGTTTCAGACTTCAAAATATCTTCCACATATGATGGCTTCTGAAACAATTCTTTCAGCTCCTAGATAACCTCGATATTAAAAACAACTTTTGAATATCAAGAATCATGGAGGCAAACATGATACTTTAAACACTAACATTGCAATTCTTCCTCTCGATTTAATACTACTTATTAAACTTCATGGAGTAAATAGAGTTTGCTGAATGTTTGCAATAGGACTTCTAAAACTGACATTCAAAACAAGACGATACCAGTTCGTAATGTAAAATATCAAGAATTCTATAGTTCTATTATCTCAATTAAAACTAAGCATAAGGTAGTAAACAGATGCCAATGACTACAACAAATTATGCAAATTCACTTAGATTTAGTTTTTGACAAATTGAGTTCGAATAATCCAAATTAGAAATGAACTCCCACTCAAAAACGACATCCCTCGTGTCTTTTTGGTGATTACATGAACCAAATCCACTACACCAAGTCCGATCATCATGTGAGTCGGTGTAGCTTCAAAGGCGAGCATCTATATGGGCATCATATCTACCATATGACTCATGCTTAACCTTTTGGTCCGTGTTTCGAGGCCATGTATGTACATGCTAGGCTCGCCATGTAACAACCTTAGTACTCACGTGTGTAAAACTATCTTACACCCGTTGTATGAAAGCGCAGAGTCGAGTACACCCGATCATCACATGATGTCTCGAAACACGATCCATAGAACGGTGCATACTTAAGGAAGAACACATTTTTATCTTGATATCTAAATGAGAGATCATCTTACAATTCTACTAAAACGCCAAACTAGCAATATAAGATGCAAACATCATATATGTAAAGTGAAATGATATGGTCTATGCATTTGATCACTATCATGTGCATCGTGGTATGATCTTTATCATTCCTTTATGTGTAAGGCCAAGGTCTATGGAACTTACACGTTAGGTGTGTTGTAAGAGTATCAACTATACATCAACTTACAACATTACCATATCATGACACTAGCCCAACAACAACCTAAACTAGACACTTTTAATTTATCCATAGCAAGTTTTACGTGGCTTAGGGATTTCGAAGATAGAACCAGTCTTACCTACGAACATGGAACCACAATGATGATAACTAAGTTATTAGAAAATCATTGTAAATCAGATATTGACTATAGTAGGAGAGACATACACCCGCTAGCCACTTATGCAAAACTAGTTGCATGTCAATCATGAAACAGGTCTCATGTGCGAGGACATGTAAAGTTAGTCCAGGCCGCTTCATCCCACTATGCCACCAATATCCAAAATACATAGAAGATGCAATAAAATGATCATCAATGCCCACATATTCATATATGTTCTACCCGTGCAAAGTATCTACGCATAGATCAGGCTCTGATACCACTGTTGGGTTCGTAGCATAGAAAACAAAAAAATTCCTACGATGGGAACTATTATACGCCAAGATCTATCTATTAGATACAAGCGACGAGTGGATATATATCCATAGAGAACATACCCTCGAAGACAACAAAGCTTTGTTAACGACATGGAACTTGTGGATGATGTAGTCGTACACTTGCTGATCTCAAGATCATGATGAAGTCTAACGAGTCCACTAGGTCCAACACTAACACGTCCATTAGGTCCAGCACCAACAAGTCTAGCACCACAAAGCAGAGTTACATCCGTGATCGCACACACGTTTGGTACCCCAACAACCTCTGCGTCCTCACTCCAGTGATGCAGCGAAAGGAGAAACTCCTTTCCAGATAAAGCCACCGAGAACATGTATCTCGCTAATCTGAGACCACGGGGAATAATTTCTAGAGGGTAGAGAGATCCTTCATGAGGAGGTGTACTTTGTGAGGAGGAGAGGGGGTCCTTGTATAGGGAGAGGGGAAGTCAAGGTCCATGATGTGGCAGCCATGGTGGTGCCCCCACCTCTTCCATCATTCATGTGGTGGATGCTCCACTCACATAAATATGCCCCCACTCACACTTCCAGTCACATGCATTAAATTTCCACCAAATTTAATAAAAGATGTTATTAAATAAAACTATTTTACTTATTTTATTCAGAATTTTGTTAATTACATTAATTAACAAACATTCACATACAACCCCCTGCAAAATTTCAATATCACATGCAGAACCAGTTTCTGCAACTTCACCTGAAACAATTCTGGTTTCCATCAAAATGATTCCAGCACTTTCTTAAATCTTTATCTGAAACATATTTGCTCCAAATGGTGTCGGTATACCTTAAGTGTGTCACCCTACGGTTCGTGAATAATGTAGACATGATCGAGGCCCCTCCCCGATCAATAGTCAGCAGCGGGACCTGAAGATCCGTACTGACTCCCACACACTCAACGATGACTCTAGTGATTGTGTGAACCTTTATCGTTGTAACTAAATCCCTTTGTCTCGCGGTATATTATATGTCCGAGATTTGATCATCGGTATCTCAATACCTTGTTTGATCTCGTTACCGACATGCACTCTTTTCTCATTACCGTGATATAACCTTCTAGTGATCACATCACTTGCTTACAAGCTATTTCAATGTGATATCACCGAGAGGGCCCTGAGTATATCTATCCATCATCAGGATGGAAAAATCCCACTCTTGATCCATGAGCCTCTACATAAAACCTTCGTAGCACTGAACTCACCTTTATAGTCACCCTATTATGGTGTGACGTTTGATGTTATCAAGATACTCTTCCAGTGTTAGTGATTGACATGATATCATGGTCTAAGGACTAGGATTACTTCGTAGGATGTTATAGCAATATAAACATAATAACTTTGATCGTAATGCTATACTTCAGATGAATGTTCATCACATCATTCCACCAATGTTGTGACCTTGTTATTAACAACATCCAATGTCCATGATCAGGAAACCTTGATCATCTTGTTAATCAACAAGCTAGTTTATAAGAGAGGCATAACTAGGAACCTTTTGTTTATTAAACACATATGAATTAATGTTTCCAATTAATACAATTATAGCATGAAAAATTAACATATATCATAAACATGGAATAATATAATAACTACTTTATTATTTCCTCTCGGGCATATTCCCTTCAATTTGATGGTAGCTTGAGTAGGCGTCGAGGAAGCATAGGTAGGCGCATCCCGCGGTGGAGTCAATTTTCTAATCGATCTGCGGTAGCGGGAAGTGGTCCTTCGGGCAATGCTTATTGAGGCAGGTGAAGTCCACGCACATCCACATGATATCCGTGTCCTTTTTCGGAACAAGCACGGGGTTTGCTACCCAAATGATCTCCTTTATTTCTTGTATAAAGTTGGCATCGAGGAGTCTGTTGACTTCCATACCGACCGCATTTGCCCTTGGTTCTGACAATCGACACATCGACTGCTTGACTGGTCAGGTGTCAGGATTCATGTTGAGTGCATGCTTGGTCAATTCACCGGGAACTCCTGGCATGTCCTTTGGACACCAGCCAAAGATCTCCCAGCACTCACGGAGGAATTCAACGAGCACGAATTCCTAAGCAGAACTCAAGTTGTTGGCGATGAGGGTCGTCTTGGTCGGGTCCATGTCATAGGTGTTAATAGGATATCATCCAAGCGCTAAAGCAAGGCATTCCAAGAGGCAAGCCATGGTCCAAGTAAATATCTTTTGAATGCCACATTCGGAGGAGAAGACTCTAAAACCATGGTAATTGTATCACCCCTATGACAAACAATAGCATACAAAGTAGGATAATATTCCCAAAGTGTAGCATTTCCTAGCCACTTATCTTCCAATAATTGTATCTCAGATCCATTCTTAATTGAAAAATATCCAAAGCGAAAGATATGTTTCTTTGTCGCCATTAGACTAGCCCAGAAAGGTGAGTCACTAGGTTTCCAAAGAACCTGAGACAAAGCTTTTGAGCCAACATAGTTTCATTTAAGAAGAGTTTGCCATAACCCATTTTCAGTTAGTAACTTGAAGAGCCATTAACCAAGGAGGGCCATATTTTTGACCTCAAGATCTTGAATACCTAGCCCACTCTGGTCTTTGGGGCAGCAAAACACACTCCATTTAGCCACTCTATATTTCTTTTTCTCACTTCACCCTACCAAAAGAATCTTGATCAGAAATAATCCAACTATTTCAAGACTCCTTTTGGTAGTTGGAAGGAGGATATCATATACAATACCATATTACTTAATATTGAATTAATAAGCACCAACCTTTCTCCTAGGGATAACAATTTACTTTTCTAACTACTTAACCTTTATTGTAATATCTCCTCAACAAGTTTCCATTTAGCTTTATAAGTCTCCGATAATGCATTGGGATACCAAAAACCTAATTAGAAACTAGCCTTGTCAACACCCAAATAACTCGGCATACGAATTTACCTCATCTTGAGATTCACCGAAGCAGAACAATTCACTCCTATTGAAATTAATTTTTAGACCTAAAATTTGCTCAAAGCTTAGAGAATTAGCTTTAGGTTTTCTCGCTTTTTTATATCATGTTAGATAATAGAATTGTGTCACCGGCGTATTGAAGAATAGATAATCCAACATCAACTAGATGAGGGATCACACCTTCAATTTGGCCATTATACTTTGTGCGCTCAATCATAATGGCGAGCATATCATCCACTATATTGAATAGTATTGATGATAGTGGGTCTCCTTGTCTTAACCCTTTACTTGTCTGGAAGTATTTGCCAATATCATCATCAACTTTAATGACAACACTACCTCCCGAAACAAAGTTATGAATTAAAGCAACTCATTAGAAAAACCTTTTATTATGGAAGTTTGCTGGAGGAAAGACAACTTAACTTTATCGTAGGACTTGTTTGTGCTACTTGAATATTGGCCTTGCCATTCGGTTAATTGCATTATAGTAGATTAGGTATATGATATATCCTTTGGTTCTTTAATGTAGTGTAGTGTTTTTAGCTTCTTATTTCATTTCTCCTAGTTGCTCCAACATGCAGAAAGGTAAACCCTATTAATCCTCCGGTTTTATTTTAAGGTAGTCCCTAATCCCCTAAAAAGATATAAGAGGACATTTTCACTCAAAAATGTTATGCAACATACCGTAGCTGGTGCTCCCAAGGTGGTGGACTTTCATCATCACCACCAAGACCTATTGGGCCTTAACTAAACTCATCTAAATTATGGTCTGACATTTTCAGGTGGTCAGAAGCATAGGGGTAAGTGTTATCCTGATAAAAATGAATGGAATTAGATGTTTCTTTGGATTGTGGATAGTCACAGGTTGGACGGGAATCCAATTCGGCCCTGATACATTGTAAATGTATCTATAATTTTTGATGTTCCATGCTTGTTTTATATCTACTTTCTTATGTTTGTCCACACTTTGGAGTATTTTTACACATTTTCTGGACTAACCTATTAACAAGATACCACAGTGCCAGTTGCCTGTTTTCTGCTATTGTTGGTTTTAGAAAATCTAGTAAGGAAATATTCTCGGAATTGGACCGGACAAAAGCCAAAGTCAATATTTTACCCGAAGAAACACGGATTCCGGAGGGGAGACCAAGCGGGGAACTAGGGCGACCACACCCTAGGGTGGCGCGGCCATCCCTAGCCGCGCCACCACCTGGTGTGGGCCCCCTGGTACTCCACCGACCTTGCCCTTGCGCCTATAAAAGCCTCCCGGGACTAAAACCCTAATGACCTGATAAAAATTCTACGAAAGAGTCTGTAGCCTCCGTCATCTCCATCCCTAGATTGAAGGGGTCTGAAGTTCTTCCTGGCACCCTGCCGGAGGGGAGAGATCACCTTGGAGGCCTTCTTCATCACCATGCCTGCATCCGGTGTGATTCATGAGTAGTTCATCCCTAGACTACAGGTCCATGTAGTAGCTAGATGGTTGGTTCTCCTCCTTTGTGCTACCATGTTTAGATCTTGTGATCTTCGTTCATGATCAAGATCATCTATTTGTAATCCTACATGTTGTGTTTGCGGGGATCCGATGGATATTGAGATGCTATTTTAATTGATTATTGGTTCTATCATGTCTTTGTTATTTGTGATCTTGCATGCTTTCCGTTGCTAGTATCTATCTTGGCCAAGTAGATGCTAGCAACTCCAAGAGGGAGTATTTATGCTCAATAGTGGGTTCATGCCTCTAGTAATCTGGGGAAGTGACAGAAATCTCTAAGGTACTAGATGTTCTTTTGCTACTAGGGAGAAAATAGCAATCCTTTGTCCATAGGGCAATTGTATTGTTTACTTTACACACTTTGCTTAATGCAATTTTCTGTTGCTTGCAACTTAATACTGAAGGGGGTTCGGATGATAACTTGAAGGTGGATTATTAGTCATATATGTAGTTGGATTACGGTCTATGTATAATGTTGTAATGCCCAATGAAATCTCATAAGAGTCAAGATGATTAGTATATGCATGTATGCTTTCTCGATGTTTGTCAATTGCCCCGATGTAATTTGTTCACCCAACATGTCATCTATCTTAAGGAGAATCACCACTAGTGAACTATGGACCCCGGTCCATTCTTTTACCATCAATATACAATCTACTATTTAATGTTTACTGTTTACTTTCTACAAGCAATTACTATCTTCCACACAATATGTTTAATCGTTTGTTTCAGTAAAACCAGTGAGATTGACAACCTCATTGTAAGTTGGGGCAAAGTTCTGTAGTTGTGTTGTGCAGGATTCCAAGTTGGAAAACAACACCTTGGGCTTGTTTCCTTGCTCCTACTGGTTCGATAACCTTGGTTTCATTAGTGAGGGAAAATTTTCTACTGTGCTCATCATACCTTTCTTGGGGTTCCCAACGAGCTCATCACTTTTTGAGCCATCAAGCCTATTTTCTGGCGCCATTGCTGGGGAGTCAAGGACAGCTTCACAAGGGCAGTCCTTCATAACCAATCTCTTTACTTTGTTTTTTTGTTTTTCTTAGTTTATTTTTGCTTTGTTTGTTTGTTTCCTTTATCAAAAACACAAAAAAATTAGTTGCACTAGTTTGCTTCCTTTATTAAAAACACAAAAAAAGACTACTCTTGAAAACACTAAGTTGTGTGACTTCACTAGCACCAACAACAATGATTTCATATGGACAGCTATTGCTCCACCTGTTACTGAAGCTACTTTCTTTGAAATTAAACCTGCTTTCCTCAATCTTGTTATGAAAGAACAATTTTATGGTGTTGGTACTGAAGATGCTGCTTCTCACCTTAATAACTTTGTTGAACTTTGTGAGATGCAAAAACATAGGGATATAGATGGAGATATTATTATTCTTAAATTGTTTCCTTTCTCTTTGAGAGGAAAATCTAAAGAATGGTTGCTATCCCTAACTAGAAATAGTATTGATTCTTGGACTAAATGCAAAGATGCTTTCATTGGAAAATACTATCCTCCTGATAAGATTATATCTATTAGAAGTGAAATAATGAAATTTAAACAATATGATAATGAACATGTTGCTCAAGCTTGGGAAAGAATGAAATCTTTGGTAAAGAATTGCCCCACTCATGGACCGACTGCTTGGATGATTATCCAAACCATTTATGCAAGACCGAATTATTCTTCAAGAAATCTGCTGGATTCTACTGCTGGAGATACCTTTATGACCATTACTTTGTGTGCTACAACAAAGCTTCTGGATAATATGATGGTAAACTATTCTGAATGGGACACTAAGAGAGCTCCACAAGGTAAGAAGGTAAATTATGTTGAAGAAACCTCCTCCTTGAGTGATAAAATTGATGTTATTATGCCTATGCTTGTTAATGGGAAAGCTCATATTGATCCAAATCATGTTCCCTTAGCTTCTTTGGTTTCTCAAGAAGAGCAAGTTGTTGTGAACTTTATTAGAAATAATAATTTTAGCAACAATGCCTATAGGAAATTTTTTGGTAACAATAATTATAGGCCTTATCCTCCCAATATTGGTAATGCTTATGGAAATTCCTACAACAATAATAGAAGTGCACCCTCTAAACTTGAAGTCATGCTTAAAGATTTTATTAGTAAACAAACTGTTTTCAAAACTCTCTAATGCTGAAAGAAATATAGCATCATTACCTGAAGCACAATCTTCTTTGAATAAAATGGCTGCTAAACCTGAAACTATTGAAAATCCCTTTGCTGCTACTAATGCCATAGAAGTTAGAATTGATGAAAATGTTAGACTATTAGCTGAATTGCATGCTAAGTGGGAAACAGAAGATGAAATTTCTAGAAATAGTAGTATTTGTACTATCACCACCACTAATGTTGTAGCTAGAAAACCTAATGAAGTCCCCATTCCTTTTGCAACAATGCCTAAAACCAATGGAACCTTCTCTAATAAAAATGTTGAAATTCTTCAAAATATGGGAAACAATAGCTCTACTACTTTAGATGATAATTATGATTTCGATCTTGATGGTTGCAATATCTCTGCAGTAATTATGTTCCTACAAAAGCTTGCTAAAAGTCCTAATGCTAGTGCTATGAATATGGCCTTTACAAAACACATTACTGGTGCTCTCACGAAAATTAAAAAAAAAGTTGAAACATAAAGCTTCTATCCCTATGAAATTAGAAGATGGTTGGGAACCCATCATTAATATGAAAGTGAATGATTTTGATCTCAAAGCTTCATGTGATCTTGATAGTAGTGTTTCTATTATGCCTAGAAGAATGTATGAAATGCTTGATTTGCCACCATTGTAAGATTGTTATTTAAATGTCCAACTTGATGATAATGCTAAAAAGAAACTCATGGGGAGTGTTAATGATGTCCTTATTATGGTTAACAATGCCTATGTCCCCGTCGATTTCTATAATTTGGATGTTGAATTCAATGCTTCTTGTCCTATTATTTTGGGAATACCTTTTCTTAGAACTGTTGGTGCCATTATTGTTATGAAAGAAGGCACCATTAAATATCAATTCCCACTCAAGAAAGGTATAGAAAAATTTCCTAAGAACAGGGAGAAGATTCCTTTTGCCTCTCCTATTAAAATAAAATTTGCTCTTAATGCTTCTTCACTTGAGAATACTTGATTCTTGCTTCTTATGCCTAGCTCAAAGGCGTTAAAGAAAAGCACTTATTGGGAGTTAACCCAAAATTCGTTAGGAATCTTTTGTTGAGTGTTGGAAGTTAATATCTCTGTAATAACCTCTACTTATAGTTTTTTTGTGTGGTTTTTGTGCCAAGAGTAACCTCTAATGAGAGAGAAGTAAGATTTGGGAAAGTTGCTGTCCCGAAACAGATTTTTGTGCTTCGTTGTAAAAATTCGTAAAATATATCTGTACGTCGGATTGAGATGTAATTTTTTCTGCTTCTGCCCCAGGTTGTTATACAAATTTCGTTAGTTTAACACTTTTCGATTAGAGAAACAGAAGGTCTTCGAAAAAATCGGTTTTTACCTTCTGGTCTGTTTTGACAGATTTCTACCATTATTTGCATTTGCCTCTAAAATCTCTTTCTCTTTGAGTTCTTGCCAAAATTCTTGAACTTTTTAAGGAACTGCTACAATATCTTGTGTTTTAATGGAAGTTTTACTTGTGTTGAAACTAAACCAAAAGACTTATTATCTTGAGTATACTAATGTTGCTAATGAAAATTGTGTGAAGTTTTGTAGGAAGGAAATTTTTAATTGTAGGGAAGAACAATGTGATAAGATGAAGTATGGCCAAAAGCTTAAGCTTGGGGATTCCAACTGTGTCACCCCGAGAAATATCCAAGAAGTACAAGCATCAAAGCTTGGGGATGCCCAAGGCATCCACTTCTTCATCAATAAAAATCGCAGGTTCTCTTCCAAACATTTAATTTTTATTGTTTCATACACAGTTGTGTTATTTTTGGAGCGTCTTTGTTTTTGTTTTTAGTTTTCATTTGCTTAGTTTTCTTGAATAAATTGGTTGGACCCTCATATTCATACATTAGTTTTCAAATAAGTTAGTTTGGATTGGAAAAGAGTAGGAAAGTTCATGCTTATAAGTGGTATAGAAGGAGTCTTGTTTTTGACTATGGCCTAGGCTTTGTCATGTCATGCTTGATATTGTTTTGACTTTATGCTTAGTGATTATTGATGTAGCATGACTTGTTACAATCAATTGAGATTGCTTAATGTGCCTTCAAAAAATCATGTGTTGTTTTAGCATATTAAAGCATAGTATTGTGGTATTCTCCTTTAATCTTTATTTGGGTCGACTTGGCACATTCTCACACCATGTTAAGACTATACCAAGTCACCATAGCCTCTATGATCATTTAGTTTTCGACTTGTGATATCACTTTATGCTTTAATTAATAATGTTTTGTCGCTTTGCATGATTATGGCCATTATTGCTCTCTTAGTTGGTCGCTCCCAGTCTTTTGCTAGCCTCCACACCAAGTATGAGTTCCACTCATGCATCCAACTCCAAACAAAACCAAGTTATTCCAAAGAGTCCATCATGCCTACCTATTATCATTTGCTATTCCAAGTATATTCATGTTTTTATCTACCTTCTGAATTAAACTTGTTATGTGAAAATTAGTGACTAAAGCTCTCATGAACTTGATGGCACACTTTACTTTTCTTGCACTTCATAAACTTGAACCATTGTGCCCATCTGTGTTGCGTATATGCTTATGTTTTGTAAGTTGTGAATTCGCAGAACCATGTTATCATGGGGAACGCTTTCAACATTGCACTTTATTTAGTTGATATCATGTTCTTTTGCTTATGGATCCCGGCGGTGTGAAATGAAAGGGGAGCTTGTAAGGCTCATGGAGTTTGTATATGTGTTAGAGAAACGCATGGGCGGCTAGTCTAAGCCATGCCTAATCATGCTGGAAACCTGCAGCATAACCATAGTGAGCAATCTATGAAGCATCCTCTATAAAAAAGAAGCCTATGCAAATAGGAAAGAGAAAAAAAGAGAAAAAAGTCCTATGCAAATAGGATATAAAAGGATTGCTGAGATGCTCATTGTCTGCTTGCCAAGTCATTTTGATATGGGGAATCTTCCGTATCATCGGGCAAGGGGTACCCTGTTGGCAGTTCTCTATGATACACAATTACTTACAATGACAAGAACTTACCTGTGACTAAACTTGAGTAGCATGAGGAACGGTACTCGTAAGTAAGGGGCATGAGATTTTCAGCTTATAACTTGTCAAGCATATCCTCATATTTGTTCACTTTAACATTAATCACCTAAATATGCTTATGATAGGCGCAATGAGAGCTGAAAGCTAATAAGTACCATAATTTTTGGAAGCCCTTTATGAGACTTGAATCCCTGCTTCCTTCTACGAAGGGCCTTACTTTTACTTTTATGTTGAGTCTCCATCTTCTATCTTTATGCACCTATTAAGAGAGCATAGTGGTCATTCTTAGTTTAATGTGCATTGTCCGAAAACTTGTTGATTGATGCATAACTTTGATATTCATTGTTCTTAAACTATTTGTATCTAGTCACCCTTATGAACTTTGAAGGTGTCCTATGCATTTATGTTTTGCTACACTATGAGGGACAAGCTGAATACCATTATCATTATGTTTGCTATATGTGAAACAAACAAACGTCTTTCAAAGCATTGTTATTCATGAATCCTTTGTTTGTACCTTTTCATGTTACAACATAGTTGCTATGTCTTATTGTTAGAACTATATATTTCATGCTATGTTAAAGTACTATGATCCTAGCTATCAATGTTTTAGAAATACCTTGATCAAGATTGTGATGGTGCATGTCACCTCAAAAATTATTCTTTTCTTTATCACTCACCTACTCGAGGATGAGCAGGAGTTAAGCTTGGGGATGTTGATACATTGTAAACGTATCTATAATTTTTGATGTTCCATGCTTGTTTTATATCTACTTTCTTACGTGGTGTCCACACTTTGGAGTATTTTTACACATTTTCTGGAACTAACCTATTAACAAGATGCCACAGTGCGAGTTGCCTGTTTTCTGCTATTTTTGGTTTCAGAAAAGGTAGTAAGGAAATATTCTCAGAATTGGACCGGACAAAAGCCAAAGTCAATATTTTAGCTGAAGCAACACAGAGTCCAGAGGGGAGACGAAGTAGTGAACCAGGGCGGCCACACCCTAGGGTGGCGCGGCCAGCCCTAGCCGCGCCACCACATGGTGTGGCCCCCCTGGTACTCCACCAACCTTGCCCTTCCGCCTATAAAAGCCTCCCGGGACGAAAACCCTAAGGACCTGATAAAAAAATCCACAAAAGAGCCTGTAGCCGCTGTCAGCTCCATCCCTAGATCAGGAAGGATATGAATCTCTTCCCGGCACCATACCGGAGGGAAGAGATCACCCTGGAGGCCTTCTTCATCACAATGCCTACCTCCAGTGTGATGCGTGAGTAGTTCATCCCTAGACTACGGGTCCATGTAGTAGCTAGATGGTTTGTTCTTCTCCTTCGTGCTACCATTTTTAGATCTTGTGAGCTCCGTTCATGATCAAAATCATCTATTTGTAATCCTACATGTTGTGTTTGCGGGGATCCGATGGATATTGAGACGCTATTTCAGATTGATTATTGATTCTATCATGTCTTTGTTATTTGTGATCTTTCATGCTTTCCGTTGTTAGTAGTTATCTTGGCCAAGTAGATGCTAGCAACTCCAAGAGGGAGTATTTATGCTCGATAGTGGGTTCATGCCTCTAGTAATTTGGGGAAGTGACAGAAATCTCTAAGGTACTAGATGTGCTATTGCTACTAGGGAGAAAAAAGCAATCCTTTGTCCATAGGGCAATCGTATTGTTTACTTTACACACTTTGCTTAATGCAATTATTTGTTGCTTGCAACGTAATACTTCAGGGGGTTCGGATGATAACCTGAAGGTCGATTATTAGTCATAGATGCAGCTGGATTATGGTCTATGTATAATGTTGTAATGCCAATCAAATCTCATAGGAGTCAAGATGATTAGTAATGCATGTATGCTTTCTCAATGTTTGTTAATTGCCCCATTGTAATTTGTTCACCCAACATGTCATCTATCTTAAGAAGAATCACCACTAGTGAACTATGGACCCCGGTCCATTCTTTTACCATCAATCTACAATCTACTGTTTACTGTTTACTTTCTACAAGCAATTACTATCTTCCACACAATACATTTAATCCTTTGTTTCAGCAAAACCGGTGAGATTGACAACCTCACTATAAGTTGGGGCAAAGTTCTATGGTTGTGTTGTGCAGGATTCCAAGTTGGAAAACAACACCTTGGGATTGTTTCCTTGCTCCTACTGGTTCGAAAACCCTTGTTTCATCACTGAGGGAAAATTTGTTGCTGTGCTCATCATACCTTCCTCTTGGGGTTCCCAACGAGCTCATCACTTTTTGAGCCATCAGGCCCACGGGTGAAAATGAACCTGTTGTTTGATAACATACTTCAAAATGTTAAAAAATATTGGAAAAAAATATTTGCATGTAGATGAAAACATTTTATGTTCATACACAAGTTTCCGGGAAAAAGGAACATTTTTGTGCCATTTGTAAAAAAGACAAATTTTGATGCTCCGACATTACTATTCACATGATATTTTTTCTTTTTTCCACAGCCACATAAAATGTTCCTTTTCCTCGAAAACATGTGTGTGGACATATAATGTCCAGATGTGCATGCGTTTACTATTTCAATTTTTTAACATTTTAAGTTTTATCCACTAGTAGAAAACTAGCCTTTGATCCGGGGGCATTACTCCCGGTTTTACTACAAACCAGTAATAATGTCGTGGTCCCAACGGCTAGAACTAGCCGCAGGAGGCGGTGCACATTAGTCCCAGTTCGAACGGACCCTTTAGTCCCGGTTCGTGGAACAAACTGGGACTAAAGGGTTTCAGGCAGGCTGGGGACGGCGCCATCCCCTTTAGTCTCGGTTTGTGACACGAGTCAGGACTAAAGATGGACCTTTAGTCCCGGTTCTTGACACCAACTGGGACTATTGTCTAGGCTATATCATCTTCTCCCTACCCGAGCCATACTCCATTTCAAGTGGGTGGCTCCTCTCTCTTCTTCCTTCAAGCTCGAGTTCATACCCATTTTTTCCTAAAGATTTGTCAAGATTTTGCGGCGCCCCATCTATCTAAAGGTTCTAAAAGGTGAGAAACTCCATCCTTTCAACTCTCATTGCTATATTAATTTCATGCTCTACAAGTAGATGGATTTGTGGATTTAGTTTGGTAGTAATTTTTGCAATAATAGCACTAGATTGATGAAATTTTGTTAATTTGGATTCAATCTATCTTGTATTAATGTAATGAACTCCAAGGTAAATATCATTTTCAATATGTGGATTCTATCTATATCTTGTTTTGGCACATAGTCTCAAAATTATTTGATTCATAGAAGCATAGAGATACATGCATGAGTTCATCATAGCTAGCTGGGCAAAATGCCCTTCTTCTTCTACCTACCTTCAGCAAACTAAAAAAATTGTAACAAAAATAGGGTTAATTCACAAAAGCTTGATAAGAAGACATCATAGTACATCTTCGAGAAGCTCCTCTATGGCGAGGTCCTCGAAGATGTCTGAGGACGTGATCCTAAGACATCTTCGAGAAGCTCCGCCATAGTGGTGTCCCTCTCACACCATCTTGGAGTTTATAACTTCTCAAGCTATAGATTAATACGCCGGGGAGCTAAGAAATTTCAAATATTAGGGAGTGCCTTTATGGCGAGCTCCTCGAAGATGTGTGAGGATGAGATCCTAAGACATCTTCGAGAAGCTCCGTCGTAGTGGTGTGTCCCTGCTCTCACACACCATCTTTTAGTTTATAACTTCACAAGGATGCATCTTGCCTATTTATAGATTGAGCGGCACAACATAGTGTCGACACTCACGACATAATGTCGACACTCGCCCCTGTCATAGTGCCGCCAGCCACCCAAATAGTGTCGGCACTCACTGGCATAGTGTTGACCACTCATGACATAGTGTCGACACTCCCCCATGATGTAGTGTTGTCACCACATCCACGTTTAGTCCCGGTTGGTCCTCCAACCAGAAATAAAGGTTCATCATATCTTTAGTCCTAGTTGTGTGCTTTAATTTTTTTTAGACCAGTACTAATTTTAGCATCATGATTTTGTTTGATGTACTTAATTATATAATGCAGATGAGCCGGAAATGGATGTAAACTCACCGACTCTCTAGCGAGTTCATTAAAGGCATACATTACTTTCTCCTTGTGGCCGAGGCAAACAAGCGGAATGGTTTTATGTCTTGTCCATGTGGTGTCTCCGAATCATAAGGAATACTCTTCTATAAGAGTCCTTCACGGCCACCTGTTTCGGTCCGGTTTCATGACCGACTATAATTATTAGACCAAGCATGGATAAAGAGGGGTTATGACAGAAGACAACAAAGAAAAAGAGAATTATAACCACTACCCTACTATGTCCCTGGAATACGATGGTACTACAATGGAACACAATGATGAAGAAGAAGTTGAAGAACGGGCACCAGATGAGCCTGATGATGATCTTGGTCGGGCCATTGCCGATGAAAAGGGAGAATGCAAAAGTGAAAGGGAGAGGTTGAAGTTTGAGCAGATGTTAGAGAACCACAACAAATTGTTGTACCCAAATTGCGAAGATGGCCACAAAAATCTAGGTAGCACACTAGAATTGCTGCAATGGAAGGCAGACACCGGTGTGACTGACAAGGGATTTGAAAAGTTGCTAAAAATAATCAAGAAGATGCTTCCAAAGGATAACAAATTGCCCACCAGTACATACAAAGAAAAGAAGGTTGTCTGCCCTCTAGGATTAGAGGTGCAGAAGATACATGCATGCATTAATGACTGCATCCTCTGACACGGTGAGGAGTACAAGAATTTGGATGCATTCCCGGTATGCACTGCATTGCGGTACAAGATCAGACGAGATGACCCTAGTGATATTGAGCGCGAGCGCCCCAGGAAGAGGGTTCCTACCAAGGTGATGTGGTATACTCCAATAATACCACGGTTGAAACATTTGTTCAGAAACAAAGAGCATGCCAAGTTGTTGTGATGGCACGTGGAAGACCGTAAGAAAGACGACATGTTGAGACACCCCACTGATGGGTCACAGTGGAGAAAAATTGAGAGAGAGTTCCTGGACTTTGCAAGTGACGCGAGGGACTTATGGTTTGGTCTAAGTACATATGGCATGAATCCTTTTGGAGAGAAGAGCTGTAGTCATAGCACCTGGCATTTGACTCTATGTATCTATAACCTTCCTCCTTGGTTATGCATGAAGCGGAAGTTCATTATGATGCCACTGCTCATCCAAGGCCCGAGGCAACCCGACAACGACATTCATGTGTACCTAAGGCCATTAGTTGATGGACTCCTATAGTTGTGGCACGGACAAGGTGTACGTGTGTGGGATGAGCACAAATAGGAGGAATTTGACCTGCAACTGTTGCTGTTCATAACAATCAATGATTCGCCTGCTCTTAGTAACATTTCAAGATAGACAAACAAGGGATACAATGCATGCATGCACTATTTAGGTGAGACTGAAAGTACAGATTTGGATAAATGTAAGAAGAATGTGTACCTAGGGAATTGTCGTTTTGTTCCACCCACGCACTCCATAAGAAAGAAAGGTAAGCATTTCAATGGTGAGGCAGATCACCGGAGTAAGCCTATTCACCGTACTAGTGATGATGTGTTTGATATGGTGAAGGATTTAAAAGTAATCTTTGGAAAGGGTCATGGTAGACAATTTATTCCAAAGGACGATGGAGGACACACACAAGAAATCTAAATTTTGAGAGCTACCCTATTGGAAAGTCCTAGAGGTCCGCTCTGCAATTGACGTGATGCACCTAACGAAGAATATTTGCGTGATGTTTCTAGGCTTCTTGGGCGTGTACGGTAAGAATAAAGATACACAGGAAGCACGGCAAGACCAGCAAAATACCGAGACGGCATGCATCTAGAGTGGTTTCAAGGCACTGCCAGCTACGCTCTTACCAAAGAAGAGAAGGAAATATTTTTTGAAGTCCTTTACAGTATCAAGGTCCCGGCTAGCTTCTCGTCGAATATAAAGGGAATGATAAATATGGCAGAGAAAAAATTTCAAAACCTAAGGTCTCATGACTGCCACGTGCTTATGACACAATTGCTTCCGACTGCATTGAGGGGGCTTCTACCAGAAAATGTTCGACTACCCATTGTGAAGCTATGTGCATTCCTCAATGCAATTTGTCAGAAGGTAATCAATCTAGATAGTCTACCAAGGTTACAGAAATATGTGGTCCAATGTCTTGTTAGCTTTGAGTTGGTGTTCCCACCATCCTTCTTCAATATTATGACGCACCTCCTAGTTCACCTAGTCAAAGAGATTAACATTCTCGGTCCTGTATTTCTACACAATATGTTCCCCTTTGAGAGGTTCATGGAAGTCTTAAAGAAATATTGCCATAACCGTGCTAGGCTAGAAGGAAGCATCTCCAAGGGATATGGAACAGAGGAGGTCATTGAGTTTTGTGTTGACTTTATTCCTGACCTTAAGCCCATCGGTGTTCCTGAATCACGATATGAGGGTAGACTGAGTGGAAAAGACATGCTAGGAAAGAAAGCAAGGAGATCTATGGACAGGCATTCTCTCACTAAAGCACACTACATAGTTCTACAAAGTTCCACCTTGGTGGCTCCGTATATCGAGGAACACAAGAATATTGTACACTCCAACAACCCGGTTAAGTCTGACTCCTGGATTAGAGATGAACACATGAATACTTTCGACAGTTGGCTACAGACACATCTCATGAATGACATCACTATTGGAGATCAGCTGTACTTGTTGGCCAGGTCACCATCTTCGACTATATTGACTTTCCAAGGGTACAAGATAAATAGAATACATTTTACACGATCGCCCAAAATAAAAAGAGCACCAACCAAATCAGTGGTGTCCGATTTGATGCAACAGACGAGAATGGACAAAAGGACACATATTATGGTTACATAGAGGAGATATGGGAACTTGACTATGGACCTTATTTTAAGGTCCATTTGTTTCAGCGCAAATGGGTCAAGATGATAGGAGGCGGGGTTGAGGTAGATAAGAAATACGAAATGACAATAGTGGATCTCAACAATCTTGCGTATAGAGATGGACCATTCATCCTAGCCAATGATGTGGCTCAGGTTTTCTATGTGAAGGACAAGTCTACCAAACCAAGAAAAGGGAAATATAAGCAAAAGAATACAACATATGATGAGCCAAAGCGCCACATAGTTCTTTCAGAGAAAAGAAACATCGTGGGAGTGGATGACAAGACAGACATGTCAGAAGATTATAATAAGTCCAATGAAATTCAGCTAGTCATAGTGAACACTGACCCAAGCATCCCGTTAAGTAAGGAAGATGCGCCATGGTTATGGACTAGAAGAAAACCCCAACACTAGATGTGTGGATGTTGGTGATGTATAATAATGTATTAAACCTTTCTTTTTAGTGATCAGCTTATATGGATATGAAGTGTCTTGATCTCAATAGGTAGTTTTGCAACTTGCTGTGACCAACACCCAAGACATTTAATAATATTAAAAAGTAAAAATTAGTCATAACCATGTCTAGCCCTACAGTACATAGCTTTAGGGTCGTCTTCGGAATCGTCATCATAGTCGTCGCTAGTAGCACACGGCTGGATCCTCAGCCCTTCCCCAGCTTGTGCATAGGGGGAACGGGGGAGGGGACACCTGCCACTCCAGCCTCGGATTTAGGAAGCGCAGGGGAGGGAGCTCCCGGATGACGACATCACTACACCCTCAGCCTTCACCACCACCACCATTCTTGTGGCTCTGTGGCTGCTGAAAGTGCGGGTACCACAGGCGAGGATGATCTCCCATGGTGATGTAGCGCATCACGCTGGCGATAGTCCGGTTCTCCCACCACATGCAGTGGCAGGCTTTGTTGTGGTTCACTAGGGCAGGCCGCCACACTCGTACCTAGCGAGCTCCCTTTCCCACCAGTTAGCAAAGAAGGCATTCCAGGTGCCGTAGTTGTCGGGATCCTAATGGGGATCCATCCGCTCCTCCAGCATGAGCTCGAGATAGAAGTGGTTCGTGATGGCTGCTTGGCGGGCGTAACCTTGAGGCACAGGAGAGACAGGAACCCCTCCAGCGCTCAACATCTAGCCGGCGGGCAGCCGGTACCTTGGTGGGCATGGGTAGCTGGAGGCGCACAATGCCTCAGTCTCCTCGAGGGTCAGAAAGGCCCAGTAAGCAGTTCCCATACTTGTGAGAGAGGAAGGTGGATGTGTGGATGGCCATGGCGGTCGACCTAGATATAGAGGGAAATGGCGAGAAAACACGGCGGGAAAACATGGCGGGAAGTTAGGGGAAATGGTGGAAAATATCTTTAGTCCCGGTTAGTGGCTCCAACCGGGACTAAAGGCCCCCAAAATATCTTTAGTCCTAGTTACTAGTTTGAGTATGAAATATGATATTTATAATGGGTAGATTATTTTTTTGTGAATATTTTGGTATATTATATGTATTTTTCTGTTTTTTAAATAATAAAATATGTTTTTTCCAAGAATTATACTAAATAGAATATTTGCTAAACAATAAATTATTTCATTTAAGTTATATAATAGAGTATGATAATAGATTTAAATTATAGATCTTCTTTTTCTAAAAGAATTGATAGATAATACATAATTTTCTAAAAATTATACATCATTTTCATTTTGGCACAAAAAAACCCTTTATCCCAAACCGGGGCTAAAGGTACCCTTTAGTCCCGATTTCTATCTCAAACAGGGACTAAATGGGTGTGGCCGACACGCGAAATGCGACGGTTGAAAACACCTTTAGTCCCGGTTTGAGATACAAACCGGGACTAAAGGGTACCCTTTTGTCCCGGTTTGTATCACAAACTGGAGCTAAAGGCTTTGGGGTATAAATACCCCCTCCTCCACCCCGGTTCTAGAAACGAACCAGAGAACAAACCTATCATCTTCCCGATGAAGCTCCACCGCCCGCGCTAGTGGAGGAGGAGTCGTTCCGCCATGCCGCGCCGTTCCGCCGCGCTGACCGTCGCCCCGCGCCCGTGGAGACCGCCGTGATGCAGGGTTTAGTTTAGTGTATTTAGGAATTGTTTAGTGTTTAGGGTTTAATTTAGTGTATTTAGGAACATTAAGTGTATTTATGAATGGAGTATTTAGGAATGTTTAGTGTATTTAGAAATTGTTTAGTTTATTTAGGAATGTTTAGTGTTTAGGGTTTAATTTAGTGTATTTAGGAATGTTAAGTGTATTTAGAACTAGAGTATTTTAGAAATGCTGTATTTAGGAATGTTAAGTGTATTTAGAAATAGAGTATTTAGAAATGGTGTATTTAGAAATGGACTATTTAGAAATGGAGTATTCAAAAACCGGTACTAAAGGATGGGGGGTATAAATACCCGCCCCTCCACCTAGGTTCCAGATACGAACCAGATACCCCGGTTTAATTTAGTGTTTACGTTATATGATTGTTTATGTTAGGATTTAGTTATGTCGCGTCCTCATCGTCCACTCGACGACAACAGCGGAGTACTGGACTCCGCCGGGGCCAGGGATGTCCGAGCCTAGGCTCCGCCGGGCTGACACTGGGAGGTGCTACCTGCTAGGACTCGTAGCTTGGTGAGAAATCCGGGTATCGTCGTCGACCAAAAGCTTCTTTGGTGGTGGTCACGTGGTCCAGGAGCGATGCAGAGGGAGCCGGTCCCCGAAGAGCTGGTACGTCATCATGTCAGGGAGGAGAACAAGCACGTCCGCCGATATATGGCTATTTTGGAGATCATGTTCTCCAATACCTGGTAGGTTCTTCACGGATCTCACCCGAGCTATTATCCGGTGGTGGTTCCTTTTCTCTGGG
Source organism: Avena eriantha (assembly GCA_910589775.1). Taxonomy (NCBI): domain Eukaryota; kingdom Viridiplantae; phylum Streptophyta; class Magnoliopsida; order Poales; family Poaceae; genus Avena; species Avena eriantha. The sequence continues at coordinate 182,241,190 of OU342746.1, forward strand.
TGTACACCTCCCGTGGCTCAGGACCCGGTAGTCGACGTCTAGTTTGAGATGAGCGAGAGGTATTATTGTACTTTATCTTATATTTATTGTACTTTATCTAATATTATTTTTGTATTATCTGGATTATCCAAGATGTTGTATGCAATAGTTTCCTTATTAGTACTTAATCTTTCTTTTGTATCTAAGTTATCACAATTGTAATATTCTTTTACTTAATGCAAAATTGTTTTATCTTTCTTCTGTATTAGTTAAGCTATGGATGGTAGAGACAATGAAGATATGGTGCTCGACATGATGGATAGTGTACTAGAGGTTATTACAATGGCACAGACGACGGTGGAGATGATGGCTCCCAGTATCTGAATTTGTCTGGAGGAGACGATACTTGAGACGATAGTGGAGACGACGGTGGAGACCATGGTGGAGACCATGGTGGAGACGAGGGTGGAGACTCCTTAATAACAAAGTTCGGTGAGGTATATAAAGCCTCTGCCGATCACTAGTAGATGCATTAATTGATTCATATATATATATACTAACGAATGTTTCTTCTCTTAGACCTCCGCATCAGGCCAATCTTCTGCAAAAAACGAGGCCCGGCCAAAAAGTTGGCCGCTGATGTCTGTTTCACAATTGACCTAGTCTTTGAGCTAGGTCAACCATTGGAGTCCATAGAGAGCGTAAATGCATTTGTACATCAATGTAGAGTGATTGTTAGGGATACCATCGATCACCACTTGGGAGTGGAATAAGCCAGAAAATAAAAGGGATCTAGCTAGAGCTAGTTTTGTCGACGGCAGAGCCAAAGATTGTCTTTGGAATTATCTGATGACACATTTCACCCTACCAATCTTGCCGACAGATGATCTCACATAGAAAATGAGGTTGAAAGTCAAGGAGTGGGCTCTTAAGAAGATGGGCACACAATTCAAGGACTAGAAGAAAATATTATACCAATAGTATGTCAAGGCAAAAAAAAATCTCCTGAATTCACTAGCGCACTAGAGAAGTTGCGGGATAACTAGGCCACATTTGTGGAATACAAGAAATCGGAACAATCTCAGGCAAGGTCGGCAAAGAATAAGCTAAATGCTTCCAAAAAGAAATATCACCATCATACGGGGACAAGTGCCTACAGGAGTGCCATGCCTAAGTGGGATAAAACTGAGGCTGACCTGGCAGCTAAAGGGGTCACTCTATCTACCAGTAGTTGGCCCTTGGGGTCAAGAAATTGGATACTTGGGCATGGGGGGTCGTATGTCCCAGAAACAGGAGAGATTGTTGCAAAAGAAATTGTTGAACCCAAGAATGCACTTATTAAAGTGATAAAAGAGGTTAAAGAGGGAAAGTTTGTTCCCGACAGAGAGAATGACGAGCTGATAGAGGCCGTCGGGAATCCTGAAAAGGTCGGACGAACACAAGGATTCGGACCTTCCTATCCATGGGTTATTGGGTTTCCCGAGGACATTTACACTTACAGAAGCCGAGCGAGGAAACTGAAGCGGCAGCAGGCGGATGAGGCAGAGCGGTTGGTGAAGGTTGAAGCCCTGTTGTTGCAGCAGTAGGAGAAGATTAATGAACTTAGATGACTAGCCCGACAGCAAGATCATGCACTCGACAGTACGGCTGGCCCATCTCAACGGAAAAGCAGCGTGGCTTCCACAGAGGTCTAGGCTAATGATGCAACAATGGATATCTACGTCGTGGATGCAATCAAGGAGAAGACTAGTTGTGAGCTGCATGTTGAACTGAAGAACATATCCATGAAGGTGATGGTCAGCTTTGCTTTACCTTCTGCACCGGGAGTGACCTACCATTGCAATCCGATTCCAGCTGGCTATGCTCGTGTCAGTGTGGATGAAGTTCAACCGTTATTTTAGTCACTACAGTTTGACATCCCTAGAGGTGAAGGGGAGACTACACTGGGAGAAGTCACGAGTGGCTTCATTCTTTGTAAAAAGGAATACATCAAGTTTCTAGGCTCGGCGCCAAGGCCACCATCTCCACCGAGAAGCAATCCATCACCTCCAAGGCCACTGTCTCCTCCGAGTCCATCGTCTCCACCAAGTAGAACTCCACCACCTCCAAGTCCACCCCTCCTCGAGAAGGACCGCAGCGCGGGTCCATCTCGATCTATGGCACCTCAGTAGCCTCCACCCACTAAGGCCCAAAAGCGGAAGATAACCACCGCTTCGTTGAGGGATAACCGACGTGGAAAGTGACAGTTGTTTCCCCTCCTAAGAGTATCGTCGGCTCCTCCCAAGAGGGCTTATGACTTGACTAATGAAGAGACCAAGGCGGTCGTAGATGCCGAAGTGGATGCCTTTTTTAAATAGAAACAACCCGAGCCAAAGGTCCCAGTAGATCCGTTAGTCAAGGAGAACTTTAGGAAATTTCTGAAGCATCCATCCCAAGCTCAGATAAATACGCGAGATGACTATACACGCTGTCTTGTGAAGACAGTGAAACAGAAGAGACCAAGTGGTAAAAGAAGCATTAAAAAGACGTTCCCTAGCTCGGAGAACAAGAAAAGCAATCGATCCCCCCGCTCAAGGTTTCATCTGAACATCAACTATATGGGGGAGACACTTTGGATATCCAAACAGCTATTGCATTGGCCGAGCAATGTAATATGTCTCTTGATGATGTTCTTGGCAATGCAGACTTCACCATAATTGTTGTAGCACGGCAATATGTCTATGGGTAGCCTTTAGTCAGTTCTGAGAGGTTCTGGGATCTTCCAACAAAAATGTGACAATTGCATGCATGGTACATTAAAGCCGCAGAAAAAGGGCAATAATGGATCATACCAAAAGTTGGAGAGGAGCATTACTTCACTAAAGACGAGGTCCATGTTGAACCTTCACAAATCTTTTAGTTATTCAATCAAAGGGATCTCAACAAATATAGCCTCAGTTGCTATTGTCTGTAAGTGATTAATTTATTGATGTAATTAAGTCTCTAGCTCAGCTTGTTCAACTCAGTATCGGTAATTATCCTCATTATATTCTTTTGTATGCTATGATGCAGATTGAAGATTCTCGAATGTAAAAAAGGGAGTATCCATGGATTTGGGTTCATTGACACAAATCGAGTTAATGAAGCTATGCTAAATATGAAGCCCGAGGACATGGAGCGTAACTTGCTCTGGTTTCTCAAGAAGCAGCATTTCTGTAAGGAAATACTATTTCCTTACCACTTCGGGTGAGAGTGTTTCTGCCTTGTACACATTAACTTCTGCTTACTCGCTGTTCAATATAAATGATGAGTTACTAACATATATAAACCTTGCGTAGCTTTTAATGGATTCTTCTAAGCATTTCCATTGACTTGGGAAGAGTTCCAATCATGGACTCATTACAGAAGGATATGGAAGTGTACCGCAGCATGATCGATATGCTCCAGACGTAATTTCAATCATTATTGCACTAAATTGGTCTCTTTTGTTTATTTTTTGAGATTTCAAGTAATTATTAACTCATTCATTCATTTTATTTGTCAAACAATGTTTGGACACGGTTCAAGACTGTGGTCCATGGTCAATGGCGTGAGGAGCTGATTTTTAGACCGATCTCGGTAAGTAGTACGATATCGGTCCGCACATCTCTTTAATTCTAGTTTCTATACATTTATCATGCATGCTTGAGTTATTATTTGATTGAATTTGATTCTTGTAAAGTGCACGAGGCATCCACAGGGCACTAATCTATGTGGATACTATGTTTGCGAGTGCATTCGCGTTATGACTACTGAGAAGTCCTTGGAAACTTTTGGAGTACGTAAACAATATATTCACAATGTATTTCTATTACAATAATTTGTGTTGAGTTCCATATTTTTTATGATGATTGATCTTATTCATATTGATCTCCTTCTTTATAGTTGGATGCGATACGGCAAAAGCTCCTACCATAAGACCGCCTACTAGCAATCCAAGAGGAATTGGCGGGATTTCTGGTTGAAGATGTCATAGACCCATACGGAGAATACAGTCTAGATAGACCCTAAAACATCCATGTAATGATCTCCATATGTAATCAAATAGATAGGCTCTGGACCCGGTTGGGACTTGTATACCAAATTGTGTATATGTATGTATGTATGCTCGTAAGAGAAATTATATTATATGCATAAATTATATCATATGCATCAACATGTACAAGTACTATGTAGTAGAGTCGTGTATGTATACGAAAACTTGTTTGAAATGAAAACACAGAATGAAAAATAATTAAACACAAAACACAAAATGAAAAGGAAAACACAAAACCCTAAAACCCCATCTCCTGTCGCGGCAGCCAAATGGCCCAAAACGCTGTCGTGGCAGGTAACCTTTAGTCCCGGTTCGTGTTACGAACAGGGACTAAATGTTCTCCAGCCCAGCGCACGGCACGGGGCCACGTGGTAGACCTCTAGTCCCGGTTCGTAACAGAACCGGGACTAAAGGTTGAACCTCTAGTCCCGACACCGCAGTCCTGGTTTGGCAACCGGTACTAAAGGCCCTTACGAACCGGGACTAGAGACATGTTTTCTACTAGTGATCTTACATACATTTCTTATAATATTCATTTGCACCCATAAGCCAAAACGCCACCTCCCCCAGAATGGAATCACAGCAAGAGACATGGATAGTGGTTAGGAAGCTGCAATCTGAACCAGCTAAGAGCAAGTCTAACAGCACCCTTAAAGGGTGCAAACCCTTAAAATAAGCGTCACTATAAGGGTTTCGGCGAAAAATCGGTGCCGACCAGCACCCTCAAATCAGACGATCCGTAAAAAAGGGCTCGACTCATAAACCCTCTTCTAGCCTATACATAGGAGGGTGGAGAGGGCGATCCGAGCGTCGGCCCTCACTCGCACCAACCCTAGAGCACGCTGAATCTTCAGGACGAGCTCGCCCACATCCGCCGCCCCCTCTCTCTCGTGCCGCCGCCGCTAGCCACCCGAATCCACCTCCCCCGCCGCCACCGCTAGGAACCCATTCCGGCCATCCTCTCTACCTTCCGCGCCCCGCCTCCCCAAGCCCCCGCCACCGCCCGCTCCATCCAGGATGAACTCGGATGACCACCAAGATCTATCTGATTTGTCCTCCTCGTCGGAAGATTTCGACATCGAGGAACTGCTCCATGACGATGACGACTGGGAGGTGGCCCTTCTCCTCCTCGCCGTTAAGGAGCACGAGGACCGGTTCCTCGGCCACGCCAACTTGATGCAGAATATTCTGTTTCATGGGTTCTGAATAAGGGCATTGATCTCCGCCGGCTCATTTTAGCCTGTAAACAGAGGGTACAGGCGTCTTTACTCGCGTTTTACGGGCCAAACGAATAAGGACGTTGTTAGTCATGATCTAACTAGACAAGTAGAGAGATCATTTTTTCTAACTCTATCTATAGAAGCATAAGTTTGAAGAAGGAAGGATCCCTTCCCTGATGAGAATCCCGTCCTCTCAAGGGTGAAATGGGAGGAAAGGAAAGGAAATTCGAAGAGGTCAGCTTGTGATCATGCCAGGTTAGATTGCTAAGTCGTACTGATGAGAACCACCTAAGTAGTGACCTCTATTTCATTATTCTTTTGGAAATGGGCACTTTATTACTTTCATAATGTTTACACCCGGCCTCTACATAACTGAGATGCACACAGCCAACAACTCATACAAAAGTTAAACTATAGAGTAGTACACAAAAGGAAAACTTCAACATTGACACCAACACAACAATAAGGTAACTCAATCCGCAGATCACGCGGCCATCCATGTCGGGAAAATTATCCCTCGCCGTAGCCTCCAATCGTGTACACCCCTCCACAAACAAATTGCGGAACTCGAACCTCTGTAGGATAGTCTAGGACCGAAGGAGAGCCGTAGCGTGATGGATAACTTGCAACGTTGAAGACACATTAGAATTAAAAATCTTGTCATTTCTACATAGCCACAGCGACCAAATAATGGCAAGCGCTCCCACCCTAAACAAGATCCTATATTTATCATTCGTCCCATACAACCAGTTACCAAATACATTGGCCACCGATCGTGGGGGAGATAAACCAGAGGCAACTTGGATGATTGACCATATATCACGAGCAAACTTGCATTGGAAGAACAAATGTTTGATAGTCTCGTCCTGATGACAAAACACACATTGTTTGCTTCCATGCCAATTTCTCCTAACAATATTATCTTTAGTTAGAATTACCCCTTTACGTAGATACCAAGCAAATATCTTTGTTTTCAAAGGGATTTTCATTTTCTAGATTTTACTATTATCATCGACTGAAATATTAGGTTGGACCAAAGCTCTATACAACGAGTCCACAGAGAAATTACCGCTCTCATGTAGTTTCCATCGGAACTCATCTACACCCTCCGACAATTGAATCGTGGATAATCGAATTAACAGATTATTCCACGATACTAGTCTAGGGCTAATGAGACTTCTTCTGAAAGATACATTAGGCAGAGTAGTTTCAAAAACGGGAGAAAGGGTGTCCCCTTTGTGTCTAACAATCGAGTAAAGAGCCGGATATTGTTCTCGGAGAGAATGATGACCAAGCCATTTATCTTCCCAGAGTCTAATTTGAGATCCATCCTTAATATTAAACGCACCAAATCGGAAAAAATATTTCTTGGATGCCATAAGTCCAACCCAAAAATGCGAATCTCTAGGTTTCCATACCAGTTGAGACACAGCTTTGGATCCAACATATTTTCTCCAGATTATAGTTTGCCAGACTCCCTCTTCAGTGAGTAGCTTAAATAGCCATTTACCTAAGAGGGCGGTATTTTTGACTTGAAGGTCATGTATACCAAGTCCACCGTATTCTTTTGGTCGGCAAACCACATTCCACTTGGTCAGTCGATACTTTTTATTTTGACTATCCTCTTGCTAAAAGAATCTTGATCGTAAATAATCCACTTTATTCAAGACCCCTTTTGGCAGTTGGAAAAACGAGATCATATATAGTACCATATTTGTAAGTACTGAGTTTATGAGTACCAGTCTTCCTCCAAGGGATAGTAACTTGCCTTTCCAACTATTAAGACGTTTTTGGAGTCTTTCCCCAACGAGTTTCCATTCAGCAATAGTGAGACGCCGATAATGTATCGGTATACCCAAATAGTTGATTGGAAATTGCCCATGTTCACAGCCGAGAAGTTCAGCATGCAGGTTGCCTTGCTCTGGGCCTCGCCAAAACAATACAATTCACTCTTATGGAAATTAATTTTCAATCCATAGAGTTGCTCGAAGGCAGAAAGTATTAACTTCAGGTTCTTAGCTTTCTCTATATCATGTTCCATAAATAGAATTGTGTTGTCAGCATATTGAAGGATAGACAGTCCTCCATCCACCATATGTGGGACTAAGCCTACAATTTGGCCCTCAGCTTTTGCCCTCTCAATAATAATAGCCAACATATCCGCCACTATATTAAATAGTATCGGCGATAGTGGATCCCCTTGCCTCAACCCCTTCTTAGTCTGAAAGTAATTGCCTGTATCGTCATTGACTTTTATGGCAACACTACCACTAGACACAAAGGATTGTATGAGAGCGCACCACTCATTTGAAAAGCCTTTCATTCTGAATGTTTGCTGAAGGAAAGACCAATTAACTTTGTCATAGGCCTTCTCAAAATCAATCTTGAACAGTACCCCATTTAGTTTTTTGGAGTGTAGCTCATGGATTGTTTCGTGAAGGATTACCACACCATCCAAGATGTTTCGTCCTTGCATGAAAACAGTTTGAGAAGGCCGGACAACATGATGGGCAACTGAATTTAGTCCAGAAGTGGCAGCTTTTGTGAAAATCTTAAAGCTAACGTTAAGAAGGCAGATATGTCGATGTTGTATATGCTCTGAATTAGTAACCTTAGGCAGTAGAATTATATTGCCAAAGTTTATTCTAAAAATATCAAGTTGCCCATCATGCAAAAAACTAAATAATTCCATCAAGTCCATTTGAATTATTTCCCAGAAATGTTGGTAAAATTCTGCTGGAAAACCATCAGTACCTGGTGCCTTGTTATGCTCCATCTGGAAAACTGCTTTCTTAACCTCTTCCTACGAATGAGGGGCGGTCAGAAAGCTATTTTCCTCGACAGAAACCTGTGGAATGTCCGCAGTTTGACCCTCATCTAGAGTGAAAGAAGTCTCTGGTGATGGCCCAAACAAGGATTTGTAATAACTAGGAATGTAGGACTTGAGATGTTCCTGGCCCTCAATGATACCTTCATCCTGGTTGAGAGAGTGAATACATTTTTTCTTATGCTTGCCATTGGCAATAGAATGGAAATATCTTGTATTCGCATCTCCCTCCAAAATAAATTTCGCTTTGGAGCGTTGATACCACTTGAGTTCCTCCTCACGCAAGAGTTTGGCCATCTCCGCATTTGATTGGCTTTTGAGCTCAATCTCCTGTGCAGATAATGGTCTAACTTCCAAAGTGGCTTCAAGGTCATCAATAATAGAGGAAAGGCAAATTTTCTCCTTTTTCAGGATGCCAGCAGTATGTCGAGCCCATCCACGAAGGAAATTATGTAGAGCACGTATTTTGTTATTCCATCGTTGAATAGGTGTATGACCACCGACCGGTTTATCCAAATTACCTTAACCAACTTAGAGAACCCGTCACAAAACAACCAGCCTAGTTCAAATTTGAACTCGTGCCTGGTATGTCGTGGCGGCGACCCAACAGTTAAAAGAAGAGGGGCGTGATCTGACAAAGCCTCAATACGTTCAAGAGCCCTTGCGGTTACCATGGGATACTTCTCTTCCCATTCGGTATCCATAAGTACCCTATCTAGTTTTTTGTATGTCGGCTCCGGAAGACTATTTTCCCAAGTAAATTGTCTTCCTAACATTGTAACCTCTCGCAAGTTCAAGTTGTCTATGACAACATTAAACAAGAAGGGCCAATGACTATCAAATTTTCCCCGACTTTTCTGATGAGGGTATCTCATCAAATTAAAATCCTCACCTATAAGAATAGGGTACGGATTGTCCCGTGTAATATTTACCAACTCACGCAAAAAATCAGCTTTAAAAACTTCCTGGGCAGCTCCATATACGGGGACTAGAGACTATGTGAAATTATCAGCCTTGTTGCGGACATGGAGTTTAATAAAAAAATCTCCAACCGAACTAGCTAAAACTTCCATCGTTTCATCTCGTACGCCTAACAGAATTCCCCCGGAACGACCACGTGGTGGACGAGATACCCACGTAAAGTCCACTCCACCAGAAAGGCGGTTGAGTAGAGCTTGTGAATAGTCTCGTCTACCCGTCTCAGAAATACCCAGAAAATCCAAACGATGATCTCTCACACAATCGGCAAAAAACAAATGCTTAGCCAAGTCACGAAGACCTCTGCTATTTGAAAACATGCCATTCATTGAGAAACAATAGGTTGTTTGGATATACGAGGTCTCTTCCGAAACTTCTGGCTCTTTGATTTCCGACTTGAGGCTTTAAGCTCATACAAAGCATCAAGCCCCGTCTCATCAAAGCCCACATCCGACACTTCACCGACTAAGTGAGAAAGGAGTTGACCATCTACGTGGCATGCCACTCCTCCTCCTCAGATGGTAAATAATCAGGTAATAATGAAACTTTAGGAGTAATCGTTAAACGGTTAACCTCCATATGTCTCAGAATAGAACTAGAAATATTAACTTCCGCTACAGAACTACCCATCTTAATACCAACACCGGAAAGCTTATCAACAATCACAGGATTAGAGAAAGAAAGGAATGACTTCCAAGAACTCTTAGTACCCTGCGGATCAAGGTTCATTTCCGCCTTCCTCCTCATAGCCTTACCCAGCGAATCCTCATCCGTAGCGGAAGCACCTAGAGCATCGGTGTTGTGTCGAAGGCTGCGTCTCGATGGGGTCCCGTCCACCGACCCCTTGCGACCCAGTGCAGCCGCGTCAGCCCTAGGCGAGCCCGACCCCTCCTGGGTCAGGGTGCCATGGCCAAACCCCGACCCCTCCTGGGTCGGTGCACCACGTCGCAGCCCCAGCTGGGACTGTGCGCCCTCGCCCGCCTGGTCCGCCAGGTCAAAGTCCAGCGGAGGAGTCCCCGACCCCTCCTGGGCCAGGGCTCCCCCACCAAGTCGCGCCATCAGAGCCTGGGAGGTGCGGGTCGTCAGCCCCTCCTGGGCCAACCCCGCACCATGCAGCAGCCCCACTTGGGCCACCATCACGTCCTCGCGCGCAGCAACAAATGTCCCATGCTGAAATGACCGCTCGTCCCGGCCCACCACGTCCACAGCCGGCGCTGCAATGGTCCCCGGGGAAGCTCCCGAGGGCGAGACCACGTCCCCACACGGAATAGTTCTGCCGAGCACATTTGGACGAGATCTGGCAGGAGACGGAGACTCCCTATAGGGCCGAGCCAAGTGCAACGCCTCCTGAAGCTGAGAGTGAGTGACCCTCGGTCCTGCCCCATGGGCGAAACCCCACGAAGAGGTGAATCAAGCGGCAGGACATCCAACAAATCCTTTCCACGCGGCGTAACCGGAGAGGAGTTGAAAGGGGTGACATCATACACCTGAACAGCAGACTGACATGAAGAGGCTGAAGCAGAAGCACCCTGTCCAGAAGGCTGCACAGCCGAAGTCCCACCCGCCGGTGGTGCAGGAGCCGCCTCAGAAGTATCCATCACATCATCTCCACTCGGCCCATCACCATCATCCCCAGAACCATCAGGGCCCTTCCTCCAAAGAAATGGCGAGAAGTCAGGCTCCAGCACAAAACCAGCAGGCTCAATACGAAAACGTAGCTCATAACCCTTCAGCAGCACCACTGCATCAGAAGTAAGATAAGATCCCAGTGCATCCTTCTTCAGAAAAACAGAGACATCAAACATCCCAACCAATATACGAACCAGGCCTCTCCGCCTAAGACACAACAAATCCACATCTATAGGGCTACCTAGAAGGGATCCGACCGCCCACAAGCCCAGAAAAGTCCACAGCGAATGAGGTACCCCCTCAGCATGTAACCAAACCTGATGCAATTCACACTTATGAGGCACCTCCTGAATCATATAAGCAGAGACCGTCAGCCGGGTCTTTCCAAGAGGCATAGAAAACTTACTACCATCCACCCTGTCAAGGTCCTCGAAGGTAGGAAAACTGACAAGGAAATCATTGGTCCCATGCTTAAGAGCCTCCCACTTCCATTGGTCTTTTACCTGGCATATCCTAGTGATCTGTTGTTGCACCACATCAGCAGTAACTGGCTCCCCCGAAACCTGAACCAGCACAATAGGGGTCTTATTGGTCCCTAGGTTAGGGCGTACCACGCTATCAGGAATCTGCACAAAATGTGTCTTATCATTTCCCACCCCGACCATGTAAGTTGTGGGATGGGGTTGCTTCAGAACCGGGCACCTGAGAGTAGGGTGGGATGGCACATCACAAATATAACAATAATGTGTTGCCTTACAATCCTTTGACGCATGAGAATCCGAAGCACACTTCCAGCACCTAACAACTTTCTTATTCTTCTTAGGCGCGTTCCCAGGCGCCAGCGCCCCTTGTGACCTGGCCAGGACATTTGAGTCCACACTCAGCTGCATGCCCTGCATCCCACCCTGCTCAATGGGATACTGAGGTGGGGTAAAGGACAGATGAGGAAACCCGAACTGCTGCTGACCCTGCACCTGAGGCTGAATCGGCTGGTATTGCGGATGCACGAACGCCCCAAGAGTCCCTGCCAGCTGCGGCTGACCTTGAGCAGGTTTCTTCTTCTTCTTTCTCTTAGGCACAGCAGGAGCGGAAGAAGTAGCACCGGCCACTGTTGGGGATATACTTTCCGGGTATCCTCACTGACCAGGGTGGCCCACTTCGGGTTAGAGCTTTGCTTCAAGGGCGGCCCAGTTAGGGAGAGAAGACGGAGTCCAATCCAACTACGGGAAGGCCCAGAAGACTTACCGACTTAGGCCCATAATGTTACTTGTAGTTCAAGATGTACTTTGTAACCAACTCTTAGTCGTAGCCGGATTGATCTCTCTTGTAAACCCTAGGCCAGATATCTATATAAGCCGTCCTAGGGAGAGCCTTTAGGGCAACTCAATCCTTTAGACCTTCAACTCGCACAGGCGAAACCCTTGTAACCCATATTCCGGTTCTGCCGCATTACTGGATTGCTAGCAGGAGTAGGGTCCGTCCAAAGCCGGCGGATTTGAACCTGGGTAAACTTGTGTGCTCAACGTCCCAGAACACCGTACGTCTCACACCCCTCTCTTCCGCACGCCTCGAGGACCCCCTCATGGCGTACTTGTCCTCGAACCGATGAAAGTTGGCGCCCACCGTGGGGCAAGTGAGCTTCGGATCTATGTTCCGAGCGGAATCTGCAAGAATCGGAATCGGCAAGACCATCGCCATCGGTCACATCCTCTACGCCAGCGACGTCCCTCTCATCGTTCTCGACGAGACTTGGATTCCGGCTAGGTAGGCCGTGACTGCCTATACAATCATGTCTTTCGGTGAGATCGATGTTTACTCGGTTTCGCTGAACCTGCCCAACCCACCCCAGCGGTGATGATAGAGGCAGAAGAAACTTCTGGGTCCCCTTTGTCTGCGGAGGCGGCAGAGTTCCGGATCTCAGAAAACCCTAATCCCACCCAGCCCGCACCAGTTGCGGAGATGGTGGAGAAATCCGAGCCTAAAGAAAACCTCACGGTCCAAGTCGAATCTGGAGTGGATCTCCCTGGAGAAGCCGGATCGCAGATCAACCCACCCGTGGAAGTCGAAATCCAGGAGGAGCACATCAGCGACACTGATTCCGACTCTGACGATGTCGGGACAGACAGGCCGTTCCTCAGGTACACACTAAGATGTATGATACTACAAGGTGCTAGCGTAGAAGCACTCCTCGAAACCATTAAAAGTTTCGATATGGCTGATCGCGAAAGCCGCAGGTACCTCAGGAGGCACGCATCGCACTTCGTCGGATATGTTGGATCCGGATCCGGGTCTGCCGATGCTGGAGAAAACATTGACTCGGTGCTGGAGGCAATTGGAACAAACGCCGACGTTCCCGCATCTTCGGATGAGTCCATGACGTCGGCAGATTTCCAAAAGTTCTCCATGGAATATGACGAGGAGTACAACTCCAAAGCTGCAGAAGATGGAGAAGCCATGGACGAAGGATCCGGGGAACACTCTCCCAAAGCGCAGGATGATATGGAAGTCGGAGACAATCCCGAACTCCAGATGTCCGAAAGTACCGCTCAGAGCTTGACTCTGGGAAACGGACCCAAAGCCGTCTTTGCTACCGGCGCTGGCAAGAAGGCAAATAAGAAGAACAAGACCCCGGCAAAAGATCCTCTAACAGAGGAGGTGATTTCCGAGGAATACGAGGAAGACTCGGATGGAGCACTTATCCTAGACGAGCCGAAAAAAGAAGCATCGGTGGATGGACACGTGATTACTGAAGGTGCGCGTAAACTCATCGATCCCGCATTAACCACACCTGTCCCTACAACTACAGAACTTACTGCAGATGAGCTGGACGAAAGGGCCCAAGCCCTAGAAGCGCGTCGTCAACAACTCCTTGATGAAGCCAAAAACATCGAGGTGGAGAAGAAGCGCATGTCAAACAAGGAGTATATGTCCCGTCTACATCAGAAGACACGGAAGCATCACACCAATGATGACCAATTCCCACGTGTCTGTGCCGTCCTTTTTGGGGATGAGATGGGGAAGCCACGGAAAGATAGCAACGGAGATTGGGTATACCCAACACCAGTGCAAAATACTGTGGCAGCTCGCGAAATTCTATCGGCTAATCCAGGACTAGAAGAGATACGTTTGGGTATCAAGCTACTCAATAAGGGACTAGAGCAGCAAAAGGTCGCCCTGTCTGGAAGCCAAAAGCTGGTCTCGGATTCCAACCAATGTCGCACAGATCCGGCATGGGATGGCGCAAGATCCCATTACGTTCGGGCGCAGTATCATAACCCCGAACGACGGGAAGACAATTATTCAAGAACCGGATCGTTAGGACAGCACCGCAGAGCTACACATAACTGGAGCAACGTCGCTCCAGTAGCAGAAAAAGACGCGATCGCTGCACTGATTCTTAGGAATCCTCCCCAAAAAGGAGAAGATAAAGAGAAACGTCGGGAGGAGGATCGCCAGAAAATGCCACCTCCTAGACGTGAAAACCGTCCGGCTGAGCCTTACCATGGTGGGAACGACGGACGAAGGAACGACGGAAACCATGCCGGCACAAACCGGCAGGGGGCTCGTCATAGTCAAGAACCTCCCCGGAACCGGAATAATGACGCTCCGGACGGAGGCCGGCGATCAGCCGGAAACAACCCAGCTGCACCACCCTCTCCACAGCACAGTTATCACAACGGCCCCCAAGGAGGTCAAGGAGGACGACATGGCGGAGGAGGTGGTGGCAGAAGCCGAAGTCCGGCTCCAAGGCACCGTAGCCACAGCCGATATTCGGGACGATCCCTATCCCCGAACGACGCAAGGCACAGGATCAACTCCAACATAGAGGCTCGGCGCTACGAAAACGATTACGTGTACATGGGCCCAAAGTGCTTCAGACCACGCATCAGAGCTACAAAATTCCCGGAAGGATTTGCTATCTCAAGACATATTCAAGCCTACGACGGCATTGCTTGGCCTGACACCTGGTTACAGGACTTCTTCCAAGCTTGCTGCATCGCCAAAGGCGGAAACAGCCCGGTCACAACCCGATATCTCCCACTTAAGGCACGATCATGGCTCAATGAACTTCCGGCGAACACCATCCACAACTGGTATGACTTACAAAGTGCATTACTTCGGAATTTCGAAGGCACATATCGGAGGCCCTGTACGGTTGGAGACCTACAGCGTTGCACCTAGAAAGCCGGAGAAACTTGCCGAGATTATCTCGGACGATGGATTGACACCAAGAACTCCTGCGAGGGAGTAAATGATCAAACTGCGATTGAAGCTTTCATTGCAGGTCTCCCAATTGGTTTACTGCGCCATCGCTTGAAGTGTGACAAGGTTACTGATCTGGGACAAATGATAGAAACAGCGAGAAAATATGCAGATGCTGACGACGATGCAGAGGGATTACTTAACGTCCTGGCCGTGCCTCAGTCAACAAAGACAAAGCAACAGGCTCAGAAACGCAAAAACACCTCGGAAGAAAAACCCAACACGGAGACAGCAGTAGTCACTACTGTTTCTGGGTCTGGAGGACGAGGAGGACGTGGCGGAGGCCACGGGCATGGCCGTGGGACATCAAGGGTCCAAGGTAGAGGAGACCAACAACCAGGCAAAACCTACACTTGGGCCGACATCGCCAATAACCCATGTGTGCATCACCTGGACGCCAATGGGGGCTCGTCCCACACCAACGCTGAATGTCGTTTTAACGACGACATCAAGAGAGATGATACCGCGGGCTACTAAGCTAAGCGGAAGAAGGGAAAGAAAAATCCCGAAAAAGACAAAGAGACCAAGGAAGATTCCGACATGGAGGAAGCCGATGCTTCAAATCCCAAGCCGGAAGGGAAGAAAACTTTTCCTACCAAGGACACTTACGTCACCTTCCTCGGATCTCAACCAGCAAAGGTCAAGAAAGCAGTTCTCCACGAGCTTAACGCAACAGTTCCGGCTGTCCCTCGGTATCTGGACTGGTCGGAAGTGGCAATCACATTTGACCGTGCTGATCATCCGCCTAAGTGGCATAGGCGAGGAAAATACGCCTTAATCGTCAATCCACTTATTGACGGTTATGGCTTCTCCAAGACCCTCATGGACGGTGGTAGCAACATCAATATTCTCTATGTCGAAACGCTACGCCGGATGAAGATCTCGGAAACACAGCTTAACCATAGCTCTGTGATTTTTCACGGAGTTGTCCCAGGAAGACAAGCTAATTCCCTGGGAGAGATCACTTTGGATGTTACTTTTGGAACACCAAAAAATTATCGAACGGAGGCACTTTCCTTCGAAGTGGTCCCGTTCAAGAGCGCATACCATGCTATATTCAGACGTCCGGCTTACTGGGCTTTTATGGCTCGTCTGTGTTACATTTACAATATGATGAAAATTCCAGGTCCCAACGGCGTGATCACCATCAGGGGAGACCCGAAGAAAGCGCGAGAGTGCGAGGATGGAAATGCCGCCTTTGCCGAAGCTGTGCTGCACACCCAGGAGTACCAGGAGATCAAGAAGAGCATAGATCCGTCTGAGATGCCCGCGACGAAGAAGGAGGTGACAAAGCCAAACCCGGAGTTCAAGGCATCAGAAGAGACGAAGACGACGCCATTGAAGGATGATGACACCTCCAAGGTGACCCAGATAGGCGCAGGCCTAAGTAGCGCCCGTCAAGTTCCTCCGAGCAAATCAAGATATCTTCGCATGGCAGCCATCTGACATGACCGGAGTACCTAGGGAGCTTGCCGAGCACTCTCTAAATGTAACCCAAATGCTAAACCCGTCAAACAGTCTTTACGACGGTTTGGTGATGAAAAGCGTAAGGCAATAGCTAAGGAACTAGCGCGGCTCGAGTTAGCCGGATTCATAGAAGAGGTCATCCATACTGATTGGTCGGCCAACCCTGTAATGGTCCCTAAAAACGACACCACTGATTTAAGGATGTGTGTTGATTATACTGCCTTGAACAAGGCTTGTCCCAAAGATCCGTTCGCTCTGCCTAGAATTGATCAAGTTATCGATTCTACGGCAAGCTCGGAACTCCTCTGTTTTCTCGACGCATATTCCGGTTATCACCAAATCCGGATGAAGGAATCTGACAAAATCAAGACTTCATTCATAACCCCTTTCGGAACCTTCTATTATGTTACGATGCCCTTTGGGCTGAAGAACGCAGGAGCTACGTACCAGCGCACGATGCAGTGTTGCCTCCATGATCAACTCGGACGCAATGTACATGCATACGTGGATGATATCGCGGTCATGTCCAAAAAGAAGGAAACATTGATTTCCGACTTAGAGGAGACATTCGCCAATTGACGAAAATACAACATCATGCTTAACCCGAAGAAATGCTTCTTTGGAATACCAGCCGGAAAATTGTTAGGTTTTATCGTGTCTCAACGAGGCATAGAGGTGAACCGTGACAAGATCAAGGCTATTCTCAAAATTTCTAGGCCAACTCGCCTGAAGGACGTACAACGATTAACTGGTTGCATTGCTGTGGTCAGTCGATTTGTAAGCCGGCTTGGAGAAAGAGCCGCACCATTATACAAACTCCTGAAGAAGACCATGGATTTTGTCTGGACTGACGAAGCTGAAGCTGCACTACAAGACCTGAAGAAAGTACTCTCATCTGCTCCTATCCTCGCAGCACCGGAACCTCAGGAACCGATGTTGCTTTACATTGCTGCGACAAATAGGGTTTTCAGTATAGTTATGGTGGTGGAGAGACCAGACAAAAATCAAGAGCACCTGGTGCAGCGTCCGACGTAATTTGTCAGCGAGGTCCTGATAGAATCAAAACAGCGATATCCGCACTATCAAAAGTTGGCTTACGGTGTTTTTCTAGCATCTCGTAAGTTACGACACTATTTTCAGAAGCATCCAATTACCATGGTGAGCAAAGCTCCCATGAGAGATATAATCAACAATAGCGATGCCACAGGACGCATCGCCAAATGGGGTATAGAGCTTGCAGCTTTCGATATTGAGTACAAACCCCGGACAACAATCAAATCCCAGATCCTTGCCGACTTTGTCGCTGGTTGGACAGAGACCAAGGAAAACATGGTCCTCCCTGAGTCAGAATATTGGACCCTCTTTTTCGACGGGTCCAAGGCTCGAGGGGGCTCGGGGGCTGGCGTGGTGCTCAAATCACCCCAAGGAAATAAACTTTTATACGTGTTGCAGATCCACTTCACAGCGACAAATAACATTGCCGAGTATGAAGCACTGCTGCATGGAATCCGGATTGCTAAGGATATTGGCATCCGACGTTTGATGTGTTACGGAGACTCGAATCTTGTTGCTCAGCAAGTCTCGGATATTTGTAATGCAAATAAGCACAAGGCTGCATATAAGGCTGTCGTGGATGATCTATCTAAATCGTTCGAGGGGTTTGAAGTTCAACACATCCCTCGAGCAGAAAATGAGGAAGCAGATGCACTATCTCGAATAGGCTCTGCGCGGAAAGACGTTCCGGATGGCGCATTTTTAGAGCACCTCAAAGTTCCCTCGATAAAGGGACTAGATGAGGAATATCCGACCAAATCCGACTCACCTTTAATAGCAGTTCTGGCTGTAATTCCCAGCTGGACTCAACCCTACCTTGATTACTTGGTAGATGGCAAATTACCCGAAGACGAGGTGCTGAGCCAGCAGATTATCCGACAAGCAAAAGCCTATACTATTGTTAAAGGTGAGCTCCATAAATGGAGTGTTTCTGGGGTTTTTCAGCGCTGTGTATCTCCGGAAGAAGGAGTGGAAATCTTAAGAAAAATCCACGAAGGTGAGTGTGGTCATCACGCTACAGCCAAATCTTTAGTGGCAAAAGCTTTTCGACATGGTTTTTTCTGGCTTACAGCTGAGGCAGATGCCGAACAATTAGTCAAGACATGCAAAGGCTGCCAAAAGTACGCCAAGCAAGCTCATGTTCCGGCTGATCAGCTGCGAACAATACCTATAACATGGCCATTTGCGGTCTGGGGCCTTGATATGGTAGGACCTTTTAAACGAGCTCCAAGTGGATTTACTCACCTCTTAGTGATGGTGGATAAATTCATGAAATGGATCGAGGCTAAACCTGTCACTAGTTGTGACGGAGCAACAGCCAAAAGATTTGTCGAGGATGTTATAATCCGGTATGGTTATCCGCATAGCATTATCACGGACAACGGGAGTAACTTTTCCATGGGAGAGTTGGCTGAATTCTGCGACGAGCAAAATATCCGGCTTGACATTGCGTCAGTCGCACATCCACAGGCTAACGGACAAGTCGAAAGAGCAAATGGTTTAATTCTACAAGGCTTGAAACCAAGACTCGATGCACCACTTAGACGTGCTGCGGGGGCTTGGGCAGAGGAACTACCCTCTGTAATTTGGAGTTTGCGAACAACTCCGAACAGGTCAACAGGATATACACCCTTCTTCTTGGTCTATGACGCAGAAGCAGTTCTTCCTAGTGATTTGATTCATACTTCTCCTAGAGTGGCCGCATATATCGAAGAGGATGCCGAGATTTCTCGACAAAATGATCTCGACTTAGTCGAAGAAGTTCGCGTCGTTGCTAAAATGAGATCTACAGCTTATCAGCAAAAGTTACGCAAGTATCATAGCCAGAGAGTCCGAACTAGATCTTTCAGTAAAGGTGATTTGGTTCTCCGGCTTGTGCAACAAAGAAAGCACAAACTTTCCCCAATATGGGAAGGGCCCTTTTTAGTTAGTCGAGTATTGCACAATGGGTCGTACTACTTAACTGACATGAGGCCAGTCAAAGAAAGACCTGCTACTAAGAAGAGAAAGAGAGGTGGAGGCAGTACAAATCCGGATGAATTAGACAGACCGTGGAATATTGCTCAGCTACGTCCCTTTTATTCTTAGTTTATCCTTCTTTGTAATCATACATATGTACATGTTCTGTGTGAAATAAAAGTTTTGGTTACCTCAAAGTTTTCCTGAGAAGTTTTTACCATCTTATTTCCTAATGATCATGTCATAGTCGAAAATCCCAGAATGCTTGAAAGGACTTTATGCTTATGCTCGTTCTGGTTTAGATTTCCGATTCTAAAACTGCTACCTTCAGATATAACTCTAAAAAACTCTAGTCTTTACTTGGGTTATTTGTCTGATTGCTGGATGCGGCTATCTTCCGAGTAGTGAATTGTTGGTACTGGAAGCCGGCTTTGTTTCCGAGTTTAAACTGGTTTAGCAATTGAGCTCCGTTGCTCGGCAAAGTTTCCGGCTGAAGGTTTAGCCAGCTCACGAAAGGGACAAGGCGGAAAGCCAGATAAACGATAAGTAGAGGCAGAAGATTATAAGTGCTTATGCAAACATTTCAGGCACACAAATAATCTAAGACAAAAGTGTGGAATAGATATAAAAAAAACTTAGCACTAACAAAAGCCATAGTACTTAATATTTACAATCGCATGACCATGGTGAGAGCGTTCTGCGCAGCAGTCCGTGCGTAGGACATGTTCCAGTCCCGAACGAGCTGCAGCATCTCCTTGGCCTTCTCCAGCACGTGGAAGTTCAACATGCTTGGCATGTCCAGAATCCTGAGAGACTCGCCAATGTCCTCAAGGGACTGGCGGTAGTCATGAAGAAGATCACCGACTTGGGTAAGCCGGTGAGTGCGGGGTTCGAACGAGGAGGAGTCCGTCAAGTTCAGAGGACCTATACACAAAACAAGGATAAGAAAAAAAACGACATTGATGAAAGTCGAAGAAATGTTAAGTCAGATAGATGGAACATACCAAGAATGACGTCGTCAATCTTGGCTTTCTCCTCCGGGAGACTCTGGAGTTCAGCCCGAAGCGCCTGGGAGATATCCTTCTCTCCGCCAACCTCATTTTTTAGGTCCGAGATAACCTTATCTTGAGCGGAAATCTTGAGATCGCGCTCTTCAGTGGCCATGGAGGAGGACTCGAGGACTTGAGCTATGCTCCTTTCATGACCCGCCTTGAGCTTATCCATCTCTTGGCGAAGTCCCTTGTTCTCCACCACTAAGGTTTTGAGGTTCTCGGCCTCTTCAATCATAGCGATGGATTGTTTCACCAACGCTGTAAGTCAAAAAGAACAACAGTTCAGAAAAATTCGACATTGGAAAAAGCAAAAGGCAAGGTTTGAATCTCAAAATGTTTACCTTCCGCTTCATCCTTGGCTAACTTGAGCTCAGCATTTTTAAGACGGAGAGCTTTGATTTCTCTCCGCTTATCACAGACATTTTTTAACAATTCCTGGTTATAGGAACTTACTTTCTGTAAGTCAGAATACCCAAAGTCAAAAAGCTACTTAAGACTCGGGCTAATATTTTTTGCTAAATATCAGCACGAGCCTTGGGGGCTACACTAGTTCATTCTTTGAAATCCTAATGAAAGCATAAACCCGGATTTCTATATCCTACTTCATGCTTGGGGGCTAGAGGATATGATATAACATAAGGTAAAAAACAAGAGTTGCAATTCCGACTTAAATATTATTCGCGGGTGAGTTTGTCTAATCCCGCGTTCACCTCAGCTGCCACCTTCTTGGCGAGAGTAAGAGGAATTACTGGGGCTGTAGAAAGCTCGCCAGTCCTAATCCTCTCGTCGCGAAGGCGGACTTGGGCGAGAATGTCAGAGAACTTGACGTCCTCTGCTTCTTGCGCTTCCTCTTCGGGGGAAAGATGGCTTTTGTCCAGGACCTGCCTGGCCAGCCGTTGGATCTCCTCTGCGGACTTCCGGGATAAGCCAAATTTGGCAAGTCCGGGGTTGCTGAGGAGGTTGTCGGTGAAGACTTTAGCCGAGGGATCATTACCCGAAGAGGGTTCACTCTTATCTTGAGCTGACGCACCCACGGTGACGTCAGTGTGCGATCCAAGGATCACAGGCGCCGTTGGAGGAGCCGGATCTTCTGCAACAGCCGGAGACGGAATAATCGCCGGTGTTGCAGAAGGTTGAGGGGCAGGAGTCGGAGGAGCCGTGGCAGGCGAATCTATAGTAAGCTTCATCTGTCGCAGGGGCTTTGCAGGAATCCCCTTCCCCTTACCCTTGATGAGAGGCTTTGCTCTGAGAATGTAGTAAAGTCGGAAACATTACATCTCGAAAAGAAATTCGAGAAAGGTACAAAGGCGGAAATTGTGAATGAAAGTTACCTCTTCACAACGGGCACTTCCTTTGTGCCAACAACCACTATCGGGGCTTTGCGCTTCTTAAGCGCAAGGTCCGACAATGGGACCACTTCAGTCTCCTGAGAAAACTCAGGAGGATATCCTTCGAGAGGAGCAAGCTCCGACTCGGGGAGATCAGCAAGCTACCACGGGGTGTACTGATGGAAGCTTACCGCTACCACGGGGTTTTCCGCCGTGTGCATGTCCAGAGAAATCTCCGGAATTTTCCTCTCGATCCGCTCCTTGATCAGCCATTTGATCTGGCGTATGTAACCTTGGATGGTATAGGCTTTGGGGCTGATGCGGAGAGAGTCTTTTTTGGAAGACGTGATGGAGTGCATCAGTCTATCCCCGTGGTACTGAAGTGGCTGGATCCGACGTGAGACCCAGCACTAGACTAAGTCGGATCCTTTCAGACCCTTGTGCTTGATAAGATATTCGATCCGCCTCTTAGCGAGGATCAGATCGTCGGTAACAGCCGGAGCAGCCTCATCCCAGGAAGGCTGGGCCGTGGTAGCTCCGTCGACAAAAGCCGGCAAAGCAGTAGCTTTGCCGAGAGCCGGAATATCCCTATGATAGAAAAAAGTGGCTGACCATTGTTTGACCGAGTCACTGGCAGAAATTTTGGGATATGCCCGGTCTCGTCTAACAGAGAAACTAATAGTACCGGTGATATAAGGAACACCGATAGTAATGGAATTTCTCCGGACATGAAAGTAATACCGGAAAAGAAGCAAACTCGGCCTAATGCTGAGAAAGCCCTTGGAAAGCGCGGCATATGCGCTCATCTCTAGAATGGAGTTGGGAGGAAGATTATGGAGTTGAACTCCATAGTGGTCAATCACCTCGGAGAAGAACTCCGAGGGAGGTAAGGACAAACCTCAGTGCAGATGGGTGCCGAAGTGGACGCGCTCGCCCTCGCGTGGATTGGGGACGGTTTCGCCGGAACCGCTCCGCCCATTGCCGGCGGCGAGAAGCCCCTCCTTCGCCATGTTTTTGAGGCCATCGTCGTCGAGGGCGCAGGGGATCCAGATTCCCCGGAAGCTCTCTTTCTCCGCAGCTGCTTCCGCCGACATCGCCACCAGAGAAGAAGAAGAGGATGAAGCCATTTTTATCTCCGGTGGAAAAGGTGACCTTAAAGTGGCGGCGCTAGGAGCTCTGTGGGAGGAGGACGAAAAGGCTCTGAACGCGCTGGGGGATTGGGAAGAAAGAAACGGCGAAAGGGCTGGTAGAGAGGAGAAGAAGGAATCTAAACCCTTTATATCCACCTACCTGCGCCAAGATTCGTGCAAACGCTACAGTGTAATTGCCACGCATCGTGGAAAGAACTGAAAAAGGGCCCGCGCGATGATTGCATCGCCTCGATCTCCACGCACGCATTGAAGCGTCGCCTCGGTTCTGCGAACCGCGGACCCACCAACGGTCGTGCTGACGGAACGTTTGTCAGATGACATGACTTGACCATGCTTGTGTCAGGTGGTGTTAGAGACCAAGTTCTGGCTTAGTTTAAAAGCGAGCTGGAAAATCCGAATAACTAATTGAAAGGTCCGACTTACTTTTAAGACCCGGATCGTATCTTTTGTTATAAAGTTTCAGGAACCCTTCAAGATTCTGCAAGCCGAAGATCAAGCTGGACGATGATAAAATCCGACTTTGGATCTTGGAGGCCTCCGGGGGCTACTGTTGGGGATATACTTTCCGGGTATCTTCACAGATCCTCACTAACCAGGGTGGCCCACTTCGGGTTAGAGCTTTGCTGCACGGGCAGCCCAGTTAGGGAGAGAAGACGGAGTCCAATCCGACTATGGCAGAAGACTTACCGACTTAGGCACATAATGTTACTTGTAGTTCAAGATGTACTCTGTAACCAACTCTTAGTCGTAGCCGGATTGATCTCTCCTGTAAACCCTAGGCCGGATATCTATATAAGCCGTCCTAGGGAGAGCCTTTAGGGCAACTCAATCCTTTAGACCTTCAACTCGCACAGGCGAAACCCTTGTAACCCATATTTCGGCTCTGCCGTATTACTGGATTGCTAGCAGGAGTAGGGTCCGTCCAAAGCCGGCGGATTCGAACCTGGATAAACTTGTGTGCTCAACGTCTCAGAACACCGTACGTCTCACACCCCTCTCTTCCGCACGCCTCGAGGACCCCCTCGTGGCGTACTTGTCCTCAAACCGATGATAGCCACAAACGGCGGAGCACCACCATGTGCCCCCAAAGGCGGCACACCACCCCCCCCCCCCGCACACTTCCTCCTGCCGCACCAGGGAAATGCGACGGAGGGCCGCGGTACGGGGCTTGCAGCGGCTGATGCTGCATAGCGTGTCCAGCGGCGAAGTACGGAGCGGGGGGCCGAAAAACCACCCCCGACGGGAACCCTAGGGGGAATTGCGGAGACGGCCTAGACGCCGCAGCCATTGGAGCCATCGGCGGACCACCGGGAGGCGGAGTGGTGAAGGCGGCCGTCGGTCCACCCACAGGAGGAACCGTGAAGGGAGCCACTCCCCGGGGCATCGAAGAAGGACCCCTAGGTGGCTGCGCCGCTGTCGGCTGCTGTCCCCGCGGCTAGTTCCCGGCCATCGGCGTCTGGGAGCGTAGGAACTCGGCGAACGAGCGCCCACGCGGGAGCGAAACGGACGGCGAGGACGAAGAGAGGAGAGACGGCGGCGACGGTGAGAGGAGAGGCAGCGGCGACGGTGAGGCGGGCGTCGAGAGAGCCGAGAAAACCGAGGACGGCGCAGCGAGTACGTGATCAGAAGACCTAGACCACGCCGCCTTAAAGCGATGCGCGATCCGAGTCTAGGAGTACTCGGTCTCCGCGTCCGCCTCGATCACCGCGTCACTGGCCCCACCGGAGTCTGTCTCTCCAGGCGCTGGCATGGCAACCACCTCAGCACCCAGGTCCACCTCGGCCCCCTCCACGTCACCCGTCCCCACCGGCCGAGACGGAATGACGGCGTGCCCTAGAGCCCGGGTGAGCAGCGTCCCCAACACCGGCGGCGCCGACAGCCGCCGCGGAGGGAGCGGCCCCCTCCAGGGCCTCATTTTCAGGGGGGAAATCACCGACCTCCGACGCAGCAATGGAGAACCAGATCGGCGTCGAGACCTAGCCCTAGAGGAAGGAGGCGAGGCCAACGGAGGCGACGAGGGGGCTCCGCCGCCCAACGCTGCATCCGGCGATCTCTCCCAAAACCGTGACGCCGCAGTAGGGAAACCGATCTCCTTCCAAAACTGTTGCCGGAGCTCCTCATCAGATAAGCACCGCCGCCTCGACACCGTCGTCCAACCCAGCCTCCCATCGTAGTCGTCAAGGCCCTCGAGGGCCACCCTGGCCACGAGAGTGTCGTCGTCCGAGAGGTCGTCGGCCAGGCAGGCGAAACGCGAGCCAGACGCCGACCCCGATCCCGGCGCAGAGGGCGACGCCGGCCGCAGGCCTCCAGGCGCCAGAGTCAACGTCCGCCGCCGCATACCAACGCTAGATCGGTCGGGGTTTAGTTGGCTCGTTCGGCGAGAAGAAGAAGCCAAGATATGGCGGGTTCGGTCAAGAAGAAGGCGAAGAAGAAATAAAATAACCATTTGTTGCCGTTCTTCTGATTCAAATTTAAACTATAATCACGCTAAGAATTATGTAGTGGTTGAAGTAGGTATGATCGAGTACGGGCGTGATCCTACCGCTCCCATAAATATTTTCTACAGATTCAGCTTGGACTAAACTTGGTTCCAAACGCATGACCACGTGCGTTTCGGTCCATGCTCATTCCATCCATATCCATCAGCTAGTGGTCGTGTGCTTTACATACGTACACCGTCCACACATATCGGATAATTGATTTTCTGATCTGCGAAGCGTGGCAGAACGTGTAAAGGGACTTCTTCGAAACATTACACGCATCTCGGTATTGCCAGCAGAATTAGAACAACAAATCCGTAGAATGCAACAGAACAAATCACGCTGAAACACGGGACGTCCCAAAAAAAAAAAAATTGGACGTCCCACAAAATCTACTCCCTCCGTTTAGAAATAAATGATTTGAATTTGTCTACCTTGATATATATCTATACACTAAAATACGTCTAAGTACGTGCGAGTTTAGACACTTATTGTAATACGGAGGGAGTACCTACTTCGGGCAAACGTGCGACACAGGTGCAAGGCAATATGCACATGGATTGATGTCCACGAACAGTATGAAACGGATCAGATTTTCTCAATGTGAGCGTCACCCAGATATGATGTGCATATATCACTAGATTGGCCTGCTGCAGCCCGTGGCTATAAACAGAGACGTATAAGATTTCCTGGCGGTTTCATTTGTCCAGTATGCGCAACGTGCTGTAATGTGGTTCATATACGTGTACTGCATACGTGATAACGTGATAGTATTCTGTTGTAGTCTTTATTGTCTTCGATTTGTGTGGCTAGCATTTATATATATCAGCTTTATGTCCCGTTCTTTCACATGTGTGTGATCCAACTAACTTTCAAACGAAGGCACGCAGGACACAACAAACCGCATGACGACTGAATGCATGGACGTCATTCCTTCCTTACTGAAGGTATTCTGTTGTGCGTCTAACGGTCGTTGTCGTATATATCCCCTTTCTTACTGAGCCGTACTACGGACGTCGGTAAGTGTGTTGCTATACATGCATGGTAGGACCAACATATATGATTAATAGTCAGCGTTACTGGTTTGTCCATATACATGTAGATCGTCATCGTTGTTAAATTATTATCCAAATTCATTAAGAACGTTGATGAGAGAAACTAAAACGTACCACGGTACGGATCGTTAAAGATTTAGGTTTATGTAAACGCTTTCGTTATAGTGAAATTTCGCTAGCTGGTGTCCATAGTTTTTTCTCTTCGTTGGAGAGGTTTTCCATGTTAAAATCTGTGGAGTGCAGTAATATTTTGTTCTGCAGTAATACAGAATGAACGAAATCTTTCCTCCGGAGGCGGAAATGAGGCGACGGCGCAGGCACACGTTCGCCCCGGGACAGCTCACGCCGGCCAATCTTTCCTCGCCGCCGGCCGCGGGGTGGTCTGGATCGAGGTTCCAATGCCTTGGATCTGACGATGAGTCTGAGGGGGATGATTCTCTGGCAGCTCGGGTGGCTCTGGAGGGGCTCGAGGACGAGGATGGCCGACTAGGGTGGACCACCGTGTCTCGCCGGCATCGGAAATCTGATGAGGAGCTAAAGCAACAATTTTGGGAGGAGATGGGGTTCCCCACGACGGAGTCTCGCTTCTGGGAGAAGGTGTCGGCTGATTCTCCATCGCCGACGGGAGTGGCTTCGCCGACGGCGGTGCTGGAAAGGACGAGGTCGTCTTCACCGACTCTTCGGCGGCGAGGGGTGCGGGTGAAGTCCTGGCAAGGTCCTCTCCCTCCGGGGAGGGTATCGACACCGCCGTTTTTGGGCCGGCGGATCTTGGAGGCGATCGAGCGCATGGATCCGAGTGTCCCAAGGGCTGACATGGACTCGGTTGCGGCTGACGTGGTGACTGGGCCCACTCCGACTGTGGGTACGACCGAGAAGGAGTCTGAGACCGAGTACTCCTGGACCGCGATCGCATTAAGATTATGATTGGCGTGGTTTAGGGCTCCCTCTCGCTTCGTGTGCTCCTCGTTGTTGTCTCCGTCGCCGGACCTCAATGCCTCTCCGAGATCGATCTCTTCTCTGGCGGCGGGTTCCTTGTTTCCTGGCCGGTACTTCGCGGACGTCCTTCGCTCGCCTTCTCTGATCATGGCTGGGAATGGCCAGGGATCGCTGCCTCACGGTCCTACTGCTTCGCAGCCGCCTCGGGGTCCAACGATGACCGCTGCTGCACCTCCGGCGACTGCTGCTCCGCCGGCACGTCCTCAAGGGGTTGCTGCTCCATTGCCTAGGGAACCGCAGGTCGGCCCCCCTGCGCCGGTGCGGGGGGCGCCGCCTGCTGCGGCTGTGCCGTTCGGTGTGCCGCCTGGGTTCCCTCCCGGGGTCCAGTTCCCGCCTCCTGCCGCGTACTTGGCGGCATCCCAGGCTACGCAGTTTTAGCCACTGCAGCCGCCATACCGGGGGCCTTTGCAGCACTTCCTCAGGCCGCCGCTTGCTGCCTTTCCTGGGGGCGGACTGGGTGGTGTTTTTGCCCCTCCACCCCTGGTGCAATCTGGACAGCCGTCAGGTTCGCAGCAGTTTACTGCGGGGTCGGCCCGGCTGGGGCTGTGGTTCCCAAGAGGAAGAAGAAGAAGACCTCGCAAGGAATTCCGCAGCAGCTTGCGGGACCGCATGTGACACAGCAGGCACAACCTCCGTAGATGATGGGGCAACAATAGTTTGCGTTTCAGCAGCCATACGCTCACCCATCTTATGCTGATCCGTCTCAGTTCTCAGCTGATACGCAGGGCCAGCAGCTGCAACATGGGGCCGTGGCATGTGCGACTGAAGCAAAATACAGATGGGTCAGGTGTGGCACCTGTGATAAAGAAGAATAAGAAGGCGGTCAGGTGTTGGAAGTGTGTGGTTGACTCTCATGTGTCTAAGGATTGCAAGGTTACCCATTATTGTTATATATGTGATGTTTCGTCTCACCCCACTCTGAGATGTCCGGTGCTCAAGCAACCACGACACACTGCTTATATGGCAGGCATAGGTCATGACAAGACTCTATTTGCTCAGATTCCCGATAGTGTGGTACGTGAGGGTTTGGGGGATAGCAAGACCCCTATTGCTTTGGTCCAAGTGAGTGGTGATGTGGTCTCTACGGATGTGATTGTAAAACAGATTGACAGGAGATGCCAGGTTCTGGCTCAGTGGAAGTGGGAGGCTCTTCCGCATGGGGAGAACGAGTTTTTGGTCAGTTTTCCATCCTTCGCGGACCTTGACAAGGTGGATGGTAGCTAGTTTTCTATTCCTCAGAGCAAGACTCAGCTGTCTGTGTCCGCATACAAACTACAGGAGGTGCCACATAAGTGTGATTTACATCAGGTCTGGTTGCATGTGGAGGGGGTTCCGCATTCCTTACGCACTTTCCTTGGTTTGTGGGCGGTAGGGTCTTTGATGGGCACTACAATTGATGTGGACTTGCTCTCCCTGAGGAGGAGAGGTGTTGTTCGCATTTTAGTCGGCATGTTTGATATTACTGTGTTCATTAAGGAGAAGGGTGCTCTGGGGTTTTACCTCACCTCTGACGCTGTGGTTAAGTTAAAAGGGTTTGAGCTTCATTTTCGGTTGGAGCCGGAGTGTTATGTGCCTGATCCTGACTTCTCACCCTATCTGTGGAAATGGAATCAGGATGATCCAGATGCTGGTGGTAATGGGAACTCGGGTGATGATGCTATGGATATCTCTGAGCCGTCTTTGACTCCTGCTATGGGTGGGTCTTCTAGCTAGTTGGTTGGACCCGGGAACTCAACTCTGTCTTCGTCGAGACAGGTTCCTATGCAGGTGTATGCTGTGACTCCTTTCAACGCTTCTCCTGTTACGAAGCATGGAAAGGAACTACTTGACGCCCTACCGTTTGACTCCCCACTTCGTGGTGGCCGCTCTGCTAGTGCTTCTCCATGTGTCACTCCGTCTCAGTTGCATGAGGCTCTCAAGGTAGCGAATGGTTCTGCCGGGGAGTCACCTTCTCGTTCTCGCGGTCGGCCTAATATGATGGGTTGTACTATTCCTCGGCCCCATGTGGATGGGCCAGTTCTGATGGAGGTGGTCTCTCCTGAGGTGGTGGGTGGGCTTGCCCAGGAAGGGCTGGTCAGTTCTGCGGTGGCGTCTGGCGTATTGGCAGGTGCTGCTACGGCGCCCTTGGACGTGGGACTTGGCGTGATCGGCGGTGGGGAGAACCTGGCCTAGGAGGGGTCAGGCTCTCCCCCAGATGAAGTTGGTGGCGATGCCCAGGTGGGGTTGTCTCCTGGGGGTCCTGGCCTAGGTGGGGTCGGGTCTTCTCCCGGATGGTGGCTTGGTCGAGGCACAGGCGGAGCGGACCGTTGGGGGAAACCTGACCCAGGCAGGGTCGGGTTCTCTCCCATGTACGTCGGCACGGAGGAGTCTTCATCATGTCGTCGATGCTCTTGGCGCATCTACCACGGATGAGGACACATTGGTCAAGGCTATGAGGCGGAAGGCGGAATTAAATCTCGATTCTCAGGGTACTTTGAGTTCGTCAAAATCTTTCAATACGTTTTCTACCCCTGTTATTGTTGATAGGCTAGCCAATGTTGGTATTAGTATGGGTAGATCTGTTAAGGAAGTTATTTTTTCTTGTTCTACTTTGAGTCATATGTAGGTTGACCGTTTAACGGTTACTCCTAAAATTTCTGTTCTTCCTGACACTTTACCAATAGAGGAGGAGGAGTTGCGTACCACAATAGATGGTCAACTCCTGTCTCACTTAGTTGGTGAAGTGTCAGAGGTGGCTTTTGACGAGACTAGGCTGGGTTCATTATATGAGTTGAAAGCTTCTGGTCGAAAATCAAAGAGCCAAAAATCTCGCAAGGGGTCTCGTGTATCCAAATTTCCTATTGTTTCTCACTGAATGACATGTTTTTAAATAGCAGAGGTCTTCGTGACTTGGCTACACATTTGTTCTATGCTAATTGTGTGAGAGATTATAAGTTCGATTTTTTAGGTATTTCTGAAACTGGTTGACGTGATTTCTCACAAGCCTTACTCAATCGCTTTTCTAGTGGAGTAGACTTTACGTGGGTTTCATGGCCGCCGCGAGGTAGATCCGAGGGAATCCTGTTAGGCGTCAGAGATGAGACTATGGAAGTTTTAGCTAGTTCGACTGGAGATTTTTGTTATTAAAATCCATATCCGTAACAAAGCTAATAATTTACATGGTCTCTAGTCGCTGTGTACGGGGTTGCCCATGATGTTTTTAAGGCTAATTTTTTGCATGAGTTGTTCAATCTGGCTAAGGACAATCCGTATCCTATTCTTATAGGTGGTGATTTTAACTTGCTGAGATTCCCTCATGAGAAAAGTCGGGGACGGTATGATGAGCATTGGCCTTTCATATTTAGTGTTGTCATTGACAGCTTGGACTTAAGAGGGGTTACAATGCTTGGGAGACAGTTCACTTGGGCTAACAGTTTTCCGGAGCCTACATATGAAAAACTAGACAGAGTGTTTATGGATACCGATTGCGAAGATAAATTTCCTATGGTAATTGTTCGCGCTCTAGAACTAATTGAGGCTCTATCGGACCACGCTCCATTACTTTTATCTGTGGGAACACCATTACGTCAATCCAAACACAAGTTTAAATTTGAACTTGGATGGATGGAGCGTGATGGGTTCCATGATTTGGTGGAGGCTATTTGGGAAAGACCGGTTAGTGCTACAATACCCATACAACGATGGAACAACAAAATGCGTGCCCTACGCAAGTTCATTCGCGGTTGGGCCAGACACACTGTCGGAATCCTTAAAAAGGAGAAAATACGCCTTTCAACAATAATTAATGATTTAGAGGCTTTCGCGGAAGTTAGGCTATTATCTGCACAAGATATTGAGCTAAAAAACCAATCAAATGCGGAAATTGCTAGACTTCTTCGTGAGGAGGAACTCAAATGGTACCAACGCTCTAAGGAAAAATTTGTCCTTGAAGGAGATGCGAATACAAGATACTTCCATGCAGTTTCCAATGGCAAGCATAAGGAGAAACTTATTCACTCTTTAATTCAGGATAAAGGTACGATTAAGGGCCAGGAGCAACTAAAGGCTTATATTACTAGTTATTACAGGGACTTGTTTGGGGCACCGTCAAAAAACTCTTTCGAGTTGGATGAGTCCCAAACAGGGGATATCCCTTAGGTTTCGGTTGAGGAAAATAACTTTTTAACCGCCCCTTACACCGAGGAGGAGGTCAAGAGAGCTGTTTTTCAAATGGAACATAACAAAGCACCAGGCCCTGATGGCTTTCCAGCAGAATTTTATCAACAGTTCTTGGAAGTCATTAGAGATGATCTGATGCTTCTCTTCTCTTTTCTGCATGTTGATCAGCTAGAACTTTTTAGACTAAATTTTGGCAACATAATTTTGCTACCTAAGGTTAATAATGCGGAACGTATACAACAGTATTGACCAATCTGCCTTCTTAACATTAGTTTTAAAATATCTACAAAAGTTGCTACTATTAGACTGAATTCGGTAGCTGATCATGTTGTACGACCATCTCAAAATGCTTTCATGCAAGGACGAAACATCCTAGATGGTGTAGTAATCCTTCATAAGACAATCCATGAACTACACTAAAAAAACTGAATGGTGTATTGTTCTAGATTGACTTTGAGAAGGCTTATGCCAAGGTTAATTGGTCTTTTCTTCAGCAAACACTCCGCATGAAAGGTTTTTCAGAGGAGTGGTGTAATCGCGTACAGTCTTTTGTGACTGAGGGTAGTGTGGCCATCAATGTCAATGATGACACTAGCAAATACTTCCAGACCAAAAAAGGATTGAGACAAGGGGATTCGATGTCGCCTATACTATTTAACATAGTGGCTGATATGCTGGCTATCCTGATTGAGAGAGCTAAGACTGCTGGCCAAATTGAAGGACTAGTTCCACATCTTGTTGATGGTGGTATTTCATTTCTTCAATACGCTGATGATACTATCCTTTTTATGGAACACGATCTAGAGGAAGCTAAGAACCTGAAATTAACATTATCAGCATTTGAGCTTCTCACTAGATTGAAAATCAATTTCCATAAAAGTGATTTGTATTGTTTTGGCGAGGCTAAGAATGAGGCCCATCTATATGTTGAACTTTCCGGCTGTAGCTTGGGACAATTTCCAATCAATTATCTAGGAATCCTGATTCATTATCGATGGCTCACGATTGCTGAATGGAAACTTGATGAGGAAAGATTACAAAAATGTCTTGATAGTTGGAAAGGTAAATTACTATCACTTGGTGGAAGACTTGTTCTCATAAACTCAGTACTCACAAACATGGTACTGTATATGATCTCGTTTTTTCAACTATCAAAAGGTGTCTTGAAGAAAATGGATTATTTCCGATCAAGATTCTTTTGGCAACGTGATGGTGAAAAAAAGAAAGATGGACTTGCCAAATGGAATGTGGTTTGCAGACCGAAAGAATACGGTGGACTGGGCATACATGATTTGCAAGTCAAAAACACCGCACTTCTAGATAAATGGTTATTCAAACTACTAACAGAAGATGGTATCTGGAAAACCATTGTTTGGAGGAAGTATGTAGGCTCTAAGGAAGTGTCTCGCGTGGTTTGGAAACCCAGAGATTCCCACTTTTGGGCGGGACTTATGGCATCAAGAAAACACTTCTTTTAGTTTGGTGTGTTTAATATTAAGGATGGATCGTAGATTATATTCTGGGAAGATAAATGGCTTTGTCAGACTTTCCTCCGTCATCAATATCCAGCTCTCTACTCAATTATTAGACATAAAGGAGACACACTATCCAAAGTTTTGGAAGCTAATCCTCCTAATGTGTCGTTTAGACGAAGCCTCATTGGACCTAGACTTGCATCATGGAACAATCTTTTATTAAGACTATCCACGGTACAGCTGTCTGAGGGGGTGGATGAGTTCAAATGGAATTTACTTCAGAGTGGTAAATTTTTGGTTGACTCAATGTACAGAGCTTTGATCCAACCTGATATTCCTGTCGATAACAATATTAAAAGTTAGAAAATGAAGTTACCCTTAAGACCAACATATTTGCTTGGTACCTTCGTAAAGGTGTAATTCTTACTAAAGATAACCTTGTTAAGAGGAATTGGCATGAAAGTACACAATGTGTATTTTGCCATCACTATGAGACAATATGTCACTTATTCTTTCAATATAAATTTGCTCGTGTTATAAGGTCAATCATCCAAGTAGCCGCTGGTTTATCTCCTCTGCGATCGGTTGCCAATGTATTCAGCAATTGGTTATATGAGATTCGGAATAAATATGAGATTTTATTTAGGGTGAGAGCGCTTGCCATTATTTGGTCGCTTTGGCTATGTAGAAATGACAAGATTTTTAATAACATAGTTTCTTCTTCTTTGCAGGTGATCTATGGCGCAACGGCTATCCTCCGATCATGGATTCCGCTACAGCGTATGGAGTTTCGGGAATTGTTTGCGGAGGGGTGTACGCGATTGGAGGACATGGCGAGGGATATTTTCTCCCGACATGGATGGCAACGTGATTTGCGGATTGATTTGTCATAGCCGCAGGCTGTTTTATTTTATTTTTTGGATTGTAATGTTCGTACTTTAGTTTGGCTATCGTTTTGAGGTTGATCGGCTGTGTGCATCCTAGTTATACAGAGGCCGGGTGTAAACATTGCTATTAAATAATAAAGCGCCTATTTTCAAAAAAAAAATCATCTACTGTGATTTTGTTTCGTTCTTCGTTATCATCTTGCCGCGTTTATAACAATCGTCCACGCTGTAATCTGAGAATCAGACACAACATACTAATACTAAAATTATAAACGTGGTAGGCAATATGCGTGGATGGAAAATGCAGTGACTTTACTATGCATATGTGTAAAAATAATGTTACTAGTTTAACGCGGACTTTTGGCTCTCGGGTGCCACACCCCCCATAACTGGAAAAAAACTGGAAAAATTAAAAAATAATTATAAAAAGATTTTAAAAATCTAACTTTTTTTGAAATCAAAGATGATCAGGTATTATACTCGTAAAAAAATATTTGGAAAGGAAATGATTCGCTTGGTCTTCAAAGGGAAAAAAACAAAAATATAATGTATCACAGGTTAATAGATCATGGGGCGTTTCGAGTTTTTTTTACCCAGGTCACAATGAAAGTAATTCCCTAGATAAATATTTTTATACAAGTATGATACCTGGTAATCTTTGATTTTAAAAAAAGATAGAATTTTTTTAACTTTTTTTTAGTTATTTTTTAATTTTTCCAGTTATGGGATGTGTGGCACCGGGAGCCACACTGTAATTCCCGTTGCTAGTTTGATTATACTGTCTTGAAAAATCTTTCTGTGATGTCTACTTGAGTAGCAACCAAACAATGCAGCCATGTACGGTTCCATAAAAATGCATGAGCGTGGCTTGCTCTAAGCTTGATTCAAGCATTGCTCGAGCCTTAGACGAGCCAAGGTCGAGCTCGCGGCCAAGCTAACTGGACTTCAAATGGACATGATGTTTTGGCTCGCAGGTCTAAGTGTCAAAAAATACCAAAAATACCTCTGGTGTATACCCGTACATCTTATGTATTAGAGTATATTCATCTTAAGTTTGAGTGTAATCTATCTCTAGTATTTTTGGACCTCAAGACTTGTAATCTATATAAACAGTCCATTGAGGTCATAATCAATACGATTATTATTCTTCAATTATCATGGTATCAAACGCCTAAGTTTTCACCATCGGCATGGCTCCGCCAATCCCTCCACCGCCGCCGATGTGGCCCCTCTTCACCATAGCCGAGTTTCGTGCCGCCCGAGCTCCACGCTCCTCTACTTCCTCCTTTATCCCAAGCTCTATTACCCATCACTATAATCTCCAACATCCTCAAATTTCTGCCAATACAATCGCCGATGCCTCACCGTTTATTACGATCTCGCTTGATTTAGACGCCTCTGCCCACAACTACTACCATTGGTGCCATCTCTTCCACATCCACCTTGGCCGCTGCGGCCTTCGCCACCACATCCACCATCCTCTAGACCGCAACCCTCCAATCCTCGCTGGGTGAAAGATGACCTTCCGATTTTCCAATGGATCTACACTCGGATCTCCACCGAGCTCTTCAGCCTTGTCTCCAAGGACGATGCCACCACTGCCGAGCTTTGGGTCTCTCTTCAACAACTGCTCCAGGACAACTCCAATGCGCGTATAAATGCGCTTAACGTCGAGCTACGCACTAGCAGCCAATGCGATTCTCATGTGACCATTTTTTGTCAACACATCAAGGCGATCGGTGATGAACTCCGAGAGCTTGACGATCATGTTAAAGATCACGCTCTCCTCTTTTCATTGGCCTCGGCGAGAAATTCGAGAAGCAGGTGGCTTTCATCCCCATGTTGCGGCCCAACCCCTCCTTCGCCGAGGTCTGCTCAATCCTGCAGCTTGAGGCCT
This sequence comes from Avena eriantha, assembly GCA_910589775.1. Taxonomy (NCBI): domain Eukaryota; kingdom Viridiplantae; phylum Streptophyta; class Magnoliopsida; order Poales; family Poaceae; genus Avena; species Avena eriantha. The sequence goes on from OU342746.1 coordinate 182,277,098, forward strand.
AGAACCAGGCTCGCAAAGCCACTCGCCCCACCTCAGGTGTTTCACACCACCACCAGGCCTCGTGCACCGCCTCCACCAACTACACCATCAGCTCCTCCACCATCGTCCCCTATAGGCTGGCGCACGAACCCCAATTTATCGCGGTAAGAATCCGTTATACCAGCCTCTGCAACCTCCACCTACACCGCCTCCACATGCCGCACCATCAGCGCCTCCACCATCGGCTCCTCCATCGTCGATATGGCAACCACAACAAGACCCCTGGATGGGTCTCGTTCAGGCATGGAAAATTCCCTGGTCTGCCCCATCTACGTAGAGTGCCCCTGCATACACGGGCACCTGGAGCCCGGGTCTTCGCCCTTCCACCGCCCCCCCTAGCCTCATTAGACCCCGGCCCCCGGCTCACATCTACACCGCAACAACTACACCACCTCCATACGGTGCACCAGGACCTCCGCTAAGCTACACCAACATGATGATCCCCTACACGCAAGGTAGTCATCCAGCCTTACCGCCATACACGTACTGTCCTCCGCCAACTCTCCTGTATGCACCCATGCACGTGCTAGGACCCTCAGCCCCACCACAGCAGCCAAGCAGGGATCAGGATGCCTTCATCGTCGCCATGAACAATGTCACCCTCAACAACGAAGGTATAGATTGGATTTTCGATTCTGGTGCATCCTCACATATGTCTTCAAATATGAATTTTCTATCAGCTTGTTTTCCTTCTGCTTTCTCTTCAATCACCATCGGAGATGGCTCCACTATTCTTGTTTCCCTTTTCCTATGCCACTCTTACATACCCTTTTTGTATGCCAATTTTATTTTACGCAATATTCTTGTTGTTCCCTCTTTAATCAAAAAAGTTATTTCCGTTCGACAGTTTACTATTAACAACCAAGTTATTTTGGCCTTCAACCCCTTTGGTTTATCTGTGAAGGATCTCAAAACGGGAGAGGTTCTCTCTCGGTACAATAGCATGGGCGATCTTTATCCGCTTCATGGCACTCCTACTTCCACCCCCGTTCCATGCTTGCCTCAGTTGATCTATGGCATTGTCGGCTTGGCCATCCAAATAGAGCTATACTGTCATCTTTACTTCAGAAATTTCTATCCCTAGTTCTAGTGTGTCTCTGATTACTCTCTTTGTAATGTATGCCAATGCGGCAAACACGTTTGCCTACCTTTTGGCACAGCTTCTACTATGAGTATTTTTCCGCTTGAATTAGTTCATTGGATTTATGGACTTCGCCAATTCATTGTGTAAATATTATCTTATAATTTTGGGTGATTATTCTCATTATATTTGGATGTTTCATGTACGTTTCATGTCTGATGTACACAGAATATTTCTCAACTTTCAACATTACGTTCTTACACACTTTCGCCTCCATGTTTTCTTTATTCAATGTGAAAACAGATGTGAATTTAATAACACTCACAACTGTAGCTTCTTTCTCGTTCAGGGCATACTTCTTCATTTTTCTTGTCCATACACCTACTCTCAAAATGGCAAAGCTAAACAATCACTTCGCTCCATAATTGACATTCTCCACACATTTCTTATTTAAGCCTCTCTCCTTCCTCACTTTTGGGTTAAAGCTCTCCGCACTGCCACACTTATTCTTAATATCCAACCAACCAAACATGCCCTCTCTACTCCCCTTTTCAATCTCTTTTTGTTTCTCATCCGGACTACCTTTCTCTTCGTGTTTTAGGTTGTCTATGTTTTCGAAACATGACCTCTACAACTACTCATAAACTACTAGTAGAACCCAAGTCTTTACCATGCATCTATCTCAGCCTCACTGATGATCACAAAGGATATCGTTGTTTTGATCCTTCCTCGGTCATGTTCTTATCTCTCGTCATGTAAACCTTGATGAAACCACTTTTCCCTATGATGCCACCAAAATCACACCTATACCCAACCCTCTCATGCCAACGCACAACACAAACTACTCCCTATCCTAACTCCTGCCGCCACCCCTGCCGCGGCAGAGAATTGCGATGCCGCAAGCTCACGGTAGCCTGCCGCGCCCCAAACCCCTGCCATGATAGACACCACGACACACCTATCTCCTGCCACGATAGACTTTCCCCAACCTCTACTCTGCGGCAGCCTGCCGCGCCCACTTCTCCTGCCATCGTAGATCTTACATGTCTCGCGTCTCCATGTCCTGCTGTTTCTTCTTCTTCTCTCTCCTCCTCCACACTGTCACTTCCACCTCATGCCAAACCCATAATAGCTCCCACCAATGACTACGTCATGTGCACTCGTGGCAATCGCGGTTTTCATCTTCCTACACGACGCCTCAATCCCATGGCCACACCAACCGTGTCTCCTATTCCTACTTCCTACAAATGTGTTATTCTTGATCCTCCTTGGTATTATGCCATGCATGATGAATTTTGATGCTCTTCAGAAAAATAACAGTCGGACACTCGTTCCCAAACCACCAGGTGTCAATGTTGTTACCGATAAATGGATTTTTCGACACAACTTTTACGCTGATGGTACTCTTGCACGTTACAAAGCACGTTTGGTGTGTCGTGGTTTCTCCAGCAACACGACATTGATTTTGATAAGAATTTTTCTCCCATCGTTAAACCCATTACAATTCGAGTTGTTCTTAGTATTGTTGACTTCTTTTCTTGGCCAATTCATCAATTGAATGTTAAAAATGCTTTTCTTTATGGAACTCTCAATGAAACCGTCTACTGTCAACCACCTTTTGGTTTTGAGCATTCCTCTTCTCCAGATCTTGTTTCCCTTCTTTACAAATATCTGTATGGCCTCAAACTGGTTCCCCGTGCTTGGTTCCATCATTTTTACACCTCCATTAAAACAATTGGTTTTTCCCTCCAAATCGGATTCCCCTCTCTTTATTTTTCATTGCACCGACCACATTGTATATCTCTTACTCTATGTTGATGACATAATTCTAACTTCCTCTTCAGATACTTTTCTCCGACACATTATCTCCTCTCTCAATCGTTGACAGATATCGCTCCTCTTCATGATTTTCTTGGCATTAATGTCTCTCCCACTTCATCTACACTTTTATCTTCTAGATCTGCTCTCTTGTGCTGGCATGACTGACTGTCAACCCTGTCATACGCCGGCTGACATTGGTGCCAAATTATCGGCCGATGGTGACCCTGTTTCCGACCCAACTCTATATCACAGCATCGTAGCTACTCTCCAATACGCTACTCTTACCCGAACCAACATATCCTATTCTATTCAACAAGCCTGCCTATACATGCACGATCCTCATACTCCTCATCTTGCTCATGTCAAGAGAATACTTCGGTGTCTCAAAGGCACTATCGATCACGGTCTTCTTATTAATTCTTCCTCTCCAACAATCTTGATACTCGAGATCTACATCAGGCTATTGCGTTTATGTGGGTGATAATCTTGTTTCGTGGTCTTCTAAAAGATAGGTTACAGTTTCCAGGTCCTCTACAGAAGCTGGATATAGTGTTGTTTCTCATTTTGTGGCTACGACAGCTTCTCGTTGAGCTTGATCAACCAATCAAGCGTGGAACAATTGTATGCTCCGATAAAATTTCTGCAGTCTATTTGGCATCCAACCCTGTTCAGCATCGTCGCACCGAACATAATGAGATTGATATCCACTTTGTTTGTGAGAAAGTGGCTCTTGGCGAGGTTCGTGTTCTACATGTCCAAACGAGTGCGCAATTTGTTGACATTTTCACCAAGGGACTCCCAACTGCATCCTTTACCGACATACGCTCCAGTCTCAACAATGTTTCACCAGATGTTAACACTGCGGGGGGGGGGGGGGGGGGTATTAGAGTATATTCAGTTTACCAGTTTGAGTTTTAATCTGTCTCTAGTATTCTTGGACTCCAAGACTTATAATCTATATAAATAAACCATTGAGGCCACAATTAATACAATTATTAGTCTCCAATTATCATTATGTTCTCACACATCCAAAGTTTTTCGTTTAGAAAGAACTTTTTATGACCTGTGTAAAAAGACAAAAAAAAATCTTGTTAAAAGCTATTTTGGAACACCAAAATTGTCCTTTTTACACAAACTCAGGAAAAACTCTTTTTGCGTGAAACTTTGTGTGAACATGGAATATCTATATATACACTCTGATATTTTTTTCAAAATTTGAAACATTTTGAAGTATGTCTTTATAACAGTGGGTTCATCTACACCTATGAGCCATAGTGGATTTCAGACTTCAAATAGCTTAATTTGATGCATATTTATGTAGCTTTTTACAATTTTGCTGAGGTAAGTTTGAGTGTAATCCATCCAGCTAGATTTACTCTATTTTTCATATGATTGGGCATTGTTTTTTTGCGCAACACGTAGGTATTTAGTTGAGAAAAATCAGAGCTTAGTCTAGCTTGCTCTACTCTATGTGTTAATAGACTTTAATTTATATTTATTACCGAGAGTTTAGAATCCCTCGCGAGCTTTGATTGAGCACACATTACGCTTGAATGTAAATTTAGACCCACCCGAGCTTCTACCAAGCTCGAGCCTAGCAGCAAGGTCGAATGCAAATTTATATTATATTGGCTTGAACTTGAACCTAGCATAAAACTTGAATGCTAATTCAGGACCCCTCGATCTTCTACTAGGATGGAAAACGCCTTCCAGGTCTCACCTAAGTTCGGCTCGCGGCAACCCTATTGACAACCTTTAAGACCAGGGAAACCAAGACACAACTTGTAGCTAATTTTAGAACCTAAGTATCTTTACTATTATAAAAGGAAGTTGTCGTAGGTCGTCCTCAAACATCAAACATTGGAGCAATTTGGACCGTCCGATTCAGATCAACAGGATCCGGTCGATAATTACCCACACATGCCACTGTGCAAAACACCCCCAAATCCCCTTCGCCCTCAACCCGCTGCACACTAGGCCACCGCCGCCCCTCCAATGGCACTTCCTTCCTTGTGGTCGACGCCTCGGCCACACCCTCACATCCGGCGGCTCCATCGCGTGCCTCGTCTGACCTCTACCGTTCTCTCTCTCTCCACGACATTTGACTGTTCTCGTTCTCTCGCTCAATCCGGAAAAAAGAAGACGCATCGCCCGTTCTCTCGGTCCGGAAAAAGGAGGCACTGAGCTTTTTATCTTCCTCGCTTGATCCCAATGAAAAAGCCCGCAGTGCTTGTTCTCTCTCTAGCGAAAACCTGAATTCCCTTGCACCGCCGTTATCCACTGATCCACATACCCCTAGACCTTGTCGCCCCAATCCACATCTCCTGGACCTCGCCGCTTCATCCACGTCTGCGCACGAGGCTAGATCCCGATTGACAACCGACTCATCCGGCTCCGGCAGCGGGAGATCTGAAGCCGACCGAGGCACAGTCATCCGCTCAGCCAGCCCTGCCGACCATCAAAGCGGCGGAGTTGGAGGGGTCTCCAAAATTTGGCTGGGCGCGAGCTGTTGTGGGTGGAAGTCGTTCTTGCGACCACGAGTAGGATGCAGCGGTACCATGGACTGCTGCTCTAGGTCTTGGCGTATTCCCGTGGGGAGAGGCCTCTACGACAAAGGAGGGTGTGGTCGTGTGCTGTCGTGGGCGCCTCGCTGGAGCTGGCCTCTAGCCGTCGTGCCGGAGCTCAAGGATTTCTTCCCCAAGCCTAGCGACGGAATACGTGCATTGATGGACGAAGGTACATGGGTCATGTAGATCCCACCCACCGAGGCCGATTGTGTTATGTCCCCACACACCTCATATATGTAAATGAAATCTGCAACCCGGAGTAGACCGACATGATGCTTCTTGCTAGGAGAAGCTGCACTACGACCTGCTATGTGTTACGGGTATTATCTTTCATCTATACTGGTTAAACAAAAGTGAAACATCTGCAACCTGGATAAAATATAAGCAGAAGTTGTGGGATCATGGTGATCATCATTTTTTATATGCATGGTTCTTTTCTACTTGCTTGCTCATGGATATATTAGTTATAGAATATATAGTGGTAATTAAAGAACTTGACCAATAATAGGATATGCATTTCATCGGATGATCAGAATCACATTCAGAATTTTTTGCAAAGATGCAGCGCACCATTCTATGTGGTATTTATGCTTAAGAGACATGGACTGAAACCCCTATTTGATCAGCCAAGGATTTCGCTAAACAACTAGAGTTAATAACACCGTATATGTGGTATTTATGTTTTGAGTCATATATATTCACACTACATATATAGATAGAACCTATACTTTTGGATGGGTGGTTATGCACTATGTGTCTATCCATAGATGGAGTATTTTTCCTATTTTTTCTTACATGTCTAATTTTTTGGGATGGATCTTTCAAACAATCCTTTTTCTTGTTTTAGGACAGATTTTATATTAGGATGGAGAAAGGTGTCGTATTTATTTTAATAATTACATAAAAACAGATAGTCTAAGTGAGCAACCTTTTCTAGACAGTTCAAGAGGATATTATGGAATCGTGAATTAATAATTAATAATGTCAGATTAATGATGCCACTTGCGTATGTGAGAAAGAAATCAAGGGTTCAAGATTATGTTGGCCGGATAGATTCGAGATGGCTGCCCTCAATTCCTCGACAAGGGAAACAACGAGCATATCCACACAGACGTCAAGCCAAGTCCTCCAGTATTTGACAACCAAATCTATGCCACTTTGGTCTCACACTGTTTGGGTACTTGGCCCCTAAGTACTTCATGCACAACAAGATCAACGACAAGATTGACATGTATTCCTATGGCGTCATCCTGATCGAGCTTGTCTTCAGGAAGAAGCCGGTGGGCTCATGCGACCCCAAGGGCCAGGTGATCTGAGAGAACAAGCATTTCTCCTTTGTTTCGTAGTATTTCTGTTCTTGCTAGGTTGATAGTTAGGCGCATGATCTTGAGCTGTTAATAAGGCGTGGTCTTGTTGAAGCCAAGTTTTTGTATGATTCTGGTAAATATGTGTCCTGGGAGAAGATAATAAAACCTGGATATCTATCAAACTAAAAGAGGTTGTTTCTATTTTTCCAAGCTAATGAAAAAAAGGCAGAACAAATGTACAGACTACAACATGAAGAGTCCAACGATCAGAAGCTCTACAATTAGTCGACTGATGAAGGTTTGCAACTTTGCATGCTTTTAACAGTTTATGTACTCTCCAATGTTCAACATCTGTTTTTATCTACTTTTATTCCTTTCAACAGATATATATCTTAATTTTTCTGTTTTTCAGTTTGTCGGGATCTGTAAAGTATAGGTCTGACATGGAAGTAGGTGATAATTATACATTTTTAAACCAATAAATTAAGTAGAGGATATAATGATTGAATTCATTCATGGTATCCTTGCATTGCTTGATTAATTATTTAGCATCTTGTGTCTTACATTGTGGTCTCTAGATTTCATCACCTCGATCGATACTATTGCTAGCAAATGTCTGAGTCATATTTTCATGTTTAGTATTAGTTTATGGTATCAACATCTGAATTTCCTTGTGTGGTTGACATTTCTCCTTAACTTCTTAAGGGACGGAGGGATATCAAATGAGATGGCTTCCACGTTTATCTTCCACGTCAGTCCGTAAGCATTTTCCGTAACTTTTTTCTGTTTGTTACAATTAAAAAATAACTAAATATGATCTATGGCGATACAAACCTCTCTCAAGGTGCCTACAATTGAACACAGTATTGAGTTTCTAACATCTTAGTGCCTCCGAAGCTTACAATATTAGTTTAAAGAATCATGTACAATACTCATTGAGGCGATGAAGTATTCCTTGCTATCTCATGATCTTAGGATACCACAACAGCACAACCAACACATAAAACTTGTGGTAAAAACGTGTAGCGGTGATCTCTTCCATCTAACATCATCTCACGATGACACATGCAATGGTAGTTGCGGTTCTTAATAGAGTATAGATGTCGTGCATTGTCGTCACTGCTAATAGAATAATTGTTTTTTTTGCAAATGTTGGGCCAAAATAGTGGGTGTTGGTATGTCCACTTCAACATCACCCGGCCTCCATCGCCCACACCCCTACGAAGCCCCGGCCCACAAGAAGACAAGGGGAAGGCCGAGCCACGGCGATGGCCTAGATCCGGCGGTCACAACAGCAGAAATCGAGGGCCCGGAGATTTGACAACCAAGACCAAGGCGGTGACCGGAGGTTAGGAAAGAAAGACCAAGGCGACGACATTGAAATCAAGGGCTGGCTGTGAGGGGATTATTCCACGAGGATCCAGATCCTCGATGCCGGTATCGGTGTCACTCCAGCTCGAAGTCGCCAGCTGCACTGGCTCCTCGGTGGCCCTTCCATGCGACTGAAGGGATCGAGGACATGCCTGAATACATCCGGAGTGGTGTTGTGGCCCGGCACGGGATCATGTCGCTCGAGCTCTTCGCTGCAACATACATGTCATCGGCAGAACCGTCTCCTTCCGGCACGTTGGCGCTTTCCTCCGACGGTGGAGCTGCCATGCCGGAGGCTGGTGCGGGTGGAGTGCATGGGACCGTTAAGTAGATATGTCTTCAAGATTTTGTCAAAGGTGTTATGGAATGGTATTTGTTCTTGTTGCTTCCGATGGCTAATGCAAATAGAGTTCATGTGTTGATTGTAGGGCAATCCTGATTCTTGTGACTAGCCGAGCAAGATCACTATTTGCTCTTGAGGGCAAGGAGTGCCACCAGCAGACATCTCTGCATGAGCTGCAGATGAAGCTGATGTGCAAGACGATGCACGTCGAATATTTGGATAAGAACTTGCCGGAAAAATCCACTGCAGTCCTTAAGAAACAATGACAGCAAACTAAGTTGCCAATTCAAAATAGTGGTGTTAGTCTTGTTGATTATTGCAGCAATAATTTGGATGTCCAGGCTTGTTGATTGGGAGCATTTTTGGAACGTCAGTTGATCATTTAGAATTTGCAGTGGAAGGGTAAGTGAAAGAGAACAGAGGTTTTGGTATACAACTTTATTTAAGGTGATTCAGTCCGAAATACACTTTTGGACTGAGGTTGGAGGAGTGAACAGACTTATACTTTATTTTGACGGCCTGCAGGAATTGGAATCATAGCACCAGATTTTACTAAAAGAATCAGAGAAATAAAAACGTGTTTGTCAGATGCTACACACTCATGATTACTACAATTCATCAATATGGCATGCATGTGGTTATAAGAGATGGACTGCTTAGTCTATCGATCAATTGGTAATTGGATATCCAGTCGGTGTTAGTAACTAAGTTCTGTAGAAGATGCCATGTTTTAAATCGATTAATACACTTCCATTATCAGTCTGACACTAGATGCTAATCTCAAAATAGTTTTATTTTGCTCTTTTGAATGTGAGTACCCTACTTTTTGATCCTTACCATACTGATTATTGCATTAACAAGGATTGTAGAATGCTTGGATATGTTTGTTGCTTAATTGCATCCTACCCCGAGTATGAATATATTGCAATTGCACTAGACGTGTACTTGTGATTTGTGTGTGACAGGGACTGTGAAAACAGAGTATTCAGCACCGATGCACACGGGTTTTCACTTTCTTGTGTTGCGTAATGCATCTCCCTTGTCCTTTATTTTTTCTCTAAAAGTGATAGTGAAATTATGCATGCTGGTGTTATTTTGATATGGAGAGTATGGAGCGAATGAATTGGGGAATGTTACTCTTCTTGGTATGGTTCTTCTACCCGTTAGAGGAGAATCTAGGGGCAAGAGGAGAGTGGCAATGACGAAGGGGAAAAGTCATCGAATCGTATATAGGGTCAACGGCGAAGAGAGAAGGAAGATATATGATGAAGATTAAATGAGAGGAAACCAAAAGATTTTTTGTAGCCACATGGCTTGAAAAGTCGAGCTTTATGGCAATCAATAAGAACACTTCGATTAAACATGATGTATTTATTGACTTTCTATGTCAGATTTGTATAGATCTATAAATTCATGAGTGACAAAAAAATGATGGTCCGTAGCAACGCACGGGCATTCAACTAGTAGAATTTTAATATGGTACCATATTTTAACACTTTAGGAAATTACCAAAAATAACATGCACTATGTATAGAGTAAAAACTTTTTTACTTAAACGTCTAAGAATATTTGAAAGATGTGCGGAAGTAAAATAAATATCTCTAAAATACTACAATTAAAGTACCATACAGATTAAATAAGGTAAGTCTTTCCTGCACATGTCACGAATGATAATGGGCAAATTTCTATCCAAAACCATATCTTTTTTCTAGAAAGTCAAAAAAGAGATTTTTTTGCCACGTATTAAAATGACGATATCATATTTAGCTTGGCTCGGAGTAATTTATTACACACACCATACATTTCTGTGGAACATGGACAAATGATACTTCATAATAATAGGATTAGTAGAGCATAAGAGTAATGTGTAATATTTATTGCGGCTGTCATAGCCTATCGAAATTTCGTGGATTTTTTGCAAATATTTCCTTGTAATGATGGATGGATTCGTGAAACCGATGTAGAGCCCGGGGATTTACAATATATGATACCTACGATGGACAAATCCCTGAAAGCAAGAGTAAATAATAGTGATAGATTGTTTCGGCTCAAACTACTACCCACATCGTCGCAATTCTTTTTGGCCGTGGGATGGATCCTGAAAAGGACACGTGACGACATCGCAATAGAACTCTGCTACCCCGTGGGGCAGGCCCTGCTGCGGGCTAGGGTGAAAGATTCCTTACCACAGACGAATGTATCGCGTGGCACCGTACCACGCGTCGCTAAACGGTGGATCGCGCACAACGGTGGATCGCGCACGCGACATTGCCCCACCGTCAGCGTGCGCGGTTAGGACCAAGCTATGTAAGAGGCGTTCCCGCCGCAACACGCCTCCGCACCCGCTGGGTGGCGGGGCCAGCCTATAGCCGAAACGATAAGGTTTATCGTGGCAGAGAGACGAGCTGGTGGTGAAGGTGTCATTGGGAGGAATGGGCTACCGCGGTTATCGCGGCAGAGAGGCAACCTGGCATCATGGACAATAAGCGCATGTGGTTTCTTGTGGTGGAGAAATGAACGGTTAGCATACACTATAGATAACTGCAGCGCGTAGGCTCTAGGTGCGTGTGGTTTCGTACGGCGGAGAGGCGAACTAGCAGCATAGCCTATAGATGTCCGCAGTTTCTCGCAGGTCGCACGTGAGAAACGCGTCTCTCAGATGTGATGAAAGTACGCGAGGATTTGGTGAACCGCCATGCTTCTACTTTTAGATATATATAAGTCTTTATCCTCAACGTGATAGCTATCTTCTCTCCCCCTCCCAATCCAATGTGTTTCCTCTCGCTCGTGTGGTTAGTCGCATGCAACGGTCCGGTGATCACACCCGGAGATGGCGTTGCCGCTGTCCACAGACGTGAGAAGAAACATCACGCGGTTAGTTGGTGTCCTCTCTGCTCCTGACTATATTGAGCGGTTTGCTGGTCACCGTCATCCGCGTCCGCGACTCCAGTCACTTTTTGCGCAGTGGTCGACGTTGAATCACCGTCGTATTAGGCACATACACGAAGGAGATATGCCCTAGAGGCCAATCATAAAGATGTTTTTATTAACATATAACATTAGTTCATAATAGTTTTGTATCATGTTATAACTGTATTAAGTGGAAACATTAATAGTTGTGTGACATATAAACAAACTATGTCCATAGTATCCTCTAGACTAGTTCGTTGGGCAGCTGATGATCGAGATTTCCCAATCATGGACTTACTGAAACGTCAACTGACAACTAGGCCACTTCATTAGATGAATAAAGTGATGGACAACACCCAACCTGTGACACCCCCGGGATTAAGGCTAGACAAATCCTAGACCTCTGTCTGATATAAGCCTAACCTAACTTTCAGAAGCGTACAGAAAGAGAATCGGTAACATTACAGTGACCCTACGACACAAAAATTATTACAGCAAACTCATAACTGAGCAAAGAACCAAAATATTACAAGCAGAGGTCACTGACCACAAACATCAAACAACGGAAGGCAAATTATGCTATTAAGTATAGAAAACTTAACAAATGGCCTCAGAGGCCTGAAGCATAACGATGATGTCCCATTCCATAGATTCCAGGCTGCCGCCGGGAACCCCAAGCTACTTGTCGATGTCGATGTTGTAACAAACTCTTTTTCTGTGGTAACACTTACTTGCTGCAAAAGTATCAACAAAGCAAGGCTGAGTACATGGTATACTCCGCAAGACTTATGGCTGGTGGGGTTACTTTGCATAAAGCTAACTTTATTTGTAAAAGAGAGAGAGGAGAAGCTCGACTAATGAAATCTTTTAAAAGGGGATAAGAAATAAAAATCTCTAGCTTCAATATTCTTTTGATATCCACCGAACCTTTATCAGCTGAACCTACTAACTAGGATCACCCGCTCGATCCCTGAGGAAGCATCCTTAAGCACACCTCACATCTCTTGTCAAGTTTTACGATTAGGTCATTCTTCTCTATGATCTTAGAATCCGTTCCCAAGTGTCCATAACCGTGAACACGGCTTTTTGAAAAGATTAATACCCTGCAGTGGTGCACAACTTTACCCACACATACTAACCGACTCTTAATTCCAGTACATTAGCCCTCTTCCTTGGAAGGCCGGCAGAGGGTGGTTAGACACGACCTTTACCTTGCTTTCGTGGAGACCATGAGTCATGCCCTAAGGAGATGCCGCCGTAACGGGTCAAGTCCCGAAGTCGGTCCCTAGAGATGTGAACATGGTTTGAGATTACGGACGCCGTGCCTCTACCATTCCCTGCCACACCTACCTACCTGTATGAATGCACCTCCTCCACCGCCTTCGAGAACAACCAGATTGCATATGTCGAATGGAACGCCCGAACTATGTGACTCATGGAATCTACTAGACAAGTTAGTTGGTCGAGGGGCTTTCCAGGCCCTCGTGTGGCTGTACGCTCATCTTGGTTCAAGAGGCAAGAACTCAGATCCTAGTGGTGGTAAGTATGGGACTGCAAAAACCACAACCCGACGTGGCCTTCCATACAAGTCTTAGCATGTTTAACTTCCATCTCTAATCATACCATGTCATCCTGTCATACTAGGTTCATTCGCAGCTCTGATTCATCAACCGGATGGATCAGCGGTAACAACTAAGCATGGCTAAGCACAACGGAAATAGCAGCTCTAGCAAAGCTCATACGCCAAACCCTAGTTATGCTAGGAGCAGTGTATCAGGGAATATAGGCTACAAGGGAAACATGCATCAGATAGGATTACTCTATCTATCGATAAAAGACTTTAGAATTGTATGCACATGGCAATAATGAAATACTTTGAAAGCATAGGATTTTATTATGTGTGGGGATTTTCTTGCCTTTGCCTGTTGATACTCAAATACAGATCTTTGGGGTTCATCTTCTTGGCATCGTTCATCGATAAACTTTGATGGTGTTGATCTTGATATCGTATTCTACCGGGAAGAACCAAACACCGAAAAGAAAGGAAAACAATCAACACATGGCATCGATGCAATGCTCAAGCAAAGATGATGACATGACAAGTTAATTTGTATTGAAATTAAACCCTATATCATTCTTGGCAATTTAAGCGGGGTCCGATGGGTACAAACCCTGATTCGGAGAAACCCCGAATGCATATGAGAGGGGTTATTTTGTTCTTCTAATTAAACTTGTCATGTAAGTTTCTCAACAATGCATGATGATGAGTATATTGTGTAGATCTCATTTTTCTGAATATTTTGATATATTACACATATTTTTCTAATTTAAAATGAATTAGTTATTGAATTTATGGTATTTATTCATTTTCTAAATTTAAAACAAAAGAGGGTAAATACTTTTTACACCTTGGGATGGGGTACCCATAGTAGCTGATAGAGGGGCCCTAGGCCACCTCAGCATCCATGTAGGCAGAGTGGGACCTGACCTAGGTTGACTGCGGCTGACCCACGCGCTGACGGCATGATGACGCAGGCCTGACATCATCCCGCCAGAGACACGTCGGACAGGCACTGGGGACAGCGAAAGACAGCGATCTGGGCTGCGAGACCTGGCCTGCTCGAACCAGCGTAGCGAGGGGAACCTAAAGAGAGCAGCGCTGCTGGTTCTAGGTCACTGGAGGAGGCCGGCGACAAGCATGCGCGGTGGCGGGCAGTGGAGCACGGCACGAGAGTGAAGCAAAGCGATAAGAATACAGAGGAGGGGTCCCTAGGTGTTGGGTTCGCATCATAGAAAACAAAAAAAATTCCTATGATGAGAACTATACGCCAAGATCTATCTACTAGATACAGAGCAACGGGTGGATATACATCCATAGAGAACTTACAATCGAAGACAACAGAGTTTTGTCAATGAGTTGGAACTCGTGGATGATGTAGTTGTACGCTTGCCAATCTCAAGATCGTGTGGAAGTCTTAGCGCCGCAAATCAGCAGCGCAGCCGTCCTCGCACACACGTTCAAGCCACCGGACAACCTCCACCTCCTCGCTCCAGCGAGTTAGCGGAAGCAGCAACTCCTTCTAGACGCAAGGCCACCGGGAACATGTATCTCGCTAATCCAAGACCATGGGGGAATATATCTAGAGGGGGAGAGAGATCCTTCATGAGGAGGTGTACTTTGTAAGGGAGGAGAGAGGGGCTCCTCCCCTCCCATGGACGGCGGCCAAGGGGGGTGCCCCCACCTCTTCCTCATTCATGTGGTGGAAGCTCCACTCACATCAATTCGAGCTCCACCCAAAATTCCACTCACATGCATTAAATTTCCACCAAATTTAATGAAACTCTCATTTAATAAAACTGTTTTATTTATTTTATTCAGAATTTTGTTAATTACTTTAATTAATAAACATTCACATAAAACCCCTTGCAACATTTCAATATCACATGCATAACCACTTTCTGCAATTTCACCCGAAAAAATTCTGGTTTCAATCGAAATAATTTCAGCGCTTTGCAGTTCTTTCGTCTGAAACATATGTGCTCCAAAATGGTGTTCGGTAACCCTTAAGTGTGTCACCCTACGGTTCGCGAATAATGCAGACATGATTGAGACCCTTCTCAAATCAATAATCAGAAGCGGGACCTGGAGATCCATACTAACTCCTGCATATTCAACGATGACTTCTGTGATCGTGAGAACCTTTAACGCTAGTAACTTAATCCCTTTGTCTCATGATATAATACATCTCCGAGATTCGATCATCGGTATCCAAATACCTAGTTTGATCTTGTTGCCGACATGCACTCTTTTCTCGTTCCCGTGATATAACATTCTAGTGATCACATCACTTGCTTGCAAGCTATCTTAATGTGATATCACCGAGAGGGCCTAGAGTATATCTATCCGTCATCGGGATTGACAAATTCCACTCTTGATCATGAGCCTCAACATAACACCTTGTAGCACTGAACCAACCTTTATAGTCACCCTGTTACGGTGTGACGTTTGATGTTATCAAGATACTCTTCTGGTGTTAGCAATTAACATGATCTCATGGTCTAAGGACTAAGACTACTTTGTATGATGTTATAGCAATATAAACATAATGACTTTGATCGTAATGCTATACTTCGGATGAATGTTCATCACATCATTTCACCAATGTTGTGACCTCGTTATTAACAACATCCAATGTCCATGATCAGGAAATTGTGATCATCTTGTTAATCAACGAGCTAGTCTATAAGAGAGGCATAACTAGGAACCCTTTTTTTATTAAACACGCATGTATTGACGTTTCCTATCAATACAATTATAGCATGCAAAATAAGCATCTATCATATACAAGGAATACATAATAACAACTTTATTATTGCCTCTTAGGGCATATTTCCTTCACTGGGGACCAACGGCTCACCAGTAGCATGACGGTGTCGACGAAGAGCTCGGGGTGGCCGGAAACGGTGGCGATTGGCAATGACGGTGTCGGCCGGAGTTGGGGAGGGAGCTTCCAATTGGAGCGTCTAGGAGCCTCCTGGCTTGCAAGCTTGGTCGGGGAGGTTTATGGGGAGGAGTCAGAGCTTTTGGCACGCCTGAATCGGCCCGGGACCATGCAAAACGACAACGAGTGGAGGAGCCCGAGGGTTGGGGTTCGTCGATCTCACAAGGTGAGAGGACCAGAGCGAGAGAGGAGAGGATAAGGCCATGGGGAGAGAGAGACGTGCGACGCGGTTCTTATCCGGCTCCAGGCGGTAGCGGGCATCGCGGCGTGGCCAGCATTGGGCGACGGAGGTGGCAGCTGCTTCTCCGGTAGCTCGGGGAAGAAGAAAGGAGAAGCACAGGGAACGGGTATGGGCTGCATGGGCCAAGTTGGGCCAGGGTGGGCTGGCTACTGGGTTGCTGGGTGCTGCTCGTGGCTGAGGGTGTGCGGCAGATAGAGGAGAGTAAGTGGGACGCAGACCAGTTAGCATAGGAAGCAGGTTTTTTTATAAAACCTTTTCTTTTTCTGTTTCCTATTTTCTATTTTGTAATTTCATTTTATTTTCTGTTTTGAGTATTTTCTAAATTCTAGAGGCTTTTGTAAAACTAGAGAAATATTGTGGGGCCCTTTTAGTCCATTTGGGATCCACATATTTTGGTAGTTTTCGAAATAATCAAAACCATTTTGAGTTTATTTGAGAGAGAGGGAAAACTAGGGTTAGGGTTTTACTTTCTCTTAATGCAAGATTTATCAAACAATGATATGCATGACATGCTCATGATGCACAATCAAACCCTAGATAATATTAATAAAACTAGGGGTGTTACAGTTCTATCCCCCTTAATAGAATCTCGTCCCGAGATTCCTAGGTAGGAAGATAGAAGGAACATGGTTACACTAAACTTCAACTACTTTCTTGAAGAGGTTGATCCATGCCACCATTATTGAATGAATGAAATGCTTCATTTCTTCAAGGTAGTTGTACACACTAAAGAGGAGAGGGAAAGACAGAGAACCACAAATAGAGTATTTCATGGTCAACTCGTGGATAGATGTTTCTTAACATCTCTAGAGCCAACGAGCATGAAACACGTCAAGGTAATAGAGGAAACAAGAGGATAAGGTTTCAAGTTGTTAGATAGCTGGTCTTCATAAGGATTGAGACCATGGAACTTCAGAAGAGTTTAAGCTTCTGGAAATGAGAGCATACAATGGAAAGAACACTACCACAGACTTCGAAAGATCAACCTCTACTAACGGCTTAAGTAGAGCTTCGGGGATACGGAGATACGGATAACCAAGCTGTTGTACAACTTTTGATACAGAAGGATCACTCTTCATTCAACAGAAGGTCAAGACAGAAAGGTTGTGTTGTGGCGAGGACTCGTAAGAGTCACAAGGAACATGTAACAAGAGGAACTTCTGGTTATCAAAACCATAGTCGCTCTTCGAACACGTTAGGGGGACCGAAGGAAACTCTTTATTCATCCAGGATTATCAAAATATTTGCCAAAGATCGTGATATCACTTTACACCACTAGACGAATAGATAAAAAGATTCATGATGACACAAGGAAAAAGAAACTTCATTCTGAAACTTCAATTACTTGGCTCAACAAGACGCTTACCAACATTAAAGGGTCTGGAGGATCAACCGAGAGACATTTAGCAACACTTGTTTAAATGTCTCCTTGATGTTTGAGTCACGAGACATCAAGTAATGGTCAGACTTCAGAAACAAAGGAAACCATAAGCACAACTCCTATAACAATTCATAGAAGAAGCCTTATGAGGAGTGGTTATTATTGCTGATTCAAGAGAATGTGACAAGAGGTCTTCCGGCTAATTGTGTCAACCATCACATCAATCTTGCCGGGTTTACAAGGACACCAATGTCAAAACCTTGATGAACACCAACCATTATTGCTGCTTGAGATTCAACTCTGGTTAGGTGGAATGATACTTCAGACTCAGCATGTCTGAATAGAAAGTTTGCAACATTTACCACAAAGGTAAAGGTACTAGATTCTCAAGACATGGACTATAGTGTCAAGCTCCAAATGAATGAGCTAGGTTGCGAAACCCATGCATTAGCAAGTTATCAAGGGGTAATTGCCCCTACATAAATTGTTTTCAACGAAACACAATTGCAACCTTGTTGGGAAATATTTAGGAGGGTACTGAAGTTTGTAGAACTTATTCTCTTCCATGACAAATCATTTAGTGGCTTTGGGTGCGTAAAGAATCTTCTCAAGGTGTGAAGGTATCACCCTACCATATCAAGAATACTTCACACATGTTTGACTGACTTGAAATGATTCCCGGGGAAACAAAGATAACTCTTCTAAAATCCAAGGCGACAACTTTCAACTTATGCACGTGAACCGAAGAAGGTTACTTCTAACATCCAGAACACATCCTTCGAGATAGCACGAAGACGGTTCTCAAAAGTCTTCCAACATTAATGCCAATTGTTCCATATGAATCTTATCTAACATGGGGAAGATAAGGATATCATCGATAGGCTCGATAACAAACTTATCAAAACATACTGGAAAAAGACAGACTCATATGTTGTATGAACATGACAACAACATTGGTCAGACCAACGAACATGAAGACGTACCTAGGTGAAACATCACGAGTAAATACATCATCAGGATAGTCCCTAGGACTAAGTTTGATTTAATGATAACCCAAATCAAATCAAAGGCAGGGGAAGATAACATATCCATGAAGGAAATACTATCTTCCTTCATCACAAACAAAACTAGACATCCCTTTAGGAGGAACTAAGTTGGGTAGGACTTTTGTCTTACAACTCTCCAAGTTGTTATTTAAGCTTAACCAACTAGTTCATGGGTATCCAGTACAGATCGTTGGAGAAAGGAGCAGTTCAGAGAACTTGCTTGCTCAAGAACTTTACATCACGGTCATGTGGCAACAAGGAAATACTTCTAGTAGACATCTAGAATATTACGAACCCCCGATATGTCACTTAGTTAGAGAGGAAACTTGCTTGGTAAGGCAAGAAGACATAGTCTCAGGGCATTGGCAGAAGCCTAACTCTTTGACCGAAGAGAGTGTACCAGAATAGCGGACTTAGTAGCACAGTCAAACTTCACTTAGTGACATTATTAACCATCACGCTAAGAATGACACAAATGTCCTTGTTGATGTCCAAAGCAATAATTATTGCTAAGAATCTCAAATGTTCCCATTATTACGCACATGCATCATTCATGAGCACAAAAGCTCGGAAGAAGGATGGGTAAGTATGTGTAAAAGCATCACTTCATTAAGATAATCATGAACTCTGCATGACCTCTTAGTATATAAGGGTGTGATACTTTAAGGTTGAACATATCAGAAGCTAATCAATGCTTATTGATCTATGGATTACAACACTTTGACCTAATCCTAGATATGATGAGAGCCTGGAGTTTGTTTCTCCTGACATCCCGAGATGGTTTGTCTGACAGACCACAAGAGTATCTTGCATCGAAAGACATCGATGCGCATTTACTACTTGGCTACAAACTGCTAGACAAAGGTCGGAAACAACAAGGGAAAAAGGAATATCCTCAGGAAACAATCCCAAGATGTGGATGCATAAGTCAACAATCTTCCGAGGACCGATGCAGAAAAGGAAGATGTGGTAGAGTCACGAATATAGAAGTGGGTCTCACGAGGAGATATTTTGTCGTGATCTATTTGGTTCCATTAAAGAAAATCTGCCATAGCTAGTGGTAGGGGAAGTCCTTAATTATCACAATTCAATCGTGACAAATACCACAAGCTTGAAGGCTATACTAGAAGGTACTAGCCATCCTGAGGTAATGTTTGAACATTAACAACATGGATCAACAAAATGGATCTTGGGTTAAAGGTCAGCTTCATGTGCAAGATTCACATCAACAGAATCCAGCACAATCTGGGATCTTCGATTCAAGTCCAAGGGCTAAAACTCGAGAAAGGAGTAACTACTAATTGAGTGACACGGCATACATTGCAAGGTAGTAATCACAAGGTAGCTTCCAAGAGAAGAAAGAACTTCTAAAGTACCCAACCGAATGAAAAGGAATGATGTCTACGCACTTCTATTCTTGTAGATAGTTGTTGGGCCTTGATGGCTCGGTGTTGATGTAGAGCTCGTTGGGAACCCCAAGAGGAAGGTATGATGAGCACAGCAGCAAGTTTCCCTTAGTTATGAAACCAAGGTTTAATCGAACCAGTAGGAGCAAGGAAACACCCCAAAGGTGTTGCTAGCTGAGCCTTGGCAGGGCACACTACCGGTGCTAGTAGCAACGTGGAGACCTGCACAACACAACCACAGAACTTTGTCCCCAACTTGCGATGAGGTTGTCAATCTCACCGTGTTTTGCTAAAAACAAAGGATTAAACATATCAAACGGAAGGAAGTAAAAGTTTGCAGAAAGTAAACACAAAGCAGTAAACAGTTTGTAGATTGTATGTAAAGAAAAGAGGACCGAGATCCATAGTTTACTAAAGGTGGCTCTCCTTAAGATAGATAACATGCTAGGTGAACAAATTACAGCGAGGAAATTGATAAACATTGAGAAAGCAATACATGCATATACTAATCATCTGGACTCCTTTGGAACTTGATTGGGCATTACAACATTATACATAGACCGCCATCCAACTTCATCTATGACTAATAATCCACCTTCAGGTTATCATCCAAACCCCCTCCAGTATTAAGTTGCAAGCAACAGATTATTGCTTGACGAATTGCGTGTAATGTAAACAATACGATTGTTCTATGAATAAAGGATTGTTGTTTTCTCCCTATTAGCAACATCACATCTAGTACCTTAGAGATTTATGTCACTTCCCCAGATTACCAGAGGCATGAACCCACTATCGAGCATAAGTACTAACTCTTGGAGTTGCTAGCATCTACTTGGCCAAGATAGCTACTAAGAACGGAAAGCATGCAAGATCACAAATAACAAAGACATGATAGAATCAATAATCAATCTGAAATAGCATCTCAATATCCATCAGATCCCCACAAACAGAACATGTAGAATTACAAATAGATGATCTTCATCATGAACGGAGCTCACAAGATCTAGACATGAAAGCACAAAGGAGGAGAACCAGCCATCTAGCTACTACATGGATCTGTAGTCCAAGGATGAACTACTCACGCATCACACCAGAGGCTTGCATGGTGATGAAGAAGGCCTCCAGGGTGAATTACCCTCTCCGGCAGGGTGCTGGGAAGAGCTTCAGATCCCTCTCAGTCTAGGGATGGAGATGACGGCGACTATAGACTCTTTCGTGGATTTTTGATCAGGTACTTAGGGTTTTCATCCCGAGGGCATCTTATAGGCGGAAGGGGAGGCCGAGGGGGTGCCGGAGGCGGCCACACCACCCCCTGGCGTGGGCCACGCTGGGCCGTGCGGCCAGGTGGTGTGGTGGTCCCCTGGCCCCTCTCCGTCTCGTATTCTGGCATCTGATGACTTCCGGAAAAATAGGCACTTTGGCTTTTGTCCCTCCAATTCCGAGAATATTCATTTTCTGGCTTTCTTGGAACCAAAAATAGCAAAAAACAGGTAGCTAGCACTGTGGCTCTTGTTAATAGGTTAGTCCAAGAAATTATAAGAAAAGTACTCCAAAGTGTGGAGAAAACACAAGAAAGTTGATAAAACCAAGCATGGAACATCAAAAATTATAGATACATTTGCAATGTATCAGGCCTCTAAGTGTAGAGGTTTGTAGAATAGCAGCAAGTTCCCTTAGGTGGATCACCCAAGGTTTATCGAACTCAGGGAGGAAGTGGTCAAAGGTATCCCTCTGAAGCAACCCTGCAATCAAGATACAAGAAGTCTCTTGTGTCCCCAACACACCCAATACACTTGTCAGGTGTATAGGTGCACTATTTAGGCAAAGATATAGTAAAATATAAGTGGTATGGATAATTATAACTAGTAATGGTGCTAGAAAAGAGCTTGATGGGTAGGAAGAGACTAAAGTCAAACTGAAATAAAGATGGAAGCAATCAAACATGTAACAGATCTAGTTGCAAACGGTGTTTCAATGTTTAGAAACAAGGCCTAGGGATCATACTTTCGCTAGTGAACACTCTCATATAAATATCTTCTCTTAATGATACTACTCTAAACTACTCTCCGGTTGGACGCTCTAATCCATGGTAGGGATATAATAGCACACCTCAAAGTTCGCTTTCCCCATCTAGGTAACCCTACACTATCACCTTGAGTGCTAGATGGTTCCAACAAACACCACAATTTCATAGAAACATCCAACTTCAAATATAACTCATAACAAGTATTTCTAATATCTAGCCTAAGTGCCACCATGGTGTGCACGCTGTCACTTTCACACACATGGGGAGAGCAGAGATCTATTAAAGCACTTGAGTAGCAAGGTAGATCTACTTGATTACAAAGCTCATGATCACAATATGATCATGCATAGAGAGAGAAATGAACACATAGCTACCGGTAGAGCCCTTAGCCTCGAGGAAGAACTACTCCCTCCTCATCATGGGAATCAGCAACGGTGATGGAGATGGTGGTGGAGATTGATGGAGATGGCTCCGGGGGCACTTCCCCATCCCGGCAGGGTGCCAGAACTGAGACTTTCTGTCCCCCGAGTCTCCCCTTTGGTGGCGGCAGCGCTGCAGAACTTTTCGTGGCTGGAGGCTAGACGATTTAGGGTTTATGCATCAGGAGGCTTCTTATAGGCGAAAGGGGAGGCCGATGGGGTGTGGAGGGGCTCACACCACCCCCTGGCGCGGCTTGGCCTGGTCCGCGCCACCAGGTGGTGTGGCCAGCCCCTGGCCCCTCTCCGTCTCGTCTTCTGGCTCCGTGAGTCTTCCGGTAAAATATTGACTTTGGCTTTTGTCCGGTCCAATTCCGAGAATATTCATTTTCTGACTTTCTGGAACCAAAAACAGCAGAAAACAGGCAACTGGCACTGTGGCATCTTGTTAATAGGTTAGTCCCATAAAGTTTATAAAAATACTCCAAAGTATGGACAAAACATAAGAAAGTACATATAAAACAAGCATGGAACATCAAAAATTATAGATACGTTTGCAAAGTATCAACATCCCCAAGCTTAACTCCTGCTCGTCCTCGAGTAGGTAAGTGATAAAAAAAATGAGGTGACATGCACCATCATAAACTTGATCAAAGTATTTGTAAAACATTGATATATGGGATCATAATACTTCAACATAGCATGAAAATAAAGTTCTAATAATAAGACGTAGAAACTATGTTGTAACATGAAAGGATACAAACAAAAGATTCATGAATAACAATGCTTTGAAAGTCGTTTGTTTGTTTCACATAATGAGAATGGTATTCAGCTTGTCCATCATAGTATAGCAAAACATAAATGCATAGGACACCTTCAAAGTTCATAAGGGTGACTAGATACAAGTAGTTTAAGAAAAAGCAATATCAAAGTTATGAATCAATCAACAAGTCTTGGGACAATGCACATTAAACTAAGAATGGCCACTATGCTCTCTTAATAGGTGCATAAAGATAGAAGATGGAGACTCAACATAAAAGTAAAAGAAAGGCCTTTATAGAAGGAAGCCGGGATTCAAGTCTCATAAAGAGCTTCCAAAAATTATGGTTCTTATTATCTTTCAACTCTCATTTCCCCTTCATAAGCATCTTTAGGTGATTAAGGTTAAAGTGACACAACTGAGAGGATATGCTTGACAAGTTATAAGCCAAAATCTCATGCCCCTTACTTACGAAGACCGAACCTCATGCTACTCAACTTTAGTCAGAAGTAAGCTCTTGTCATTGTAAGTACATATGTGATACATTGCAAATGTATCTATAATTTTTGATGTTCCATGCTTTGTTTTATCCACTTTCTTGTGTTTTGTCCACACTTTGGAGTACATTTCATATGATTTCTTGGACTAACCTATTAACAAGAGCCACAGTGCCAGCTGCCTGTTTTCTGCTGTTTTTGGTTCCAGGAAAGTCAGAAAATGAATAATCTCGGAATTGGACGGGACAAAAGCCAAATTGCCTATTTTTTCGGAAGTCATCAGATGCAAGAATATGAGACGGAGAAGGGCCAGAGGTCGGCCACACCACCTGGTAGCGTGGCCAGGCTAGGCCCGCGCCAGGGGGTGGTGTGGTAGCCCCTGGCACCACTCGGCCTCTCCTTCCGCCTATAACATGCCCTCGGGACGTAAACCTTAAGTGCCCGATCAAAAATCCACGAAAGAGTCTGTAGCCGCCGTCATCTCCATACCTAGATCGGGAGGGATCTGAAGCTCTTCCCGGCACCCTACCGAAGAGGGGAATTCACCCTGGAGGCCTTCTTCATCAGCATGCAAGCCTCCGGTGTGATGCGTGACTAGTTCATCCTTGGACTACGGATCCATATAGTAGCTAGATGGCTAGTTCTCCTCCTTTGTGCTTTCATGTTTAGATCTTGTGAGCTCCGTTCATGATCAAGATCATCTATTTGTAATTCTGCATGTTGTGTTTGCAGGGATCCAA
The DNA here is from genome assembly GCA_910589775.1 of Avena eriantha. Classification (NCBI taxonomy): domain Eukaryota; kingdom Viridiplantae; phylum Streptophyta; class Magnoliopsida; order Poales; family Poaceae; genus Avena; species Avena eriantha. The sequence goes on from OU342746.1 coordinate 182,301,552, forward strand.
TGCATATTGAGATGCTATTTCAGATTGATTATTGATTCTATCATGTCTTTGTTATTTGTGATCTTGCATGCTTTCCGTTGTTAGTAGCTATCTTGGCCAAGTAGATGCTAGCAACTCCAAGAGTTAGTATTTATGCTCGATAGTGGGTTCATGCCTCTGGTAATCTGGGGAAGTGACAGAAATCTCTAAGGTACTAGATGTGATGTTGCTAATAGGGAGAAAACAACAATCCTTTGTTCATAGAACAATCGTATTGTGTACTTCACACGCAGTTCGTAAAGCAATAATCTGTTGCTTACAACTTAATACTGGAGGGGGTTCGGATGATAACCGGAAGGTGGATTATTAGTCATAGATGCAGTTGGATGGCGGTCTATGTATAATGTTGTAATGCCCAATCAAATCTCAAAGGAGTCAAGATGATTAGTATATGCATGTATTTCTTTCTCGATGTTTGTCAATTGCCCCGCTGTAATTTGTTCACCCAGCATGTTATCTATCTTAAGGAGAGCCACCTCTAGTGAACTATGGATCTCGGTCCTTGTCTTTTACATACAATCTATAAACTGTTTACTGTTTAGTGTTTACTTTCTGCAAACTTTCACTTCTTTCTATTCGATACGTTTAATCCTTTGTTTTCTGCAAAACACGTTGTGATTGACAACCTCATCAAAAGTTGGGGACAAAGTTCTGTGGTTGTGTTGTGCAGGTCTCCGCGTTGCTACTAGCACCGGTTGTGCGCCCTGCCAAATCTCAGCTAGTAACACCTTTGGGGTGTTTCCTTGCTCCTACTGGTTCGATTAATCCTTGGTTTCATACTGAGGGAAACTTGCTGCTGTGCTCATCATACCTTCCTCTTGGGGTTCCCAACGAGCTCTACACCAACCACGCACCAGCACTTTTCCGGGCGCCGTGCATTGAGCCATCAAGCATTTTTCTGGCACCGTTGCCGGGGAGTCAAGGACATCTTCACAAGGGGAGTCCCTCATAACCAATCTCTTTACTTTATTATTTTTGTTTTGCTTAGTTTCTTTTTGCTTTGTTTGCTTGTTTCTTTATCAAAAACACACAAAAAATTAGTTTTACTAGTTTGCTTTCTTATTTCAAAAATACAAAAAATAGTTCCTACTATAATTGTTATTTTCGTTGGTTTGTTATTGTCTTGCTTTGTCATGCTTTCTATCAATGGTTGGTTTCTTTGAAATTGATTCTTATTGGCAAGGTGGGTTCATGGAAGAACAAAAATATTATTATAAGGAACACCGCTTGTCACAAAAAGGGAAACACGTATGGGATAAAATTGATAAATTGAATATCATTGCTAGAAACATGTGCTCTACTTATAATGTTACTTATTGCTTTGATAAATCTTGTTGCTGTAGGAGGTATAAAAACCTCCCTTTTCAATGTGAGTATAATGATAATGTTACCATATCTTCTTATGTTAAGGGAAATTATGACTTTGATGATGTGAAACAAATTGAAGAATGTATTGCTTGGAAGGGTGCATTCGAACTAGCTTATTTGCTTGAAAATACTGATGATGCACCTTATAAATATGAGGTTTATGATATACTTCAATTTTGCTTTGATAATTACAAGAAAGAAAATGGCTATATTCTTGAATATCTTAATAGATGCTCTCCACCAATGGAAGAAACTAATGCCTTGTAGGAGACTATGGAAGAAGAAATTGCTGAAACTGGAAGCTCATTGGATGAAAAAGAGGAGGAGAGTGATGATCTAGAGGAGGAAGAATGGATCTACCCATGCCTACCTTCTAATGAGAGTAACTCTTTATCCCTTACATTATTTGATTGTCCCCCATGCTTACCAAAGGAGGATGAATGTTATGCTGATGTTGTCTGTGATAATCCTTTATTTGTGCCTAACTTCGAGATGCATGGTACTAAAGAGTTTTGCTTAGAAAATGTTTATGATAAAGCTCTAGATGATGGTCCTATATTGAGTGATCAGCCATCTTGTTATAGAATTGTTAAAAGTGGGTTTGAAGGTTTTAATCCCACTATTTTTGAGCTTGATAAAAATTATGTTTTTGTAGAACATGAAAAGCATGCTTTATGTGATAGTTATATTGTTGAGTTTATTCATGAGGCTATTGAAAATTATTATGAGAGAGGAAAATATGGTTGTAGAAGTTTTCGTGGTATTGAAACACCTCTCTATATGCTGAAAGTTTTGAAGTTATTCTTGTTTTATCTTCCTATGTCTGTAACTTTGTCCTTTGTGAATTTATTTGCATACAAGATTCCTATGCATAGGAAGTGGGTTAGAATTAAATGTGTTTTGAATTTTCTTCTTGATGCTCTCTTTTACTTCAATTCATATTTCTTATGTGAGCATCTTCTCAAACTATCATGCCTAACTTAAAGGTGTTAAAGAAAAGTACTTATTGGGAGATAACCCAAAAGTTTTAGATGAGTCTTGGAAGTTATTAACTCTGTAATAACCTCTCCTTATCATTTTTATTTGCTTTTTGTGCCAAGAGTAACCTCTAATGAGAGAGAAGTAATGATTGGAAAAGTTGTTGTCCCGAAACAGATTTATGTGTTTCATTGTAAAAATTTGTGTAAAATCTCTGAACGTGTTTTTGAGGCGTGAATTTTTTTTGCTTCTGCCCCAGGCTGTTATCTAACTTTCGTTAGTTCAACACTTTTTGATTTGAGCAATAGAAGGTCTTCAAAAAAACTCGTCTTTACCTGGTGGTCTGTTTTGACAGATTCCTGCCATTTTCTGCATTTGCTTCTTGTTGATTCCTTCTTGAGTTCTTTTGGGGAATTGAGCTTTTTGAGGAAATTGCTACAGTATCTAGTGTTCTAATGGAAGTTTTTTTGGTGTTAGAACTGAACCTTAAGACTTATTTATCTTGAGTGCACTAATGTTGCTAATAAAGATTGTGTGAAGTTTTGTATGAAGAAAAAATTCCAGGTGTATGGAAGGAATGAGTAATGAGATGAAGGATGGACTAAAGGTCAAGCTTGGGGATGCCACGCATGTCACCCTGAGAAATATCCAAGAATTACAAGCATCAAAGCTTGGGGATGCCCAAGGCATCCCCTACTTCATCAATAAAAATCCCAGGTTTCTTCCAAACACTTCATTTTTATTGTTTCATGCACGGTTGTGTTTTTCTCGGAGCGTCTTCTTTTTCTTTTTTGTTTTGGTTTTTCGTTTGCTTGGTTTTCTTAGTTTTCTAAATAAATTTGTTGGACCCCCTCTTTCATACATTGGTTTGCAAATAGTTTGGTTTGGTTTGGAAAAGAGTAGGAAAGTTCATGCTTATGTGGTAAAAAGAGCTCGTTTTTGACTGTCGCATATGCTTTGTCATACCATGCTTGATATTGTTTTGGCTTTATGCTTAGTATTCTTTGTTGTAGCATGAAGTGTTATAAACAATTGAGATTGCTTAATGTGCCTTGGATGAATCATGCGTTGTTTTAGCATATTAAAGCATAGTATAGTGGTATTCTCCTATGATGCTTTATTTGGGTTGACTTGGCGCATGCTCACACCATGTTATGACTATCTCAAGTCACCATAGCCTTTATGATCCTTTAGTTTTCATCTTGTAGTATCACTTTATGCTTTGATCAATGATGTTTTGTCGCTCTGCATTATTATGGCCATTATTGTTCTCTTAGTTTGTCGCTCCCAATCTTTTGCTAGCCTCCACAACCAAGTATGAGTTCCACTCATGCATCCAACTCCCTAAACCAAGTTATTCCAAACTGTCCACCATACCTACCTACTATCTTATGCTATTCCAAGTATATTCATGCTTTTGTTTACCTTCCAAATTAAACTTGTTATGAGAAAACTAGTGATTAAAGCTCTCACGAACTTGATGGCACACTTTATTTTTTTGCATCTAATAAACTTGAACCATTGGGTCCTTATTTGTTGCATATATGCTTGCGCTTTATAAGTTAGAATTAGCACAACCATGTTTTATGGGGAACGCTTTCAACATTGCACTTGTACTTTGTACCCCGTTGATATCATGTTCTTTTACTTACGGATCCCGGTGGTGTGAAATAAAAGTGAAACTTGTAAGATCATGGAGTTTGTATGTGTGTTAGAGAAACGCCTGGGTCGCTAGCCAAAGCCATGCCTAATCATGGTGGAAACTTGCAGCATCACCATAATGAGCACTCTATGAAGCATCCTCAATAAAAACCTATGAAAATAGCAAATAAAAAGATCGCTGAGATGCTCATTGTCTGCTTGCCTTGTCATTTTGATTATGGGATAGCACCCGTATCATGTGCGAGGGGTACCTCGTTGGCAGTTCTTAATGATACACATGTACTTACAATGACAAGATCTTACTCGTGACTGAAGTTGCGTAGCAAGAGGATCGGTCTTCGTAAGTAAGGGGCATGAGATTTCGGTTTATAACTTGTCAAGCATATCCTCTTAGTTGTGTCACTTTAACCTTAATCACCTTAAAGATGCTTATGATAGGGGCAATGAGAGCTGAAAGCTATAAGTACCATAATTTTTGGAAGCTCTTTATGAGACTTGAATCCCTACTTCCTTTTACAAAAGGCCTTTCTTCCACCATTATATTGAGTCTCCACCTTCTATATTTATGCACCTACTTTGAGAGCCTAGTGGACATTCTTAGTTCTATGTGCATTGTCCCAAGACTAGTTGATTGATGCATAACTTGTTATTGCTTGTTTTAAACTATTTGTATCTAGTCACTCTTATGAACTTTGAAGGTGTCCTATGCATTTATATTTGCTACTCTATGAGGGACAAGCTGAATACTATTATGCTATGTTTTCTTTATGTGAAACAAAAAAACATCTTGCAAAGTATTGTTATTCATGAATCTTTTGTCTGTGCCTTTTCATGTTGCATCATAGTTTCTTTGCTTATTGCTAGAACTTTGTCTTTCATGTTATGATTGAAGTACTATGATCCCAGCTTTGAATGTTTTACAAATACTTTGATCAAGTCTTTGATGGTGCATGTCACCTAAAAAATTATTCTTTCTTTTTATCACATACCTACTCGAGGACGAGCAGGAGTTAAGCTTGGGGATGTTGATACATTGCAAATGTATCTATAATTTTTTATGTTCCATGCTTGGTTTTATCCACTTTCTTATGTTTTGTCCACACTTTGGAGTACTTTTCATCTGATTTCTTGGACTAACCTATTAAAAGGAGCCACAGTGCCAGCTGCCTGTTTTCTGCTGTTTTTGGTACCAGGAAAGTCAGAAAATGAATATTCTCGGAATTGGATGGGACAAAAGCCAAAGTGCCTATTTTTCTGGAAGGCATCGGATGCCAGAATACGAGACGGAGAAGGGCCAGAGGCCGGCCACACCACCTAGCCGCGCGGCCAGGCTGGGCCCGCGCCAAGGGTGGTGTGGTGGCCCCTGGCACCCCCTCGGCCTCTCGTTCCGCCTATAAGATGCCCTCAGGATGTAAACCCTAAGTGCCCGATCAAAAATCCACGAAAGAGTCTGTAGCTGTCGTCATCTCCATCCCTAGATCGGGAGGGATCTGAAGCTCTTCCCGACACCCTGCCGGAGAGGGGAATTCACCCTGGAGGCCTTCTTCATCACCATGCAAGCCTCCGGTGTGATCCGTGAGTAGTTCATCCTTGGACTACGGATACATGTAGTAGCTAGATGGCTGGTTCTCCTCCTTTGTTCTTTCATGTTTAGATCTTGTGAGCCCCGTTCATGATCAAGATCATCTATTTGTAATTCTGCATGTTGTGTTTGCGGGGATCCGATGGATATTGAGATGCTATTTCAGATTGATTATTGATTCTATCATGTCTTTGTTATTTGTGATCTTGCATGCTTTCCATTGTTAGTAGCTATCTTGGCCAAGTAGATGCTAGCACTCCAAGAGTTAGTACTTATGCTCGATAGTGGGTTCATGCCTCTGGTAATCTGGGGAAGGGACATAAATCTCTAAGGTACTAGATGTGCTGTTGCTACTAGGGAGAAAACAACAATCCTTTGTTCATAGAACAATCATATTGTTTACGTTACATGCAGTTCGTAAAGCAATAATCTGTTGCTCGTAACTTAATACTGGAGGGGGTTCGGATGATAACCTGAAGGTGGATTATTAGTCATAGATGCAGTTGGATGGCGGTCTATGTATAATGTTGTAATGCCCAATCGAATCTCAAAGGAGTCAAGATGATTAGTATATGCATGTATTGCTTTCTCGATGTTTGTCAATTGCCCCACTGTAATTTGTTCACCCAGCATGTTATCTATCTTAAGGAGAGCCACCTCTAGTGAACTATGGATCCTGGTCCTTGTCTTTTACATACAATATATAAACTGTTTACTATTTTGTGTTTACTTTATGCAAACTTTCACTTCTTTCCATTTGATACGTTTAATCCTTTGTTTTCCGCAAAACACGGTGAGATTGACAACCTCATCACAAGTTGGGGATAAAGTTATGTGGTTGTGTTGTGCAGGTCTCCATGTTGCTACTAGCATCGGTAGTGCGCCCTGCCAAAGCTCAGCTAGTAACACCTTTGGGGTATTTCCTTGCTCCTACTGGTTCGATTAAACCTTGGTTTCATATTGAGGTAAACTTGCTGCTGTGCTCATCATACCTTCCTCTTGGGGTTCCCAACGAGCTCTACATCAACCACACACCAGTACTTTTCTGGGCGCCGTGCATTGAGCCATCAATATGTATCATAGATAACCGCCAACGGGGTACCCCTTGCACATGATACAGGAGCTATCCCATAATCAAAATGACAAGGCAAGCAGACAATGAGCATCTCAGCGATCTTTTTATTTGCATAGGCTTTTATTGAGGATGCTTCATAGAGTGCTCATTATGGTTATGTTGCAAGTTTCCACCATGATTGGGCATGGCTTAGGCTAGCGGCCTAGGCATTTCTCTAAAACACATACAAACTCCATGATCTTACAAGTTCCCCTTTTATTTCACACCGCCAGGATCCATAAGCAAAAGAACATGATATCAACGCGGTACAATGTACAAGTGCAATGTTGAAAGCGTTCCCCATGATACATGGTTCTGCTAATTTCAACTTATAAAGCACAAGCATATACGCAACAAAGATTGACGTAATGGTTCAAGTTTATTAAATGCAAGAAAGTAAAGTGTGCCATCAAATTCGTGAGAGCTTTAATCACTAATTTTCACATAACAAGTTTAATTCGGAAGGTAGATAAAACATGAATATACTTGGAGTAGCAAATGCTAATAGGTAGGTATGGTGGATTCTTTGGAATAACTTGGTTTTAGGAGTTGGATGCATGAGTGGAACTCATACTTTATTACGGAGGCTAGCAAAAGACTAGGAGCGACCAACTAAGAGAGAAATAATGGCCATAATCATGTAGAGCGACAAGACATCATTAATCAAAGCATAAAGTTATATTACAAGTCGAAAACTAAAGGATCATCAAGGCTATGGTGACTTTGGATAGTCATAACATGGTGTGTGCATGCGCCAAGTCAACCCAAATAAAGCATCAAAGGAGAATACCACAATACTATGCTTTTAATATGCTAAAACAACGCATGATTCTTCCAAGGCACATTGAGAAATATCAATTGTTTATAACATGTCATGCTACAGAAAAGATCACTAAGCATAAATCCAAAACAATATCAAGCATGGCATGACAAAGCATAGGCCACAGTCAAAAACAAGCTCTCTTTACCACTTAAGCATGAACTTTCCTACTCTTTTCCAATCCAAACCAAACTATTTGAAAACTAATGTATGAAGGCGGGGGTCCAACCAATCTATTCAAGCAAACTAAGCAAACCAAGCAAATTAAAAACCAAAAACAAAAACGAAAAAGAAGATGCTCCAAGAACAACACAACTGTGCATGAAATAATAAAAATAAAGTGTTTGGAAGAAACCTGGGATTTTTATTGATGAAGAAGGGGGCACCTTGGGAATCTCCAAGATTTGACGTTTGTACTTCTTGGATATTTCTTGGGGTGACACGCGTGGCATCTCTAAGCTTGAGCTTTAGTCCATTGTTCATCTCATTACAACATTCTCTCCATACACCTGAAATTTTTCCTTCATACAAAACTTCACACAATCTTTATTAGCAACATTAGTGCACTCAAGATAATAAGTATTTGGGTTCAGTTTCAATACCAATAAAACTTCCATTAAAACACAAGCTACTTTAGCACTTTCCTCAAAAAGATTAATTCCCCAAAATAACTCAAAAAGGGACCAACAAGAAGCAAATGCAAATAATGGCAGAAATCTGTCAAAACAGACCAGCAGGTAAAAACCATTTTTTTAGAAGACCTTTTGTTGCTCAAATAAAAAAGTGTTGAACTAACGAAAGTTATATAACAACCTGTGGAAGAAGCACAAAAACTCATGCCTAAAAACGACGTACAGATAATTTTACACAAATTTTTATAGTGAAGCACAAAAATCTGTTTCAAGACAGCAACTTTCCCAAGCATTACTTCTCTCTCATTAGAGGTTACTCTTGGCACAAAAAGCAAATAAAAATGATAAGGAGCGGTTATTACAGAGGTAATAACTTCAAAGACTCATCTAAAACTTTTGGGTTATCTCCCAATAAGTACTTTTCTTTAACGCCTTTAAGTTAGGCATGATAGTTTGAGAAGATGCTCACATAAGAAATATGAATTGAAGTAAAAGAGAGCATCAAGAAGAAAATTCAAAGCACATTTAAGTCTAACCCGCCTCCTATGCATAGGAATTTGTAAAGAAACAAGTCATAAAGCACAAAGCAACAAGCATAGTAAAGCAAAACAAGTGCAACTTCAAAATTTTCAACATAAAGAGGGAAAACTTAATATTATTGAGATGCATAAAACCATGCCCCCCTCTCTCATAATAACTTTCAGTAGCATCATGAATAAAATTAACAATATAACTATCACATAAAACATTCTTATCATGAGCCACATGCATATAATAATTATTACTCTCCACATAAGCATAGTCATTCTTATTAATTGTAGTGGGAGCAAATTCAACAAAATAGCTATCATTATTATTCTCATCAGCATAATCATCAAATATAGGAGGCATATTGTAGTCATAATTAATTGTCTCCTCAATAGTAGGTGGACTGAAAATATCATATTCATCATTGTAATCATCATATATTGGAGGCATAGTATCATCAAATTAAATTGCTTGGGGGGCTAAAAATATCATGCTCATCAAAACCAGCTTCCCCAAGCTTTTCCATAGCATTAGCAATAATGGTGTTCAAAGAATTCATACTAATAACATTTCTATTAGCATGCAAATAAAGTTCCATAGGTTTTTTAATTTTCTCTACAAACACTTCATGTCCTAACTCAAGATAAATACTATAAATCTCTCTAATTTTGTTGTTGTTTTCCATTAAGCCTAACTAGTGAAAACAAGAAACAAAAAGACAAATTGCAGAATCTAAAGGAAATAACTTCGAGCACTCACACCGGAGGATGTGAGTACCTTTTACGTTACCTCCCCGGAAACGGCGCTAGAAAATAGCTTGATGTCTACGTACTTCTATTCTTGTAGACAGTTGTTGGGCCTCCAAATGCAGAGGTTTGTAGAACAGCAACAAGTATCCCTTAAGTGGATCACCCAAGGTTCATCGAACTCAGGGAGGAAGTGGTCAAAGGTATCCCTCTCAAGCAACCCTGCAATCAAGATACAAGAAGCCTCTTGTGTCCCCAACACACCTAATACACTTGTCAGGTGTATAGGTGCCCTAGTTCGGCGAAGAGATAGTAAAATACAGGTGGTATGGATAATTATAACTAGTAACAGTGCTAGAAAAGAGCTTGATGGGTAGGAAGAGACTAAAGGCAAACTGAAATAAATATGCAAGCAAGCAAACATGTAACATATCTAGTTGCAAACGGTGTTTCAATGTTTAGAAACAAGGCCTAGGGATCATACTTTCGCTAGTGAACACTCTCATATAAATATCTTCTCTTCATGATACTACTCTGAACTACTCTCCGGTTGGACACTCTAATCCATGGTAGGGTTATAATAGCACACCTCAAAGTTCGCTTTCCCCATCTAGGTAACCCCACACTGTCACCTTGAGCGCTAGATGGTTCCAACAAACACCACAATTTCATAGAAACATCCAACTTCAAATATAACTCATAACAAGTATTTCTAATATCTAGCCTAAGTGCCACCATGGTGTGCACGCTGTCACTTTCACACACATGGGGAGAGCAGAGATCTATTAAAGCACTTGAGTAGCAAGGTAGATCTACTTGATTACAAAGCTCATGATCACAATATGATGATGCATAGAGAGAGAGATGAACACATAGCTACCGGTAGAGCCCTTAGCCTCGAGGAAGAACTACTCCCTTCTCATCATGGGAATCAGCAACGGTGATGGAGATGGTGGTGGAGATCGATGGAGATGGCTCCAGGGGCACTTCCCTGTCCCGGCAGGATGCCGGAAAAGAGACTTTATGTCCCCCGAATCTCCCCTTCGGTGGTGGTGGCACTGCAGAACTTTTCGTGGCTAGAGGCTGGACGATTTAAGGTTTATGCATCGGGAGGCTTCTTACAAGCGAAAGGGGAGGCCGAGGGTGTGCCAGAGGGGCCCACACCACCCCTGGCGCACCCTAGCCTGGCTCGCGCCACCAGGTGGTGTGGCTAGCCCGTGGCCCCTCTCCATCTCGTCTTCTAGCTCCGTGAGTCTTCCGGTAAAATATCGACTTTGGGTTTTGTCCGGTCCAATTCCGAGAATATTCATTTTCTGACTTTTCTGGAACCAAAAACAACAGAAAATAGGCAACTGGCACTGTGGCATCTTGTTAATAGGGTTTCCCAGAAAGTGTATAAAAATACTCCAAAGTATGGACAAAACATAAGAAAGTAGATATAAAACAAGCATGGAACATCAAAAATTATAGATACATTTGCAACATATCAAGGAGGCATACGAGGAAAAAGGAAACATCGAGGCCTAGAACAGATCACTATGGAACCACCAACATGATTTTGTGGGCCCATAAGATAGATAGATCATGTTGGAAAGGAATCTCTCAACTCAAGTAGAGCAAAGGAAACAAGAAACACACACAGCTGACTCTAGAGAAGTCAGCACTGGGTTAACTGGTTGAGGAATGGCATGCCTCAAAAAGGCACCTAAGCTTTAAAATACGAGACAAGATAGCAAAACTTTTCAAATTCAACACAAGATAAGATGACCCAGAGTTAGAGCGAAACTGGATAAGGAGAAAAAGAAGCATACTAGAGTTTTAGCAAATAATTTTCATCTTTGAAATAGTTTTCGCAAACGCTAGACTGAACATCGACCAGTAGAAAGGTTTTCCTACAGTCGGTACTACTCTGATACCAAAACCTGTGAAACCCCTGGGATTAAGGCTAGACAAATCCCAGACCTCTGTCTGATATAAGCCTAACCTAAATCTCACAAGTGTACAGAGTGAGAATCGGTAACATTACAGTGATCCTACGACACAAAAATTATTATAGCAAGCTCAAAACTTAGCAAAGAACCAAAATATTACAAGCAAAGGTCACTGACCACAAACATCAGACAACGGAAGGAAAATTATGCTATTAAGTATAGCAAACTTAACAAATGGCCTAAGAGGCCTGAAGCATAACGTTGACGTCCCATTCCATTGATTCCAGGCTGCCGACCGGGAACCCCAAGCTACCCGTCGATGTCGATGCTGTAACAAACTCTTCTTCTGTGGTAACACTTACTTGCTACAAAAGTATCAACAAAGCAAGGCTGGGTACATGGTGTACTCCACAAGACTTATGGCTGGTGGGGTTACTTTGCATAAAGCTAACTTTATTTGTAAAAGAGAGAGGAGAAGCTTGACTAATGGAACCTTTTAAAAGGGGATGAGAAAGAAAAATCTCTAGCTTCAATCTTCTTTTGATATCCACCGAACCTTTATCAGCTGAACCTACTAACTAGGATCACCCCCTCGATCCCTGAGGAAGCATCCTTAAGCACACCTCACATCTCTTGTCAAGTTTTACGATTAGGTTATTCTTCTCTATGATCTTAGAATCCATTCCCAAGTCGTCCATAACCGTGGACACGGCTTTTCGAAAAGATTAATACCCTGCAGGGGTGCACAACTTTACCCACACGTACTAATCGACTCTTAATGCCAGTACATTAGCCCTCTTCCTTGGAAGGCTGACAGAGGGTGGTTAGACACGACCTTTACCTTGCTTTCGCCGAGACCATGAGTCACACCCTAAGGAGATGCCACCATAATAGGTCAAGTCCCGAAGTCGGTCCCTAGAGATGTGAATAGGGTTTGAGATTACGGAGACCTACCTGTATGAATACACCTCCTCCACCACCTTCGAGAACAACCAGAATGCATATGTCAAATGGAACACCCAAACTATGTGACTCATGGAATCTACTAGGCAAGTTAGTTGGTCGAGGGGGTTTCCAGGCCCGCGTGTGGTTGTACGCTCATCTTGGTTCAAGAGGCAAGAACTCAGATCCTAGTGGTGGCAAGTATGGGACTACAAAAACCACAACCCGATGTGGCCTCCCATACAAACCTTAGCATGTTTAACTTCCATCTCTGATCATACCATGTCATCATGTCATACTAGGTTCATTCGCAGCTCTGATTCATCAACCGGATGGATCAATGGTAACAGCCAAGCATGGCTAAGCACAACGGATATAGCAGTTCTAGCGAAGCTCATACACCAAACCCTAGTTATGCTAGGAGCAGTGTATCAGGGAATATAGGCTACAAGGGAAACATGGATCAGATAGGATTACTCTATCTATCGATAAAAGACTTTAGAATCGTATGCACATGGCAAGAATGAAATACTTTGAAAGCATAGGATTTTATTATGTGTGGGGTTTTGCTTGCCTTTGCCTGTTGATACTCAGATACAGATCTTCGGGGTTCATCTGCTTGGCATCGTTCATCGATAAACTTCGATGGTGTTGATCTCGTTCTTCGATCTTGATCTCGATATCATATTCTACCAAGAAGAACCAAACACCGGAAAGAAAGGAAAACAATCAACACATGGCATCGATGCAATGCTCAAGCAAATATGATGATATGACAAGTTAATTTGTATTGAAATGAAACCCTATATCATGATTGGTAATTTAAGCGGGGTCCGATGGGTACAAACCCTGATTCGGAGAAACCCCGGATGCATATGAGAGGGGTTATTTTGTTCTTCTAATTAAACTTGTCATGTAAGTTGCTCAACAATGCATGATTATGAGTCTATTACGTAGATCTCATTTTTCTGAATATTTTGATATATTACACATATTTTATGATTTAAAATGAATTAGTTATTGAATTTATGGTATTTATTCATTTTCTAAATTTAAAACATAAGAGGGTAAATACTTTTTACACCAGGGGATGGGCTACCCACAGTAGCTGACAGACGGGCCCCAGGCTACCTTAGCGTCCACGTAGGCAGAGTGGGGCCCAACCCGGGTTGACTGCGGCTGACCCACGCGCTGACGTCATGATGACGTAGGCCTGACATCATCCCGCCGGAGACACGTCGGATGGTCACTAGAGACAGCGAAAGACGGCGATCTGGGCTACGAGACCTGGCATGCTCGAACCAGTGCAGCGAGGGGAACCTAAAGAGAGCAGTGCCACTGGTTCTAGGTCACCGGAGGAGGCCAGCGACAAGCATGCATGGTGGCGGGCGACGGAGCATGGCACAGGAGCGAAGCAAAGCAATAAGAAGACAGAGGAGGGGTCCCTGGGGGACCAACGGCTCACCAGTAGTGTGACGGTGTTGACGAAGAGCTCGGGGGGTGGCTGGAAACGGCGGCGATTGGCAACGACGGTGTCGGCCGGAGTCGGGGAGGGAGCTTCCAATTGGAGCGCCTTGGAGCCCCTGGCTTGCAATCTTGGTCGGGGAGGTTTATGGGGAGGAGTCAGAGCTTTTGGCAGGCCTGAATCGGTCCGAGATGGTGCAAAACAATGGCGAGCGGAGGAGCCCGAGGGCTGGGGTTCGTTGATCTCACAAGGTGAGAGGACCAGAGCGAGAGAGGAGAGGATAATGCCATAGGGAGAGAGAGGCATGCGACGCGGTTCTTATCCGGCTCCAGGCGACAGCGGGCATCGCGGCGTGGCCAGTATCGGGTGACGGAGGTGCTGCCAGGGAGCTGCTTCTTAGGCAGCTCGGGGAAGAAGAAAGGAGAAGCACGGGGAAGGGGTATGGGCTGCATGGGCCAAGTTGGGCCGGGGTGGGCTGGCTACTGGGTTGCTGGCTGCTACTCGTGGCTTAGGGTGCGTGACAGATAGAGGAGATTAAATGGGTCGCGACCCAGTTAGCATAGGAAGCAGGTTTTTTTTTATAAAACCTTTTCTTTTCTGTTTCCTGTTTTCTATTTTGTAATTTCAATTTATTTTCTGTTTTGAGTATTTTCAAAATACTAGAGGCTTTTGTAAAACTAGAGAAATATTGTGGGGCCCTTTTAGTCCATTTGGGATCCACATATTTTGGTAGTTTTCGAAATAATCAAAACCATTTTGAGTTGATTTGAGAGAGAGAGATGGAAAAGTAGGGTTAGGGTTTTACTTTCTCTTAATGCAAGATTTATCAAACAATGATATGCATGACATGCTCATGATGCACAATCAAACCCTAAATACTATAATAAAAGTAGGGGTGTTACATAACCCTAGTATTGCAATATGATCTAGTCACAAAGGTCAACATTGTGATATGCAGCAAAGCATAGTGATTTAGTCCTTCGATTGTGAGATCACATAAATCACTATCTCCTGTGGCTGCTTTGATCACATCAACCACAATGCCCGTAACTGGGTCACTATAAAGGTGTGTATTGGGTATTCCAAAGTAAGTTTTGAGGCCTATGTATCAAGATTAGGATTTGCACATCTAAGTGATGGATAGATAAATAGGGACCACTTGGCGATATTACATCTATAAGTTTGCAAACATGTGACTAGATCACGGGGATATAATATCAAGAGAACGAGTAAATGTGTTTATAGGTAACAAGATAGAACTAGGTATGTTGATACCGGAGATCGGGTTTTGGAAAAACTAGGTATCATAGAGCAAAGGGAATGAGATCCGACGTTCAAGGTTCAAGCGATCAAGTTATTTGTGGAATGCATGGGGGCCATCATGTGTTTCGACATGCCATTGTTGGTCATTGATCGAAGAGGTGTCTCGATCATGTCTATGTATTCCCGAGCCGTAGGGTGTCACACTTAAGTGTAGATGATGCTTAGGGATTGATTTGAGATAATTGGATAAAAGAGAGAAAACTCTAGAATAGTTTAGGGGTGATAGCGGAATGGTTCCGAGGATATCCGATGATGATCGAAGGGGTCCAAAATGTGTTTCGAAGCGATATGTATTAAATAATATGTATTTAATATTAATTAGATTAATTAATATTAAAAATATAAATTTAAAATGGATTTTTGGGTAGCCCACTTAAATGGGCCTCACCGGTGGAGGCCCAAGAGTGGACCATGCCCTAGGGATGGCCAAAAGGGAGCCGCCGACCACCAAGTGGGCTCCCACTACGTGGGGCCCATTTGGAGGGCTAGTTGCCGCCTCCTCCCACCTATTCTCCCTTGATTAGTCCCACCTATATAAAGAGGGAGGTTGTGCCTCCCTTCCACCTATATAAAGAGGGGCACCTCTCTCCCAAAATAGATCCCATAAATTGGCTTTGCCTATTGTTTCTCTCCCTCCCTCTCCCTCACATGGGGTTCCCCAACATTGGAACTGCATTCAGGGATAGGGGTTTCTCCACCATACGCACAATGTCGTGCTTCTGGACTCGGTTCGGATCAATCTTCTTCTGCTGCTTTGCTAGCCCAGATCACTGGAGACGTCTCTACACCATATGTTCGTAAGGCCACGAGGCGCTTCCACTTGTGTTGCTTTTGCTTGGATCTTAGACGTCAACACCACCATGAGTTCGGCTATGTCGTACAAGTACTAGGGTGACTTGCGAGGAGCTTCGCGACCTTAAGGTTGGGCGAGTACAACTACGTCATCCACATTCCCCGTGCAACATCAACCGCGTTTCAGTCTTCCAAGGTATGAACACGAAATCCCCTCTCATTACTATATATCTATATAGATAGATCTTGGCTAGGTGTGTTCACCGTAGGAATTTTTTTGTTTTCTGCCACGGAACCCCTTTAGTGGTATCAGAGTCGATCTACGCATAGATGTTTGGTACGAGTAGAACATATGTTGATTGTGTGGGCATTGATTCTCTAGTCGCTACCCTCCCATGTGTACTTGTTCATATCGCGTCAATGTCGGATGAAGCGGCCCGGTCTAAACTTACGTGAGACTAGTTCCCGGAATTGACATATGGCTTGTACCATATAAGTGACCAATGGGTATGTGTCTCTCCGACATTAGTTGATTTGTCATTTACAAAGGGCAGCCCTTAAAAGGGACTTAAAGCGGCAACCAGTAAATCCATGTTATGGTTGGAAGTTCATAGGTAGAAACGATTCTCTTGCGAAAGACCTAACAACCACGTAAAACATGCAAAGATATAGTAGAGGCGTGTAACTTTATTTTGCAGGGGCTTGTGATATGTATGGTCAAAGTAAGTGTTTATGAGATTAACTGTCGAAGGCAAAGTGGCACCATCTACCTAGTGCAATGTCGGCGCACTCGATGGAGATCAAGGCGCGACGACCATATCATATCGCATAAACGGTGTGCATTTTATGTGAATTAGTTGTGCATCTAATTATGCTAGTATTAGACTTACAACATAATTCCAATGTCCGTGTTCTCCCACAAGTGTGCACCACCAATAAAGTCCATTGATGTGGAGCAGGTCGTGATGACCAGGTACAAACACATCGACGTTCGCATACGGTGGGTGCAAGCCATGTATGCACTGCAATACACTATGGTTAAAGTTGGCGAGCCTAGCATGTACATACATGGCCTCGGAACACATATACTCGAAAGGTTAAGCATGAGTCGCATGGTGATGTGACCGATATGTTGATATCTACACTGGAAGTTATATCAAAGGCCATGATCATTGGGGATGATACGGCATAAAGAGATCGTGTAATCACTAAATGAATGTTGGGGGGTGTTCCTTTAAGTGGGAGTTCTATTACTGAACTCTTATTATGAACTAAATAATCTAAGTAAATTTGCATAGTTGTTGTAGTTGGCATGTGATGACCCAAAAGTATAGGGGATTTATCGCGATATTTTCGAGGGAAGTGAAACCCAATTTATTGATTCGATACAAGGGGAGCCAAAGAATATTTATAAGTCTTAACAACTAAGTTGTCAATTCAGCTGCACCTGGAAACAATCTTGCTCATATCAGTTTATCAGTAGCAATAGTTTTGTAGTAGGACTAGCAAACTAACATTAGTAGTAAAGTAAAGACAGCAGTAAAAATAGCAGTAAACAGTTGGATTCAAGTGTGGTAGGCATAGGGATGGATGGACGAGCATTGCATGGACAAGACAATTCACATAGCGATCAGAACATAGGGCAATTGCATATAAATAAGATAAAGCATCCAAGTACTCGATAATCCTAGGCAGGTGTTCTATATATAGCCATACATGCTCGCAATGAGAACTTGCACAACATCTTTTGTCCTGCCAGCCCGTTTGCAGCCGGGCCTCAAGGGAACTACTGGCAATTAAGGTGCTCCTTTTAATAGAGCACCGGAGCAAAGCATTAACACTCCGTGAACACATGTGATCCTCACATCAAAGCCATTCCCTCCGGTTATCCTGATTTCTGTTACTTTAGGGCCATTGGTTCCGGACAACAACTTTTGTATACAACTTGCAGATAAGACCAAAAACAATACTATCATAATGAATCAATAACATGTTTAGATCTGAAATCATGGCACTCAGTCCCTAGTGACAAGCATTAAGCATAACAAGTCGCAACAAAGTCATAAATCACTAATAAAAGATACTAGGTACCATGCCCTAACAATATGATGCCATTACATGAACGATCTCATCCAATCCCTACCATCCCCATAGCCTACAGTGGGGGATTACTCACTCATAGATGGCGATGCTCTCCTCCAATTCCCCGTCCCGGCAGGGTGCCAGAACGGAGTTTCTGGTGCTGTTTCGTGGAATCTGGTGGTGGCGGCGGAGCGGAACTCCTTCTGGAAAAACGTCGAACCCCCCTGAGTTTTTACGTCAGAAGGCAACTTATAGGCGAAGAGGGAGACCGAGGGGGAGTCTGGGGCGGCCAGACCACCCCTAGCACGGCCTGGGCTTGCCTGCGCGGCCAGGTGGTGTGGCCTGGGCCCAGACCCCCTCCGTCTCGTATTATGGCTCCAGGAGTCTTCTAGTGAAATAGGATTTTCGGCATATTTTCCGGGATTTTTCCTAAAAGTTGATTTTCTGCACAAAAAGTAGACACCAAGGCAATTCTGCTAAAAACAGCGTCAGTCCGCGTTAGTTGCATCCAAATCACACAAGTTTAGAGGAAAAACAATAGCAAAAGTGTTCGGGAAAGTAGATACATTTTGGACGTATCAACTCCCCCCAAGCTTAGCTTATTGCTTGTCCTCAAACAATTCAGTTGAAAACTGAGTGCGATAAAAGAACTTTCACGAACACATTTGCTTCATATGATGTATATATTCTCAGCATGTGATCAACTACTTAGACAATTCATAATAAGGAGTGTGCAACTAAGTTTACTTAATAGGCAATGCAAGCTATGAAAAGATTCCAACTCAAAAATAGTAAGTAGCATGAAGCATAAACATAAGCAACATTACAATGCTCATAACAAGGTATGATAGAGTGGTATCTCCCTTGCCTTTGATTATGAATGCCAAGGCACCTCTGAAATCCAAGTGAAGACTAGAAGTAAAGATGTCAAAGATACAAGCATCAAAGTCATAACACAAATAATCAAGTAATGAGACAAACACAAAGAATGACAACTATGCTCTCAAGAAGGTGCTCAAGGAATATATGGAGACTCAACAAGTAAAAGAAAAAGGTTTTGAATATTTTGAAAAGCTTCCCAATGTTGAAAGTATGGTACTCATTAGCTTTGAGCTCTCATTGCCCCTATCATAAGCATCTTTAATGTGGTTAAGGTGAAAGTGAGGTCCAATCTGAGTTATATGCTTGACAGACTATAAACTGAAAATCCCATGTCCCTTGAGTACGAGGGCCCCCTCTCATGCTACTCAACTTTACTTATCGGTAAGTTCTTGTCATCGTAAATATGTGCGTATCATAGAGAACCGCCAACGGGGTACCCCTTTCCTGATGATACGGAAGAATCACCATATCAAAATGACAAGGCAAGCAGACAATGAGTATCTCAGCAATCTTCTTATTTACCATGGGAAAATGGTGCTTTTCTCTTTCTGTCCTCTTTTCATAAATCTCTTTTTTTCTTTTTCTCATTAGCTATCTCTCTTTTTATAAGAAGAATGCTTCATAGATATCATTATGGTTACGCTGCAGGTTTCCACCATGTCAGCATGGATTAGACCAGCGGCCCAGGCGTTTCTCTAACACACATACATAACTCCATGGACTTACAAGCTCCCCTTTTATTTCACACCGACGACATCCGCACACAAAAGAGCATGGTATTAACTGGGTATAAATTTACAAGTGTTGAAAGCGTTCCCCGTGACAGCACGGTTCTGCTAATCCCTAGCCTATAATTTGCAAGCATATAACTTTCATGGACAGTCACAATGGTTCAGGTTTATTAAGTGCAGAAAATAAAGTGCCATCAAGTTCGTGAGAGCTTTACTAACTAACTTTCTCCTAACAAGCAAACATTTTATTCGGAAGAAAACAAGGCATATTGAATATGCACGGAAATAGCAAATGATGCTAATAGGTAGGTATGGTGGACACTTTGGCAATATTTGGTTTAAGGGAGTTGGAAACATGAGTAAAATACTCAATGAAAGTGAAGGCAATAGTAATGGAGCGACAAACGAGAGAGCAATAGCTGTCATAATCATGCTTGCAACAAAAAAGGACTAAACATGGCATGAAAGTGATTCAAGATCCTCAAGGCAAAATAATTCATCGAGGCTTAACTGATTATTTCAGTCATATGCATGCGTGAGCATGTGCCAAGTCAATTCAAATGAAACATTCAGAGGAGGATACCACGGTGTCATACCAAGTTATGAATAGAGTAATGCAAGCAAACATTCATAAGACAAGCTACAAACTATTAGCAACCTGGAACTAATCACACGAAAGCAAGAACTACTAAGCATCCCAAGATAACATACACCCTACACGAACAAACTAAGCATGCCCACAATGATGAGTATATGAACAAAAATGAAAACAAATATAGTTCATTACCAGCCTCTTACCATGCCTCAAGTTGTCATTAATCCTCATTATTGCTCTTCACTTGTGTGGCTTGAATAATAATATGAAACCAATATCCACTGAGGACTGATGAACCCTGCAACAAACTCACAAAACCAAAGAAGAAGGACAAATATTTTTGTTGTTTTTAATTTTTTTAAACAAGAACCAAAGAGGAAAAACAAGCAAAGCAAAATCTTTTTGGGTTTTTCGAAAAGTTCAAACAAAGCAAAAAGGGAAAAACAAACCAAGGCAAAAAGAAGAAGCAAACTAAAGAGAAACGACATAAATATTTTTGGTCTTTTTGTGTTTTACAAAGCAAAAGCAAAGAAAGAACGAAAACTAAAAAGAGAATGAAACATGAATATACAAAGTACCGACGCAACATGATATGGAGATGAGTGCGGTGTTGGCGTACCTCCCCCCAAGCTTAGGCTTTTGGCCTAAGTGGGTATAAATCCAGATACGAGTAAGGGTTCCAAGATGGAGGATCATGATAAGAATGGTCGTAGTTGGGCCCGTGGGAAGAAGAAGAAGCTCCGCAATCATAAGCAGACTGCTGATATGAAGACTCTCCCTCATTCGAGGGCTCGACCTAATCATTCATGACCTCCCTTCTAGTGTCCTGCTCCTGTTGGGAGAGCTCTCCCAAGTACATGTCAAGCTCCTCCTCAGTGAGGGACCATCATTCCCTATTATCAAGGTTAAACAAAACAGGTGCAGGCAAAAGAACAACACGCTCGAACTTGCTCTTTCTCCAACCAGCTTTGAGAAAGGTTATTTCATAGGATAACTCATTCAAACTAGCCCATGAGGAAACAAATTTATGTTGTATCATGGAATTAAAATCAAGCCTTTCTATGGGGAACTATAGGTCTAGATGATGAGGCACTAAACCATGCAATGCTACTAAACGAGAAGCAATGAGGCCTCCACAAATTCCACCTTTCTCACGGTTAGCAGCAAGACGGAAAGCTATCAAAGCACCTAAGTTGTAAGACTTGTCTCTTTTAAGATCAGCGGATATAAATGCTAGATCATATGAAGATAACTTATTGGCAGTTTTCCTAGCAAGAACACACTTGGCAACGAAGTAGGCAAAGTAACGAATGGAGGGAAGATGAATGTTACGGATTTTTCCATTCTCCTTCGAGAAGCTGCTCCCTTGGAAAATTTCTGCGTATAAATCCATGAGTGGTTCAGGTCGCTCCTTAATCCTTCTACATGATCCCCATTGAGGTACCTTAATAGCTGCACAAAAGTCATCGAGAGAAAGGTCGACAGCAATATTGTAAATTTTGTAGTGGACCATGGGGTTAGGCAAAGAGTGACTAAATTGAAAGTCATGCACCACAGACATGGTTAGCTTCACCAATTGACAAGGTTCATCTTCCAAAAAGTGCTCCAACCCTGCATTAGAAACCATAGTGTGGAAATCTTGGAGAATTCCTGCAGCTCTCATGAACTCAGAGCATGGATAAATGGAAGGAAAAACTTCCTCCTCCCGGTGGACCTTCATGACCTCAGGCACCCATAGTTCATGTTGGTTTAGTTGATGCTCGTTCATCTTCTATTCTGAAATTTAAACACCTATTAAACAAGTGATTGCAAAGTGAATATAATGAAGGATTCTACTCATAGGGACTTGTAAGAGGCCTAAACATGCATCAAAACTATAACTCTAAGCATCAAACAAGCTTACAAGCCCTCATAACCTGTCACCTACAGCAGGAAAATACTCAAGATATAATCCACTAAACATAGATCTACTTGGACAAGGGGAGGAGTCACATACCAGAGAACAAGTGCTCCAAATTTCAGCAACAAAGATGGGCTGAGCAAGGAGATCGAAAAAATCAAGAGCAAGCACAGCAAGAACAGGATTTTGAGCAATGAACTGGAGCTTACTCGGGAGAGAGAAGAAAGTGGCAGGTGAGAGAGTTAGTGGAGGGCCAGGGGTGGCCCACACCATGGCATGGCGCCACCCAGGGCAGGCCGCGCCACTAGGTGGTGAGCCTTCCTGGTGGGTCCCCCTAGCACCTCCCATGCACTCCTCTGCCCCTTTTTCACGTAAAAATTTAATATGAATTTTCTGGAATTTTTCGAGACACTTTATTTTTGGGAAACTTTCAGGCATAGAAGAATGATTTTCTGACAGACAGATTTTTTTTTGAATTATGATGCAATGACAAAACAAGGCTAGAACTACAGAAGTTCTAAGACACTCTAACATGCAAGCAACTAACAACAAAGAAAACTAGACGAAAACAAAAACTAAAATGGATAGAATAAAAGTAAACAGGGATAATCACGGTGAAAACATTGTTTTGTTTAATGAAATCCTTTTGTTAACAAGGTTGATCAGGTCTTGTTACCAAAACAATTCCATATGAGACAAAACTTTGTATCCCACTAATGATTATGTTACCTCAACCTTGATAGCAATGGTTCCAATCATAATAGTTTCAAATTTTTCTCTTGGTATGGGACAATATATTTCTCCAACTTGAATGTCCTCAAAATGTTCAATTGAATTCAAACCATAAGTCCTTTCAATCTTCTTGGGGAAATAGACAGTATGTTCCTTGTCATTAACATTGAAGGTCACCTTTCCTTGATTACAATTAATAACAACTCCTGCTGTACTAACAAAAGGTCTCCTAAGAATAATAGACATATTATCATCTTCAGGCATTTCAAGCACAACAAAATTAGTTAATATCAATCAATTATGAGCCACTTGAATAGGTACATCCTCACATATACCAACAGGAATAGTGGTAGATTTATCAGCCATTTGCAAAGATATATCAGTTGGTATTAGTTTTCTAGTTGAAGCCTCTTATAGAGAGAGAGAAAGGCATAACACTAACTCCAGCTCCTCGCACAAAGCAGTTCTAACATAATTGTTCTAAATAGAGCAAGGGATAGTTGGAATCCCTGGGTCTCCAAGTTTCTTTGGAACCTTACCATTGAAGGAATAATTAGCAAGCAAAGTAGAAATTTCTTCATTAGGGATCTTCCTTTTATTCGAGACAATATCCTTCATATACTTTGAATAAGGAGGCAATTTAATAGCATCAGTCAAAGGAATTTGCAAGAATAAAGGTTTCATCCACTCACAAAACTTATTATAGTGTTCATCTTCCTTTGACTTGTGTTTCTTATCAGGGAAAGGCTTAGGTTTTTGGACCCAAGGTTCTCTTTCACTACCATGTTTCTTAGCAATAAAATCTTCTTAGTGTATTTAGTATTCTTAGTGTGGTTTTCAGGTTCTTCTTCAACTTTTTCTTCATTAGGAACTTCATTTCCTTCATTACCACTTTCAGTTTCAGCATCAGAAATAGATATACTATTAGGATCTATAGCAGGTTTAGAGGGTTCTACAACAGTGTTATGTATCTTTTTCCTTTTCTTACGAGTAGAGCCACTATTTTTAGCTTGTTGAGAATCCTGCTCAATTCTTTTGGGATACCCCTCAGGATATAGAGGATCCTGGGTAGCAGCTCCACTTCTAGATCTAATTTCATAAGCATGTTTTTCTTTAGCAGCATTAACTAGCAAGTCTTTTTGCACTTTAACGTGTTGATCTATTTGAGTTTGAACCATTTGAAAGTGTTTAACAATAATTTTAACATCATTAGAGGTTCTTTCCACAATATCTTTCAACTCAACAATAGCTCTAGTGTTTTCCATTAGATGATTTTGCACCCTTTTATTAAAATTATCTTGCTTCACAATAAATATATCGAATTCTTCTAAGCATTGATCAGGAGGTTTAGAGTAAGGGATATCACCTTCATCAAAGTGTTGGAGAGAGTGTACCTCAATAGTGGGTGAGTAGGGAATAGGCTTACATAATTCTTCTATAGGAGGTAAATTCTTGACATCTGCAGCTTTAATTCCCTTCTCCTTAAGACATTTCTTAGCTTCCTTCATCACTTCATCATTTAATTCAATAACTCCCCTCTTCTTTGATGTTGGAATAGGCACCGGAATAGTAGGTTCAGGTACAATTACTTCAAGTATAACTTGTTTAGGAGGAGTCCAATCTTCATAGTTCTTACTTATTTTAGCCATTAATTCCTCAGCTTCCTTAGGAGTCCTATTCCTGAAAACACAATCAGCACAACTATCTAGGTATGTCCCAGATTCTTCGGTTAGTCCATTATAAAATATATCAAGAATCTCATTCTTTGGTAATGGACTTCTAGCCTGTGCATGAATCAAAGCACAAAACCATGTCCAAGATTTGGGAAATACCTCTTTTTCTCCTTGTTTAAAATAAAAAAGTTCCTGCAAAATAGCATGTCTAGCACTAGGAGGAAAATATTTCTATAGGAAAGTACTAATCAAGCAATCAGGGCTATCAATAGATCCAGGAGGTAAATTACTAAACCAAGTTTTAGCTTCTCCTTTTAGTGAAAAGGGGAAAACCTTAGCAACAAAGTAAGTACGCATCTTAATATCATCAGAAAACAAGCCACTCATGGTAGAAAGTTCATTCATATGCACTACCGCACTTTCATTCTTAGTCCCACAAAAAGGTTCTTTCTCAACAATAGCTATGTAAGATTGATCGAGAGAGAAATCATAATCTGTATCTATAATGTTTATGGGTGAGGTAGCAAACTTAGCAATAGGAGATAATTTGGGTCTAATAGGACGCCTCTCAAGGAGACTCTTAGCAGCACTCCTATCATCGGTGTTTTTACAATCTTTAATAAATTCATTGGTCATCTCAACATAACCATCTTCAATATCATAACTCTCACTAGACTCAGGTGCACTAACAGGTGTAGTACTGTCTTCATTAGGAGTTTCAGTATTTCTAGCTATAGTTCTAGCAATCGTAGTATCTAGGAAAGGACCTAATGAACCACTCTTATCAAGCACAGTAGAAGCAGCAAAAATAAGCATAACAAGTTTTAGATTCAGCAGTAGTAGCAGTGTGTGTAGCATGTGTATATGGTGGTGTAACGAGCTTACTCATAACAGATGGTGAATCAAGAGCAATAGAGGTGTTTAGAAATGTACCTCTTCTTGTAGTGGATGGTAAAATAGGAACCTTGCCATCATAAGACTTACCCATGATGGATGGATAGCAGCGAACAATAGAGAATCCAAGTGAACTTGATAAATAAAGCTATGCTCCCCGGCAACGGCGCCAAAAAATAGTCTTGATGACCCACAAGTATAGGGGGTGTATCGCAGTATTTTCGAGGAAAGTGAAACCCAATTTATTGATTCGACACAAGGGGAGCCAAAGAATATTTATAAGTCTTAACAACTGAGTTGTCAATTCAGCTACACCTGGAAACAATCTTGCTCACAGCAGTTTATCAGTAGCAACAGTTTTGTAGTAGGAATAGCAAAGTAAAACAATAGTAAAGTAAAGACAGCAGTAACAATAGCAGTAAACAGTGGGATTCGAGTGCGGTAGGCATAGGGATGGATGGACGGGCGTTGCATGGACAAGACAATTCACATAGCGATCAGAACATAGGGCAATTGCAGATAAATAAGATAAAGCATCCAAGTACTCGATAATCCTAGGCATGTGTTCCATATATGGTCATACGTGCTCGCAATGAGAACTTGCACAACATCTTTTGTCCTGCCAGCCCGTTTGCATCGGGGCCTCAAGGGAACTACTGGCAATTAAGGTGCTCCTTTTAATAGAGCACCGGAGCAAAGCATTAACACTCCATGAACACATGTAATCCTCACATCAAAGCCATTCCCTCCGGTTATCCCGATTTCTGTCACTTCGGGGCCATTGGTTCCGGACAACAACGTGTGTATACAACTTGCAGATAAGACCAAAAACAATACTACCATAATGAATCAATAACATGTTCAGATCTGAAATCATGGCACTCGGACCCTAGTGACAAGCATTAAGCATAACAAGTCGCAACAAAGTCATAAAGCACTAATAAAAGATACTAGGCACCATGCCCTAACAATCTGATGCCATTACATGAACGATCTCATTCAATCCCTACCATCCCCATAGTCTACAGTGGAGGATTACTCACTCATAGATGGGGAAACATGGATGGTCAATGGAGAAGCGATGGTGATGACCATGGCGATGATCTCCTCCAATTCCCCGTCCCGGCAGGGTGCCAGAACGGATTTTCTGGTGCTGTTTTGTGGAATCTGGTGGTGGCGACGGAGCGGAACTCCTTCTGGAAAAAGGTCGAACCCCCTTGAGTTTTTAGGTAAGAAGACAACTTATACGCCAAGAGGGAGATCGACGGGGAGTCTGGGGTGGCCAGACCACCCCCTGGCGTGGCCTGGGCTTACCCGCGCGGCCAGGTGGTGTGGCTTGGGCCCAGCCCCCTCCGTCTCGTATTCTGGCTCCTGGAGTCTTCTGGTGAAATAGGATTTTCGGCATATTTTCTAGGATTTTTCCTAAAAGTTGATTTTCTGCACAAAAAGTAGACACCAGGACAATTCTGCTGAAAATAGCGTCAGTCCGCGTTAGTTGCATCCAAATCACACAAGTTTAGAGGAAAAACAATAGCAAAAGTGTTCGGGAAAATAGATACCGTTTTGGACGTATCAGCATCCGTTATAGACTATGATCTTGGTTATAATTGAGATAACAGAACTGTAATATTCTAGATACTTATTCAACGGACTAGTATCATATTGTTTGAGTATCAAATTAAAGATAAAAGTCCTAAAGAAGACTTTCAAAAAAACCTTACTTACTCTCTAAGATTTAATAAGTCTATTAATCCTAGACTAACTGATTCCAAACTTAGTGTCTAAAAGATCATGCTTGTATCCATGATACTTGATATTAGAAATAAAGTTCTTTATACCAAGATTATCTGGGAGCTGAAAGATTCAGAAAAAAATTTGTGTAAAAAATATTTTGATATCTGAAACACTATTTGATTACAACATGAAAAAGTATAATTTAGTTAGAAACATATTCTCATATTGGATGAGCATCTGCAAACGATGGTGATGCTAGGCGCACCCATCACCTAGTAGCTTGGGAACTAAAATTATACAAATATTCATCTTTATGAACTATAGTAGTTCAATCATGAAAGTTACCATGATAGGATGAAAAAAGGTATAGGTAAAATGTTTACTATACTAAAGATCACTAATCGATGAATCCGGAAGAACATGAATCATGTGATGATTGTGATACACTTTAAAGTGTGAGTTTAAGAGTATTAGTGTTTGACTAACATACTTGAACCAAGTACCATGTGATTGGTGCCACTTTGATAATGGGTGACTCTTCTGAAAGAGAGAAAAACGTTGAAAGATAATCCATATATATAATTGGCAGAAAATAATGGACCGGAATTGTCTAGCTTAGGTATATGCAAGATATACATGTTATGAATTTATATTCTTTGATCTTGAAACCAATGTAATTCTTCAGTACTAGATATTGGACTGGTTGGTATGAAATGTCATACAAAGCAACTCAATATAAGAAATACTATGGTTCGAATAATTAGCAAACGAATGTGGAAATAATGTTCATCGATAAACAAATAAAGTGTTATTATGTTTGTCATCTACATCAACAACTAAGCCATTAATATTTATTCTGACAATTTTTATCTGGTTCTAGTATTGTGAGAACAAATTGCTGTTCAAATAATTATTGTATTTCATAATTGATGGATGAACCATTATGAATCTTGTTGGCAAAATAATATTCATAAAACTAAATTCTCAAAGAATAGCAAGATGAAATGATTGGAATTTCACTAAAGTGTGACACCACAATTTAAGTTATATTTGAAAGAAAGACATGAAGAAACTCCATCTTGATGGAATTTTGGAGTCTAGTTGTTTTCGAACGAATTGACACTTGTAAGACTTTCTATAGATAAATAAAAATTTGTTCCTAGGAAAAAGTTGAACGGACAGCTAACTAAGTGGAAATAATACATATTGATGTATGAGGTCCATTATGTGAAACCATGGTGATGGATTATTCTACTTCATATACTTTCACCGAGGACTTGAATTGATATATGAGTATATCGGTTTAATGATGAACAAGTATAAGACATTTTAAACATGTTCAAAGGTTTTAGCATGAAGAAAAAATCATCTAATTTTGTGAAACAACACCATAAGAGTTATGGCACGTTTGAGTTTGTAGAGACTTTGATAAATTCGTTTGAATAAACAAACCATCATAATAAGAAAATCAAGAGTTTTATGATTGGATCATAAAAGAAGATTTTGAGTTTCAAGGTTAGCAAACATATGAAATTGTTTCATAAACTTGAGTTTCTCAAAACACCATAGTAGCATGGAATGTTTTGAGAATATAATCGAACCTAGTTTGACTTGGTGAGGTCAAATGTAAAACTCCCATTTTAATTTAAAAGGTTATGCTATAGTGACATGCCGCTTTTACACTGAAAAGAGCAACAT
The DNA here is from genome assembly GCA_910589775.1 of Avena eriantha. NCBI lineage: Eukaryota > Viridiplantae > Streptophyta > Magnoliopsida > Poales > Poaceae > Avena > Avena eriantha. The sequence continues at coordinate 182,330,395 of OU342746.1, forward strand.
CATGGTCCGTTGAAATGGCAAGGGATAAAACCCAGTTTGTCTTTCCTTAAATTTTGGTATGCAAGGCATATGTTATATGTTTACAATACCAAAATCGGATATGCACATCTCTGTAGGTTAACCCAAAAGTAATCATTGGGAATTCCTCCACCATAACACTAAAAACAAAAATGTTCTTCGCTAAAATGATGAGTTCTTTGAGAAGGAACTTTTTGTGAAAAGTTGAGTCAGAGGACAATAGAAACTTTGATGTGGTTATTTGAAATTAAGTGAATTATCAAAGTAGCAATGCCAGAAAGTGCTCTGGAGGCTGCTACAATGCTCATGGCTACCGTTTCTACAAATATTGTAGTTCCAGAAATCTAAAGTTCCTATTGCACCATATGGATCGTTTAATAATAAAATACTAATATTTGAGAACAAAATGGTATTGTTGTACAATTATATATCGATTACATGCAAATAAGCAAGGATGAGCCCTGACTTTGCTAAATGGTAAATGCTATAAGAATATGTGATAGTATCCATATACAAAAATCAAGTTATGAACTTGGTAGACCCTCGAGAAGGTGTGAAGCTTTTCAAAACATAAAAGGATCTATAAAAAAATAGAACATCTGTGAAATGTTTGACATGGCAAAAAGTAGTTTTCGACAAAGTTCAAAAGTTGACTATGACAAGATTGGATCTTTCACAGCGATATTTAGTCTGCATGGATTATTGTAGCAACCACTTCATATTGAGATATGGTAGTTGAATAAACAAAACAATGTTCTTATCAAAGAATGGTTACGTAAGGTGTGTACATGACACATTCTAAAGGGTTTTCTTAATTCGAAAGGTGCTAAAATATATGCAAATTTCAATGGTGGAATTAAGCATTGTGGAGTTGGAATCTTCAATGTGATGAATCTGTTAAAGAGTTTACTTTCATTAGAACGGTGAAGATTCTTAAGTTTACAATAAAGTAAGTGGGAGTGTTAAGACATATTTCCAATGCTTTATGTGAAATACATTGTGTTGATTGGAAATGATGTATTTTTAATTTTACGCGAGTTAAGAATTTCATTAAAATTAGAGTTTGTTGAAAGACTTAGGCAAAACCAGAATATTAGACATCAGAGTCTATACAGATAGATTGAAATGCTAATATATGAAATATTGAAGTATTTCAATATGGTGGCATATTTGAGTGGGAGCTGTGTGAGTCTCCTGGTCAATATTTGATAAGAAACGTTCTTGCCACATGGTGGCAAGATCAATTGTGTTGACAATTTATTAGTGGAACCTTGTGAATGATTTGGTAAATCATAAATGCCATGATAGTACATATATAGATGAGTCCTATGCCCTAAGTGTTAGGAGCATATACCAGAATGATTCATAATATGATCATTGGACAATAGTCATGATATTTTTTTATACTTTGGAAGGAACAAGAATATGCTATGTATGTAGAAGTGATGAAATAGTTCAATGTAATGAGTTACATTGATGCAAGTTTTTGTCACATATACAAATGAAGTTTATCTCAATTAGCCTATGTATTAAGAAATAAGGTGGCGTAGTGTAATGGAAGAACGTTCCATGATGGATTTGGACTAAGTTCCAAAGTTTAAAATTGTGACAGATACTACAATGATGGGTGAGTATATTACTGCTTTAGAAGCAGTATATAAGGGTTCTTGCGCAAAATAGTTTTGTCATCAAAACTAGGTACAGTTATAGGTGGGCTATACTATGAAGATCTTTTGTATGACAATCGTGTCAACATAGTTTTGGAGTCTTACCAGAAGACTTAATTTATACAATGTCATCTCATTGGATAATGAGTGATGTGTAGTAACGCATAGACATGCAAAGACACACAGAGTTGAAAGTGTAAGTGCTGGAGATTGGCTTTACCACAAGCAACGTGTGTGGATAACACCAGAATTCCATAGGTGTTAAAATGGGTAACTAGATTATTGACTCTTGTGCAAGTGGGAGACTGAAGGAGATATATCCTACAAGCCAATAATAAAGATGTTTTTATTAACATATCTCATTTGTTCGCAATAGTTTTGTATCATGCTATAACTATATTAAGTGAAAACATTAATATACGTGTGATATATAAATAAACTAGGTCCCTAGTATCCTCTAGACTAGTTCATTTGGCAGCTGATGATCGAGGTTTCCCGATCATGGACTTACTAAAACATCAACTAACAATGACCATAATTGGGTGACTATAAAGGTTTATATTGGGTATTACAAAGAAACTTTTGTTGAATATGTATCAAGATCGGGATTTGCACATCCGAGTGACGGATAGATACCCTGGGCTCACTCGGTGAGATTACATCTATAAGTTTGCAAACATGTGACCAAGTCATGGGGATGTAATATCACGAGAACAAGTAAATGTGTTTGTTGGTAACAAGATCGAACTAGGTATGTCGATAATGGAGATCAGGTCTTGGACAAACTAGGTATCGTAGAGCAAAGAGAATGAGACTCGACATTCAAGGTTCAAGCGATCAAGTTATTCATGGTATGCATTGGGGCCATCGTGTGTTTCCAGATACTGCTGTTGGTCATTGATCAAAGAGGTGTCTCGATCATGTCTATGTATTCCTGAATTGTAGGGTGTCACACTTAAGGGTAGATGACGCTTAGGGATTGATTCCAGGTTGTTGGAGAAAAGAGAGAAAACTCCGGAATAGTTCTGCTTGTCTCGGGTGTTGGGAATATGCCCTAGAGATAATCATGTATGATGTTATTCCCAATGTATTCATAAAGTTATTGTCCATGTATGAACTATTGATATGTATCATTGGATATGTGATTCGATTGTGGAACTATATATTCATGTTGTTCATACTAGTTATCCTTGGTCATTGAGGTTGTGCTAGACACACAATTTAGAATAATGTGAAAGTCGGCTGATGACTCGGTTCCACTTGTCATGGGCATGGTGATGTTATTCCGACTTACACTGATTCGGCTAAAGAGTTTAGGGAATCAGACTGACTCATAGTTGAGATGCAACGAGCATGTTGTCATTTGTAGTCTCAAGCAATGGAATCCTTCAACCTGAGGTGATCGCATGATCCGAGTTGTGGATCGCCAGCTTAGGTCCTATCAAACGTTGTTCCGTAAATGGGCAGTTATAAAGGTATGGTTCGGGTTCGTTATGAAGAAAGCTGCGTGACATGGATTACCAAGATTGGATTTGCCCCTCTATAATGGAGAGATATTCTTTGGGCCCTCTCGTGTGATATGATTCGAAAGCATGACCATGCGCGACTTGGTTAAGTGTTAACCAAGGAGTCGGACTAAGTGTTAGTCCAGTGAATCGTATATCACAGAACGAGAAGAGAGAGTCGAGCTATTAAAGGGATGGCAACAGCTCGCCTATGACTTGGACAAAAGTCACATTGAGAAAGGTTTGTCTTCTGACTTTACGGCACTTGGGAGTTGGCACGTCTTGCTAGAGACCACTACCAGCTATCGACTCAGAGTAATGACTCGTGCTGTGTCCAGGTGTACGTGAACCTACAGAATCACACACTTAAGGGTAAGGAGCCCATGTGGATTAGATCCATGTGGAGATTGGGGTATGGCCTAGATGGGCCTCAAGTGTTGAGCCCAGCTGGAGTGTATATACATGGAGTGATAAGGGATTGTCCCTAACCTAGCCGTCACTTTCTTCACTCCTATTTCGGGCTAGATAGGATCTAGTAGTCCTCTGCCTGGAGCTCATTCCTGTACGTGTGGATACCGGTAGAGGCATTGCACGTGCGGCACTGGAGACAAGGAGGTCCGTGGGGATCTGGACGTGTTGTACGGGGATCGTTCTGCACGGCATCAACTGATGTGCTTCATCAACAATCCACACTTGCGCGTCTAGTGGTAAATCTTGTGGCCTCTCACCTGAGCTAGATCTTGGGTGCACCGCGTAGGGTAAAAAGTTTTGTTTATCTCTGTGTGACCCAACATCGGGGTTATACCAGAATGGTTCCAGGGATATCCAATGATGATCGGAGGGGTCCGAATTGTGTTTAGCCGTGATATGTATTAAATAATATGTATTTAATATTAATTAAATTAATTAATATTAAGAATATATTTAAAATGGATTTTTGGGCAGCCCACCTAAATGGGCCTCACCGGAGGAGGCCCAAGACTAGGACGCGCCCTAGAGATGGACAAAAAGGGGCCATCGGCCACAAAGTGGGCTCCCACCACGTGGGGGCCATGTGGGGGGCTGGCCGCCACTTCCTCCCACCTCCTCTCCCTTGATTAGTCCCACCCCGGGACTTTGATGAAGGTGTTGCCTCCCTTCCACCTATATAAAGAGGGGAACCCCTCTCCCCAAATCCATCCCATCAATTGGCTTTGCCTATTCTCTCTATCTTCCTCTCCCTCAAATGTGGTTCTCCAAGATTGGAACTGCATATGGGGATAGGGGTTTCTCCACCATACGCACGCCAACATGCTGTTGGATTCGGTCCGGATCAATCTTATTTTGCTTATTTGCTAGACCGGAGCCCGGGAGACATATCTACACCGTATGTATGTAAGGCCATGAGGCACCACCACTTGTGGTTCTTTTACTTGGAGGTTAGAGCTTGGACATCGACACGGCCATGCGGTCAGCTACGTCATATAAGGACTAGGGTGACTTGCGAGGACCTTCGCGACCTTGAGATCGGGCGAGTACGACTACGTCATCCACATTCCCCATGAAACGTTAACCATATTTCGGTCTTGAAAGGTATGAACACTGAATCCCCTTTCGTTACTACATATCTTCATAGATGGATCTTGGCTATATGTGTTCACCAAAGGATTTTTTGTTTTCTGCCACGGAACCTCTTAAGACGCGGAGACACTTCTTATGCATCCTCTTGCGAGCATGCCACTCTCCTGGCAGGAAGCTACACAGGAAGCGTCGTCGCATTTTTTTGTGCGACTTTGTCGTGTGCACCGGCTCTGAAGCGCCGTCTGGCGATGACCGGCGGCTGGCGAGCCCTGACGAGTGTGGAGATAATGCCTGCTCGCGTCTCCTCTCTCCTCCCGTAAACTCTAAACGCCGCTAACTCTTTATATTTTTTCTATTTTCAGGATCGGCTTCCGGTGAATTTGTAGACGACAACATTGCTCCCCTCACTGGACCTATAAACCACAAGCATCTCCCTCAGAAATTCATTTCGGACCATGACATCCTCTACCTATGCATGGTCTTCGTATTTCTCTTACAGCTTGCATCCTCTCTCATAAATAGCTAATGAGGGCGACCAGAAGAAGTTAGCGGCGTGCAGGCCCTGGAGTTTGAGGATGCCATAGATCTACAGGTTTGTCTTGCCTCTAACCCATCAACATGCATGTTCACGTATTCGTTTCTCAATGGTGAACATTTCTTGTGTAATATTTTTTCCTGATCTCTCATCCTTTTCTTTCTCTTTTTCCTACAGCGAGCTTTGTCCTCAGTGAACCCTGAGACTTCCTGTAACACCTCTCGGTCTGCGCTATACAGGAAGGAGAGAAGGACCAGGCGTGTTTTCTGCGGTTGAGTACACGACCAACATTCACATGCCTAGTATGGACATCGTGTTGGAGACCCTTCATCAACGCCATTCGATACCGATCTCCAGGCAGCGACGGTGGCGCAGCAGAGTACATTGTTGCGTGCGGTAGTAGTAGAAGCAGTCTACGTAGCGCGTCTTGCAAACTTCTCCGAGAATGGTTTTAGTCTGTATAGTGCAGACGTTTGTCTATAAACATTGCATGTACTATTTTAGTTTCGTACGATTAATAATAAACAATTTCACATGTACTACGTAAGTTTGCGTGGAAGCATCGTGTGTCCTGCTCCGGTGTTCTATGATTAAAAAGAAATTTTGACTAAAGCATATGTTTAAATCGCGAAATCCATCGTTAGCGTATAGGTGTGTTTAGAGTGCTACTTATGTGATACTTAAATTTATCCATATTTTTTAAAGTTTTATAGTCTCTTCTCGCTCAATTTTGACGTGTTTTTCGCATATTTCTATTCTATTCTCTATTTCTCTATGCTTATTTCCTCGATTTCCAAAAATGCTATGCAAGTTCGTGTCTTCATGTTCTTCGTTCTACCCGACCATAATACTGTCCTAGTCTCACACAAAGAGGTGTCTATGTTTACGGCTGAAAAAACATATGAATGTACAACTAACATAGACTATCCGGTTATTACTTTATTTAGGTTAGCTATGAGATGGCGGTTCTACCCTTCGAAATTATCAGGAGATGATATTCTGTAAGTCGTGGGTACCGAACGCGTGCAAAGTTGCCTCTTATTTCATTGTACATGTGTCTTTAGACGTACGTGTCCCATGCGCTCGTGTTACCGCTAGGAGAAGTTGTGGGTGGATGTAGCGTGATCATAGGCATTCTCTTTACCGGTCACGCCCTCATGTTCTTCGTTGTATGAAAAACATACGTAGAACCTTCCTTATTTCCAGTATTTCTCGAACGATGGTTTAGCAGGCTTTTTACGTATGTTATACCATTAAACCACATCAGCCTGTCATAAACGTGTTATCTCCGGGGAGCGTAGCTGAGAAACAAATGATAAGAACGTGATATTGTTCGTGAAACCCGCTATCGATTAGCATTTCGAGAATAGATATTTTCTCTTCTACGTGAATGTAGCGCGATCATATCATAAGGCATTCTGCCTACCGGCCACACCTCAGGGTGCGTAGAGAGAAGTCTAGTCGATATAGTTGTTGAGGATGTTTTCTCTGTTTTATGGGGCTAATTTGAACAGATTAAGGAAAATTCGAAACAAATCGACAAGTAAAGATCACAAACTGCAGAAAAATTAAGATGGTGAAAAATGGTAACCCCGAAGATTGACTGTAGCCTTTTGGGTATTGGGATACATGTAGCCCTTTTTTGGAAAATGGAAAACGTCATTTCAATATTTCAATTTTTTTAAAGGTCAATGATGAACTCAATATGGAATACTTGCATTCTTTTTTGCGAATGGAAATACTTTGTATTCTAGACTGCACGAAAAATGACAAAATACCGATCTTACACTCCACCCTCTGATAAACCATGTCTAGGATGACCCCTATGATTCCATTTAACACATAAGTTTACATAAAATGGAAAAACATGTTGGTGTGATAAACATCAAGCATGCATTTTTCTATGAATTTTTTTGCAATGAAATTAGAGCATCTCTAAGCGATATCGTAAAATCGCGAACTGAAAAGGGACTTTAAAGGCCACGCAAGACGTGCTTATCAGACCGAAATACAACAACATACATTATAAATAGCACATTTTACCACACATGCCAACCTATCCACTTTTTTTCTTATCTTCTTTCTCAAATCACATGCGCGAGAGAAGAATCGCCCCTCACCACCTATGCGCATGTCTGCCCGCCAGCCGTCGCTAACCCCCGTGCAGCCCCACCTCTCCTCTACGCTGTCCCGCGTCGCCCCTCGCTCTGCCTCGCGCTTCCCCGCTCCTCTCCGCACCAGCCACGCAAGCCGCCTGCGCCTTCTTCTGGACCTCCACCGTCCCTAGACGCATTGCCTCTGCTACTGGACCTCCACTGCCCCTAGCCACCCTGCCTCCCCTTACTCCTAGACCTCTAGCGTCCCTAGCTCGTGGAAATACTCTAGCCGTTTCCGGCAAGGACGGGACGATTCTGGCAAGCGACGGCCTCTATTGTAAGACAACTATCCACCCCGACCGATATTAGTCGAGGTTCACCGGAATTTGGCTGGATTCTAGCGAGTTCCGATGTGGAAGTTTCCCTCTGCGTCCTGAAACTTCCTTCCTGCCAAACTACCAACGCGTATACATGCCCCCTCAGGTTGGCCTCGCAACCTGTGTATATGGGGACGCGGGGAGCAAATTCTCGGGTCACTGAAAAAATCCAGTCTGGACCCCCTTTACGGTGTCTATTCGGGTCTCTTTTTTGCCTCCAAACCGAAAAGTGACGGTTATTTTTCAGTTCAGGCTATTTTATGGTGTCTCTTAGAGATGCTCTTGAAGGAAATATGCCCTAGAGGCAATCATAGAGATGATTGTATTTCATGTGTATCCATGAGTTATTATAATGTTCCTTGAATATCCATATACCAGGCAACTTGTATTGATTGGCAATTATGTGAATTGTTTGTGAAACTCTTTACTTGTATGGTTATCTAATAATTGTCCCTAGTCGGAGTTCATGCGAGGACACACGTGAATATTAGACTAGCACATCGATTGGTTGATGACTATGTTTCACAAGTCATTGACATGGAGATGTCAAACCAATGATGTGGACACATGTTATGAACATGGGGTTGGACTGACCAAACATGAGACTAGCAATAATACTTGCAGCTCTCTCTACACATCGCTTACATTTTGTCCTTAGACCTGAGATTGTCGCATGTACTTGAGATGTGGATCGACCTACTTTGGGGCTATCAAACACTATTCCGTAACTGGGTAGTTATAAAGGTAGCTTTCGGGTTTGTCCTGATACATGCTGCAAGGCATCGGTCCATCAAGATGGGATTTGCCCCTCTCTACTTGAGAGAGATATCTCTGGGCCCCTCGAGTGATCGGATCCAGAAATGCATGGCCGTGCTACATATGGTTAAGAGTTAACCTAGTAAAGGGATTCCGAATCACAGTATCGAGAAAGAGAGGTCAGCTTGGAGCTAGACCAAATATCATGAGGCGAAGGGAAAGACATGTACTCAACCTTGTGATGGTTCGTCCGAATGATCTTTATATGCGTTTAGGAGTTGGCACGTCTTGCTAGAGGCCGCTACCAACTATTGACGGAGTAAGTGTACTCGTGTCATGTCTATACGTGTATGAACCTATAGGGTCACACACTTTAGGGGCTAGAAGCCTAATGAGGATTGGATCCGAATTAGACCAGGCTTAGGCTACTAATGGGCTGCTAATGTAGAAGCCCACCAGGGATGCCTATATAAGAGAGAGTGAGGCGAGCTCAATAGGAGAGAGCATTCCACCCAGCCGCCACTCCTCTTCCGCCTGTGTTGCATGCGCAGACCTAGCAGTCTTGCGTGTGACGGCTTCCACTCCGGACGTGTGGATACCTCGGAGGTGCTGCATCTGTAGCACTTGGACGAGCCGCGCAAAGGGGAGCTGCTCGTGGGACAAGGACGAGGAGGAGACGTAGAACATCTACACTGCCGCAACATGCTTCATCGAGTTCCGCACCTGTGCGTCTAGCGGTAATCCCGTGATCTATGACAATAGTATTCCTGGTTGACGCGGTAGAAAATTTTGATTTTACGCTAGTGTAGCCTACCCGTATCCCTTCAGTGGTATCAGAGCCGATGCTATTCGGTCATAGGTTCGGGAAGTTTGCATATGGTGATATGTAGATTGATATGAATGATATGATCGTTTGTATGGCGGTGTTTCTGGACTGATCTATGATCTTACTTTCCGTGATCGTGATTCTAAGGTCATCGAACGACTTACCCCTACCGGTCGGTTTTCGCCATCGGGGTAGACAGTGACACATAAATCCTTCTGAATCACGCGAAGATCAATATGATTGATCGAATCGGGAATTAGATCTGAATCGACGTACCGTGATCAAAGGAGTTTGGTCGAATCGGAACTATGGTCGGTTTATGGTAAATTTGATTTGCCGATCAAAATCCATAAAGAAAATTGTATAGATTTGATCTCTCATTTTTCACAAAGGTACCGCGAGGGGCGCTGCCCCTTCGAACCCTGCAGGGGGAGACCCCCTAGACCCCCCTTAGTCGTAGCCCCCTTTTTTGTATCTCGTAGGTGGTACGATTTCACATGATCCGGTAGAATGCGATTCTATGCACAACTTGTTTTTGCAGGATTTATGTGATCAGTATGGCCCAAAAATGTATGTGATGCATGTATGTATTTTTCATGACCTGCATGTCGTGAGTTGGGCAACACGGCTGGAGCCATATGTGTTGTCAATTATTGTAATGGCCTGCGTGCCAACTTGTGATGATCCCAATACCATGTAATTTTGATTACTAGCTGTTAGGAGTAATAGCTTGTATTAGTTCTTGGAGAACTCATCACTTGGAGGATGGCTCACATAGAGCATGAAGATGGAGATCATCATGGTGGACAGGTTCTATGGCGATGGAGATCACCATGAGAAAATGGGCCATACTGTATCACATCTATGTGAATGCTATTCTTATACGTTTTACTACTATGCATGCTTAGATGATAGAAGTAGAACGATCCCTCACAAAGTTTAAGTTAAACCATGCCCTCCCAACCAAACCTTGCACCATCCTATGCCCTGTACAATCGTTGGTGGGTCTATGAAATTAGGGTGCCACGGTTTTCCTTGGCTGGATGGGTTTGTATCGGATACCTACACGCATAAGGGTTGGTGAGCTTAACAAGGTCATCTTAACAGTTAAGGACCTTGGGGCATAAAGGTTGGGCGCCTAGTTTTGACATAGAGATGTCACCCAACAACAAGAGTCATATGTGATATGATTAGCAAAGGTTGCTTACCGAATTACCTTGTCTTCTAGCAGTGATGCTAAAGCTCACTAGTTGACTTGTTAATTGTGGATCTTGAATCACTTAGTATCAATAGAGGGATGTTGATTTAAGTGGGAGTATATGCTATTAAATTGTTTAATATGTTTTACTCTTTCATGGTTACATGGCTTAGTATTTTGCATATTTTTTTTGTTGTAGATCAATGGCACCGAACAATTCATCACCTTTTGCTTTGCGTTCGATTCATGAAAAGGATAAACTAAATGGAACAAACTATTCGGACTGGGTCCGTAACCTAAGAATTGTTCTCAGGGCTGAGAAAAAGGAAACTGTTCTGGATACCCCAATCCCGGATGAACCTACTGATAATGCAACTGCTACCCTTAAGAATGCCTACAAGAAAGCATGTGATGAATCTCTTGAGGTCAGTTGTCTTATGCTTGCATGCATGGAACCTGATCTTCAAAAGCAGTTTGAGGATCAGGAAGCGTACGATATGATCATTGCGCTTAAGGACATGTTCCAGACTCAGGCTAGGACTGAGAGGTACAATGTCGCTAAGTCCTTTGTGGAATTCAAGTTGGCAGAGGGAGCAGCTGTAGGCCCCCATGTGATCAAAATGGTTGGTTACAGTCAGACTTTGGAAAAGCTTGGTTTTCCGTTAGGCCAAGAGTTGGCCACTGATTTCATTTTGGCATCTCTTCCATCTAGCTATGGGCATTTCATTTCGAACTACCATATGCATGGGGTGGAGAGGGGCCTTAAGGAATTATGTGGGATGTTGAAAACACCAGAATGTGACATTAAGAAGTGTGCAGGGCATAGCCATGTGATGGCTGTGCAGAACAAGCCTAGCTTCAAGAAAAAGGGCACTTCTTGGCAGAAGAAGAAGGGCAAGGCTAAGGATACGATCCCTAAGCCACACCTTGCACCCAAGCAAAAGGCTGGTCCTGCAGGAGACACTGAGTGTTTCTTTTGTCACGAATATGGCCACTGTAAGAGAAACTGCAGCAAGTACGAGGCTTCTTTGAAGAAAAGTGGAAGTAAGAGTTCTTCCCACTCAGGTACACTTGTTGTAAATGTTGTGGACATTTTTCTCGCAGATTCTTATGTTAACTCTTGGGTATTTGATACCGGATCGGTTGCTCATATTTGCAATTCAATGCAGGGGCTAATAAGGACTAGAGAAGTGCAGAAAGGCGAAGTGGATTTTCGCGTCGGAAATAAAGCAAGGGTTGCTGCATTGTTCGTCGGCGTCATGCAACTTCACCTTCTGTCAGGATTTATCATGGAGTTGAATAATTGTTATTACATTCCTAGTATGGGTGGAAACATTTGATCACCTTCATGTTTGATGAGGGATGGTTATTCATTCGCGAGTACAAACAATGGTTGTGTAATCTCTAAGAATGCTATGTTTGTGGCTGATGCTCCCATTGTGAATGGGTTATTTATTTTAAATCTTGATAATGCATGTGTTTACAATGTTAGTGCTAAAAGGCTTCGGCCAAATGATTTGAGTCCTACCTATCTATGGCATTGTCGTTTGGGGCATATAAGTGAAAAGCGCATGAATAAGCTCCATGGTGATGGTCTTCTAACTTCGTTTGATTTTGAATCATACGAGACATGTCAAGCTTGTTTACTTGGAAAGATGACCAAGACACCTTTTACGGGGTTTCCCGAGAGAGCGACAGACTTGTTGGAACTCATACATACTGATGTATGTGGACCAATGAGCACGACAGCCAGAGGAGGATATCACTACTTCATCACTTTCACTGATGATTTCAGTAGATATGGCTATGTCTACTTGATGAAGCATAAGTCTGAAACTTTTGAAAAGTTCAAAGAGTTTCAAAATGAGGTAGAGAATCAACATGGCAAGAAAATAAAGGCCTTGCGATCTGATCGCGGAGGTGAATATTTGAGTCACGAGTTTAGCAATCATCTTAAGAGTTGCGGAATTGTTGCACAGCTCACGCCGCCCGGAACGCCTCAAAGAAACGGGGTCTCTGAACGACGTAATCGAACTTTGTTGGACATGGTTCGATCGATGATGAGCCAGTCGGATTTACCATTATCATTTTGGGGTTACGCGCTAGAAACAGCAGCTTTCACACTAAACAGGGTACCATCTAAATCCGTAGTTAAGACACCATATGAGATGTGGACTGGAAAGAATCCCAGTTTGTCTTTTCTAAAGATTTGGGGTTGTGATGCATTTGTCAAGCGACTTCAGTCGGACAAGCTAACACCCAAATTGGATAAGTGCATTTTTGTGGGATACCCAAGGGAAACCTTAGGGTATTACTTCTACAACCGAGAAGAGGGCAAAGTGTTTGTCGCTCGTAGTGGTGTTTTCCTAGAGAAAGAGTTTCTCACAAAGGGAACGAGTGGAAGGTCGGTGCGACTTGAAGAAGTTCAAGATGAGCCAGTCAGGGATGCTTCTACGAGTGATGCTATTGTAGCAGAACAGGTTGAGGAACCCGTGGCAATAGAAGCACCACAGCCACGAAGGTCGGCGAGGCTCCGCGAAGCGCGAGAGTTATTATTGTTAGACAATGATGAGCCTGCGACCTATGCAGAAGCGATGGTGGACCCAGACTCTGAGAAATGGCTGATTGCCATGAGATCCGAGATAGAGTCCATGGGAGACAATCAAGTTTGGAACTTGGTTGACCTGCCTGATGGTTTTAAAGCCATCGAGTGCAAGTGGATCTATAAGAAGAAGATTGATATGGATGGAAATGTTCACATCCATAAAGCTCGACTTGTTGCAAAAGTTTTTCGACAAGTTCAAGGAGTTGACTACGACGAGACTTTCTCGCCCGTAGTGATGCTTAAATCTATACGGATCATTCTAGCCATTGCTGCACATTTCGATTATGAGATATGGCAGATGGATGTCAAGACGGCTTTCTTAAATGGAATCCTTTCTGAGGACGTGTATATGATGCAGCCCGAAGGTTTTGTCGATCCAAACAATGCTGGAAAGGTATGCAAACTTCAAAAGTCTATTTATGGGCTGAAGCAAGCATCTCGGAGTTGGAACATTCGATTTGATGAAGTTGTAAAGGAGTTTGGCTTCACCAAAAACGAACAAGAACCTTGTGTGTATAAGAAAGAAAATGGGAAATCACTTGTGTTTCTAATCTTATATGTGGATGACATATTATTGATTGGAAATGACATTCCTATGCTCGAGTCTGTTAAGACCTCATTGAAAAATAGTTTTTCTATGAAGGACTTGGGAGAAGCGGCATATATTCTGGGTATCAAGATCTATAGAGATAGATCAAGGAGGCTAATTGGATTAAGCCAGAGTACGTACATTGACAAAGTGTTGAAACGGTTCAGCATGGAAGAGGTAAGAAGGGGTTCTTGCCCATGTCTCACGACATTAAACTCAGCAAGACTCAGTGTCCTTCGACCACTGATGAGCGAGAACGCATGAGTAGGGTTCCATATGCTTCGGCTATTGGATCCATCATGTATGCAATGACATGTACTCGCCCAGATGTTTCCTATGCTCTAAGTGTTACGAGCAGATACTAGGCTGATCCAGGTGAGATTCACTAGACAGCGGTAAAGAATATCCTTAAGTACTTGAGAAGGACTAAGGATATGTTCCTAGTTTATGGAGGTGAGGTTGAACTCAGTGTAAAGGGTTACACAGATGCGAGTTACCTTAATGACTCAGATGACTCAAAATCGCAATCAGGTTATGTGTTTTTCATGAATGGTGGTGCTGTGAGCTGGAAAAGTTCCAAGCAAGATACAGTGGCCTCCTCTTCAACAGAAGCTGAATATATTGATGCCTCGGAGGCTGCAATGGAAGCTGTTTGGATTAGGAATTTCCTGATCACTCTTGGTGTGGTTCAGGGCTCGTCCAATCCCTTGGACGTTTATTGTGACAACAATGGTGCTATTGCACAAGCCAAAGAACCTAGACAGCACCAGAAGAACAAACATATTCGCATGCGCTACCATCTGATTCGTGAGTTCATTGATGAAGGTAGTGTCATGTTATGCAAAATACATACGGACTCAAATGTTGCTGATCCCTTGACTAAGCCACTCCCGCTGACTGCGCATGAAGCGCACACAAGAGCAATAGGTATTAGATACTGTCTAGATTGACTCTAGTGAAAGTGGGAGACTGAAGGAAATATGCCCTAGAGGCAATCATAGAGATGATTGTATTTCATGTGTATCCATGAGTTATTATAATGTTCCTTGAATATCCATATACCAGGCAACTTGTATTGATTGGCAATTATGTGAATTGTTTGTGAAACTCTTTACTTGTATGGTTATCTAATAATTATCCCTAGTCGGAGTTCATGCGAGGACACACGTGAATATTAGACTAGCACATCGATTGGTTGATGACTATGTTTCACAAGTCATTGACATGGAGATGTCAAACCAACGATGTGGACACATGTTATGAACATGGGGTTGGACTGACTCAACATGAGACTAGCAATAATACTTGCAGCTCTCTCTACACATCGTGTACGTTTTGTCCTTAGACCTGAGATTGTCGCATGTACTTGAGATGTGGATCGACCTACTTTGGGGCTATCAAACACTACTCCGTAACTGGGTAGTTATAAAGGTAGCTTTCGAGTTTGTCCTGATACATGCTGCAAGGCATCGGTCAATCAAGATGGGATTTGCCCCTCTCTACTTGAGAGAGATATCTCTGGGCCCCTCGAGTGATCGGATCCAGAAATGCATGGCCGTGCTACATATGGTTAAGAGTTAACCTAGTAAAGGGATTCCGAATCACAGTATCGAGAAAGAGAGGTCAGCTTGGAGCTAGACCAAATATCGTGAGGCAAAGGGAAAGACATGTACTCAACCTTGTGATGGTTCGTCCGAATGATCTTTATATGCGTTTAGGAGTTGGCACGTCTTGCTAGAGGCCGCTACCAACTATTGACGGAGTAAGTGTACTCGCGTCATGTCTATACGTGTATGAACCTATAGGGTCACACACTTTAGGGGCTAGAAGCCTAATGAGGATTGGATCCAAATTAGACCAGGCTTAGGCTGCTAATGGGCTGCTAATGTAGAAGCCCACCAGGGATGCCTATATAAGAGAGAGTGAGGCGAGCTGAATAGGAGAGAGCATTCCACCCAGCCGCCACTCCTCTTCTGCCTGTGTTGCACGCGCAGACCTAGCAGTCTGGCGTGTGACGGCTTCCACTCCGGACGTGTGGATACCTCGGAGGTGCTGCATTTTTAGCACTTGGACGAGCCGCGCAAAGGGGAGCTGCTCGTGGGACAAGGACGAGGAGGAGACGTAGAACATCTACACTGCCGCAACGTGCTTCATTGAGTTCCGCACCTGCGCGTCTAGTGGTAATCCGTGATCTATGACAATAGTATTCCTGGTTGACGCGGTAGAAAATTTTGATTTTACGCTAGTGTAGCCTACCCGTATCCCTTCAGCTCTTATACTCCACCCTCTAGGCGCCAACTATAATTGTGAAAAACTAATGAACAAAACCTCTCTCTCCCTCAACATCTCTCTCGTGGGTAATGGGAGGACAACCCTAGCCGCCCCTGCCCGCAGCCCTCTCCCTCATCCCTTCCCAATCCTCGTCGCCACCAGAGGGCATTGGCGGCTGAAGGCCCGGGGCGGGCGATGGTGGCGGCGCTGCTCTAGAACGCATCGGATGCTGTAGGCGATGCGGGAGGCACCCCCCTCGAGATGGGCCGAATATATTGATTGCAATATGTTGGTGCATGAACGACGATCCACCAGAGTTCTTATGGCTCAGTGTTGATGTAGAGCTCATTGGGAACCACAAGAGGAAGGTATGATAAGCACAGCAGCAAGTTTACCTCAGTTATGAAACCAAGGTTTAATCGAACCAGTAGGAGCAAGGAAACACGCCAAAGGTGTTGCTAGCTGAGCCTTGGCAGGGCGCACTACCGGTGCTAGTAGCAACGTGGAGACGTGCACAACACAACCACAGAACTTTGTCCCCAACTTGCGATGCGGTTGTCAATCTCACCGTGTTTTGCTGAAAACAAAGGATTAAACGTATCGAATGGAAGGAAGTAATAGTTTGCAGAAAGTAAACACAAAGCAGTAAACAGTTTGTAGATTGTATATAAAGAAAAGGACCGGGATCCATAGTTCACTAGAGGTGGCTCTCCTTAAGATAGATAACATGCTGGGTGAACAAATTACAGTGGGGCAATTGACAAACATCGTGAAAGCATACAAGCATATACTAATCATCTTGACTCCTTTGAGACTTTATTGGGCATTACATTATTATACATAGACCGCCATCCAACTACATCTATGACTAATAATCCACCTGCAGGTTATCATCCGAACCCCCTCCAGTATTAAGTTGCAAGCAACAGATTATTGCTTGACGAATTGCGTGTAATGTAAACACTATGCTTGTTCTATGAACAAAGGATTGTTGTTTTCTCCCTAGTAGCAACAACACATCTAGTACCTTAGAGATTTCTGTCATTTCCCCAGATTACCAGAGGCATGAACCCACTATCGAGCATAAATACTAACTCTTGGAGTTGCTAGCATCTACTTGGCCAAGATAGCTACTAACAACGGAAAGCATGCAAGATCACAAATAACAAAGACATGATAGAATCAATAATCAATCTGAAATAGCATCCCAATATCCATCGGATCCCCACAAACACAACATGCAGAATTACAAATAGATGATCTTGATCATGAACGGAGCTCACAAGATCTAGACATGAAAGCACAAAGGAGGAGAACCAGCCATCTAGCTACTACATGGATCTGTAGTCCAAGGATGAACTATTCACGCATCACACCGGAGGCTTGCATGGTGATGAAGAAGACCTCCAGGGTGAATTCCCCTCTCTGGCAGGGTGCCGGGAAGAGCTTCAGATCCCTCCCGATCTAGGGATAGAGATGACGGTGGCTACAGACTCTTTCGTGGATTTTTGATCGGGCACTTAGGGTTTTCGTCCCGAGGGCATCTTATAGGCGGAAGGAGAGGCCGAGGTGGTGCTGGGGTTGGCCAGACCACCCCCTGGCGTGGGCCAGGCCTGGCCACGCGGCCAGGTGATGTGGCTGGCCCCCACCCCTTCTTTGTCTCGTATTCTGGCATCTGATGACTTCCGGAAAAATAGACACTTTGGCTTTCGTCCCGTCCAATTCCGAGAATATTCATTTTCTGACTTTCCTGGAATCAAAAACAGCAGAAACCAGGCAGCTAGCACTGTGGCTCTTGTTAATAGGTTAGTCCAAGAAATCATATGAAAAGTACTCCAAAGTGTGTACAAAACACAAGAAAGTGGATAAAACCAAGCATGGAACATCAAAAATTATAGATACATTTGCAATGTATCAACATCCCCAAGCTTAACTCCTGCTCGTCCTCGAGTAGGTAAGTGATAAAAAGAAAGAAATTTTTTTGAGGTGACATGCACCATCAAAGACTTGATCAAAGTATTTGTAAAACATTCAAAGCTGGGATCATAGTACTTCAATCATAACATGAAAGGCAAGGTTCTAGCAATAAGACAAAGAAACTATGATGCAACATGAAAAGGCACAAACAAAAGATTCATGAATAGCAATGCTTTGCAAGACGTTTGTTTGTTTTACATAAAGAAAACATACCATAATAGTATTCAGCTTGTCCCTCATAGAGTAGCAAATATAAATGCATAGGACACCTTCAAAGTTCATAAGAGTGACTAGATACAAATAGTTTAAAACAAGCAATATCAAGTTATGCATCAATCAACTAGTCTTGGGACAATGCACAATAGAACTAAGAATGGCCACTATGCTCTCGAAGTAGGTGCATAAAGGTACAAGGTGGAGACTCAATATAATGGTGGAAGAAAGGCCTTCATAGAAGGAAGTAGGGATTCAAGTCTCATAAAGAGCTTCCAAAAATTATGGTACTTATAGCTTTCAGCTCTCATTGCCCCTATCATAAGCATCTTGAAGTGATTAAGGTTAAAGTGAACAAACTATGGTGTACATGCTTGACGAAGTATAAGTTAGAAATCCCATGTCCCTTGTATACGAGGGCCTCTCCTCATGCTACTCAAGTTTAGCCACCGGTAAGTTCTTGTCATCGTAAGTACATGTGTATCATAGAGAACCGCCAACGGGGGTACCCCTTGCTCGATGATACGGAAGAATCCCTATATCAAAAGACAAGGCAAGCAGACAACGAGCATCTCAGCAATCTTCTTATTTACCATGGGAATATGGTGCTTTTTCTCTCTTTCCTCTTTTCATAATCTTTTTTCTTCTTTTTCTCTTTTTTTCTCAATAGGACTCTTTTTTTATAAGAATAATACTTCATTGATAGCTCATTATGGTTACACTGCAGGTTTCCACCATGTCAGCATGGATTAGACCAGCGGCCCAGGCGTTTCTCTAACACATATACACACTCCATGGACTTACAAGCTCCCCTTTCATTTCACACCGACGACATCCATATACAAAAGAGCATGATATCAACTAGGTACAAGTACCTAGTGCAATGTTGAAAGTGTTCCCCATGATAGCATGGTTCCGCTAATTCCAAACAAATAAGTGCAACCATATACAACATAGACGACACAATGATTCAAGTTTATTAAGGGCAAGAAAAATAAAGTGCGCCATCAAGTACGTGAGAGCTTTAATCACTTGTTTTCTCATAACAAGTTTAATTCGGAAGGTAAAAAAAGCATGAATATACTTGGAATAGCATAAGCTAGTAGGTAGGTATGGTGGACTCTTTGTAATAACTTGGTTTAAGGAGTTGGATGCATGAGTGGAACTCATACTTGGTTGTGGAGGCTAGAAAAAGACTGAGAGCGACAAACTAAGAGAGCACTAATGGACATAATCATGCAGAGCGACAAAACATCATTGATCAAAGCATAAAGTGATAATACAAGTTGAAAACTAAAGGATCATAAAGTCTATGGTGACTTGAGATAGTCATAACATGGTGTGAGCATGTGCCAAGTTAACCCAAATAAAGCATCAAAAGAGAATACCACTATACTATGCTTTAATATGCTAAAACAACGCATGATTTATCCAAGGCACATTAAGCAATCTCAATTGTTTATAAAAAGTCATGCTACAACAAATAATACTAAGAATAAAGCCAAAACAATATCAAGCATGGCATGACAAAGCATAGGCCACAGTCAAAAACGAGCTCTTTTTATCACATAAGGATGAACTTTCCTACTCTTTTCCAAACCAAACCAAACTATTTGCAAACCAAAGTATGAAAGAGGGGGTCCAACCAATTTATTCAGCAAACTAAGCAAACCAAGCAAACGAAAAACCAAAACGAAAACGAAAAAGAAGACGCTCCAAGAACAACACAACTGTGCATGAAACAATAAAAATGAAGCGTTTGGAAGAAACCTGGGATTTTTATTGATGAAGAAGGGGATGCCTTGGGCATTCCCAAGGTTTGACGCTTGTACTTCTTGGATATTTCTGGGGGTGACATGCATGGCATCCCCAATATTGAGCTTTAGTCCATCCTTCATCTCATTACTCATTCCTTCCATACACCTGAAATTTCTCCTTCATACAAAACTTCACACAATCTTTATTAGCAACATTAGTGCACTCAATATAAATAAGTCTTAAGGTTCAGTTCCAACACCAAATAAACTTCCATTAGAACACTAGATATTGTAGTACTTCCCTCAAAAAGCTCAATTCCCCAAAAGAACTCAAAAAGGAACCAACAAGAAGCAAATGCAGAAAATGGCAGAAATCTGTCAAAACAGACCAGCAGGTAAAGACGAATTTTTTAGAAGACCTTCTGTTGCTCAAATAAAAATGTGTTGAACTAATGAAAGTTAGATAACAACTTGGGGCAGAAGCCCAAAAATGCACGCCTCAAAATGACGTTCAGATATTTTACACGAATGTTTACGGTGAAGCACATAAATCTGTTTCGGAACAGCAACTTTCCCAATCATTACTTCTCTCTCATTAGAGGTTACTCTTGGCACAAAAAGCAAATAAAAAGGATAAGGAGCGGTTATTACTGAAGTAATAACTTCCAAGACTCATCTAAAAGTTTTGGGTTATCTCCCAATAAGTACTTTTCTTTAACGCCTTTAAGTTAGGCATAAGAAGCAAGAAGAAGAATCAAGTGTTCTCAAATGAAGAAGCATTAAGATTAATACTAGAAATATCTTCAACAAGGCAAGGTATATCATCCAAATAAGTTCTAGAGGATCCTCTCTCAATATTCTTAGGTTCACTATTTTCATCAAAAGGGTTTTCAGGAACAATCCAATCAAGATTCTTTTCTATGGCTTCATGTATTGCTGCTAGTTTAAAGGGTATTGGTATCTTAGGTTCCTCCCCATTAGATTCGGTTTTCTTCATCTTTTCTTGTGTACCAACAACATCTACACATCAGCCTAGCATATTGAAACGTTCAAAGACTTTCCTAGCTTCCTTGGCAACATCATAGAACTCCTTAAACAAAGTTTCTAGAATAAAATCCCTCTTTTCAGGGTCCTCAATTTCTTTAAGTTTAAGAAACATTACTTGCATTAAGGGGTTGAGGTTAACAAACCTAGCTTCCAACATGTGAACTAAAGAAGCTGTAGCAATTTCATAGTTTGGGGCAAGTTCTGCAAGGGATCTATCCTTAGTATCCTCATGTTTACTAACATGATTAAAAAATTCTTCAATATTATCTTTTCCAATTATAGAACCACTACCTATTGAAAGGTCTTTCATGGAGAATTTAGGGATCAACATGGTGAGCTAAGGAAGAGGTAACAATTGAAGGAGACTTAAATTTTTGTGTTTTTGATAAAGACAGCAAACTAGTAAAACTAATTTTTTGTGTTTTTTTATAACAAAACAAGAAAACTAAGCAAAAAGAAACTAAGTAAAACAAAAATAACAAAGTAAAGACATTGGTTATGAGGGACTCCCCTTGTGAAGATGTCCTTGACTCCCTGGCAACGGCGCCAGAAAAATGCTTGATGGCTCAGTGTTGATGTAGAGCTCGTTGGGAACCACAAGAGGAAGGTATGATGAGCACAACAGCAAGTTTCCCTCAGTTATGAAACCAAGGTTTAATCGAACAAGTAGGAGCAAGGAAACACCCCAAAGGTGTTGCTAGCTGAGCCTTGGCAGGGCGCACTACCGGTGCTAGTAGCAACGTGGAGACTTGCACAACACAACCACAGAACTTTGTCCCCAACTTGCGATGAGGTTGTCAATCTCACCATGTTTTGCAGAAAACAAAGGATTAAACGTATCCAATGGAAGGAAGTAATAGTTTGCAGAAAGTAAACACAAAGCAGTACATTTTGTAGATTGTATGTAAAGCTAAGGACCGGGATCCATAGTTCACTAGAGGTGGCTCTCCTTAAGATAGATAACATGCTTGGTGAACAAATTACAGCGGGGAAATTGACAAACATCGAGAAAGCATACAAGCATATACTAATCATCTTGACTCCTTTGAGACTTGATTGGGCATTACAACATTATACATAGACCGCCATCCAACTGCATCTATGACTAATAATCCACCTTCAGGTTATCATCCGAACCCCCTCCAGTATTAAGTTGCAAGCAACAGATTATTGCTTTACGAATTGCGTGTAATGTAAACAATACGATTGTTCTCTGAACAAAGGATTGTTGTTTTCTCCCTAGTAGCAACAACACATCTAGTACCTTAGAGATTTCTGTCACTTCCCCGGATTACTAGAGGCATGAACCCACTATCGAGCATAAATACTAACTCTTGGAGTTGCTAGCATCTACTTGGCCAAGATAGCTACTAACAACGGAAAGCATGCAAGATCACAAATAACAAAGACATGATAGAATCAATAATCAATCTGAAATAGCATCTCAATATCCATCGGATCCCCACAAACACAACATGCAGAATTACAAATAGATGATCTTGATCATGAACGGAGATCATAAGATCTAGACATGAAAGCACAAAGGAGGAGAACCAGCCATCTAGCTACTACATGGATCCGTAGTCCAAGGATGAACTACTCACGCATCACACCGGAGGCTTGCATGGTGATGAAGAAGACCTCCAGGGTGAATTCCCCTCTCCGGCAGGGTGCCGGGAAGAGCTTCAGATCCCTCCTGATCTAGGGATGGAGATGACGGTGGCTGCAGACTCTTTCGTGGATTTTTGATCAGGCACTTAGGGTTTTCGTCCCGAGGGCATCTTATATGCGGAAGGAGAGGCCGAGGGGGTGCTGGGTTAGCCAGACCACCCCCTGGCATGGGTCAGGCCTGGCCGCGCGGCCAGGTGGTGTGGCCGGCCCCTAGCCCTTCTCTGTCTTGTATTCTGGCATCTGATGACTTCCGGAAAAATAGGCACTTTGGCTTTTGTCCCGTCCAATTCCGAGAATATTCATTTTCTGACTTTCCTGGAACCAAAAACAGCAGAAAACAGGCGGCTGGCACTGTGGATCTTGTTAATAGGTTAGTCCAAGAAATCATATGAAAAGTACTCCAAAGTGTGGACAAAACACAATAAAGTGGATAAAACCAAGCATGGAACATAAAAAATTATAGATACATTTGCAATGTATCAAGTTGTCAGCGGATAGGTCAGGGTTGGCGTAGCTCCCCGATGGCAGGAGGTGGTTCTAACCACCATGGCGAGGGACTCAACCCAGATATAGGCCCAACTGGGCCCGATTTAGGTGGGATGGGGCATGTTCTTCTAGCATTTCCAGGGTTTCCAGTGTGTTCGGGAATCCACCCCGGGCCAGGCATGGCTAGGGAGCTAGATCCGGGCCACGAGCCTAGATCCAGGACATGGGCCAAGATCTGGCGACCTCCTAATAGTTATGTCTAGGGAACTATGGGTATGCCTTGCGGGAGACTGCCTGCTCGATATACCTTGCCATCTAGGAGCTGATCGGATAGCCTCAACCTTTCCCGGATGTTTTGGTGGTCTTGTTAGGCATATGCCATGCACTCAATAGGTGCAAGATCTTGGACGCTAGGGTGGTGGCTTCAGAAGGTGGGCTGTGTGGGCGTCTCAACAACGAGCGACATTGCGGTGGTGATGGTCTCTCTCCTCGACTAGGTGGTCGGCGAGGAGCGGACGTCAGGAGATCGTGGTGTTTGTGATGCTTCAGCTTTGAAGCCTCTCAGATTGCGTAATGGTGGCCTAACTCGGGGTCTGTGTGCTTTCGAGTTATTGGAGCGGCGCGAAGGTTTTTCTGAGCAAAATCCTAGCACTCCGGTGCTACCAGTGGAGACGCTTATGGGTGTCATAACCCTCTTGGGGGTGCCTTTGTGCCCATCCTCTCCATGCTAGGGCTCCGAGTGAAAACCCTTGACCATTTGGTCTCGATGGAGGCGGCGTGAGGCATTGATGCATGGATTTCCTGTGATAAATAATAGGTTTATTGCAATACTTGTAGCAACAAATATTATTTATAAAGTTCATCCTTTGCAGGCCTTGCAAATGGAAACAACACACAACCCCAAAGAGACGTTGTCAATGCAGACACGTTCGCACCAAAAACAGTATTTGGAAATAGTCTACACTATAAGTTGCTAGAATAATAGTAAACAAGAGAGAGTTAAAGTAACTACTAACAAGGTAAATAAAGTACTGAAAGTAAATTAGAACAAGAACTAAACTAAAGGGGTTGTAATTGTAGGATTGAATGGAATGAGAGAGTGTTTCTAGGCTTCGGTCTGACTAGTACTAGATGAGCGAATATATGTGCGATCCATTGTCTACAAGAGATTCCTTCAACAAATAAACGTTTCCCACTCGATTATCAGGCTATCACAATATGTGTACTATGCATGATTCTCGCATGTCACTTGCAAGGCGAACATACACTTCCGGATCAAGGGATCCCGTGAACTCATCTTCGTGACTCATGTAATTGAATACTTGGATCACAAACACATTCTAACTTAGCACACTAGATCAAACATCAACCCAGAACCTAATCAATCATTCACAAATGGATGAACAACAAAACATAGATGAATATACTAATGAAGTCACAACCATGTTCAATGTTACGATTACAAGATCTAAGACAAGTGAGAGAGAGATGGAGACGCCATTGGAGATGATGATGAATGGTGCACGCGGTGAAGGTGGGGGCGCCTCCTTCTCCTCCACTTTCTTGATGGTGTGGAGATGTGGACCTTATGTGCGGCGGCTATGGTAGCGGCGGAGCGGCAGGGCTCTGCCCCTGAGGCGTAGATGGATTCTCCCCCTTGTTCTAGGGTTTTCTCCTCATTAAATAGGCGTCTCAAGGTCAGTTTTGCGAACCGACGGATCTAGGGGCTGAATATGCCCATTGGTCCTTCACAAATGTTGTTCCATTTAATGAAACGAAGCCGTCGGAGGATGGTAAGACCGTATGGTACAGGCGGCCTCCGCCCGTACTAGTGGCCATTACGCCTACAATACTCCGTAGTGTTTTGGCCGCCATTTCTTCATACGAACTCCGATTGAGGTGTTCTTTGGCTCGTTGGATTTGTATGAGCAAATACTAAAACACCATGGCCTTGTATATTAATTTGGAGTTCATGAAAAAATCCACTTGTTCCTCCCCTTAAATTGCTGAGTCTAGTGCCTGCAACTCCTACCTATTCATAGCACCTACACACAAATCAAAGACAAGAAAAAAGTAATAAAATACTAATAAAAGTACTAATGTGCAAAATCCATGTGAAAATGAATAAGAACTAGTAATCATACATAATAGGAATAATTGTAGATAGATGTAGCATGTAATGAGTGACAATATGAAAAATTTGTTGGGTCCGCAGCATAGAAAACAAAAAATTCCTACAGTGTGAACTACACGCCAGGATCTATCTACTAGGTACAAAGCAACGGGTGGACATACATCCAACGAGAACTTACCCTAGAAGACAACGAGTTTTGTTAACGAGTAGGAACTCGTGGTTGATGTAGTCGTACACTTGCCGATCTCAAGATCGTGAGGAAGTCCGAGCACCGCAACTCAGCAGCGCATCCGCACTCGCACACACGTTCAAGCCACCGGACAACCTCCACCTCCTCGCCCCAGCGATCCAGCGGAAGCAGCAACTCCTTCTAGACGAAATGCCACCGGGAACATGTTTCTCGCTAATCCGAGACCATGGGGAATAATTCTAGAGGGGGAGAGAGATCCTTCACAAGGAGGTGTAAGGATGAATGAGGCAATGGGTGGCCTTTTATAGGAGGAGGGGGGTGCCCCTCCTCTCCATGGCCGGCGCATGGGGGTGACCCCTCACCTCCCCCATTCATGTCGTGGTAACCCCTCCACACTAAAATTCCTCTTCACATTCCCTTTTAAAGTCTCCACTTTAAATGCATTAAAATTCTCCAAGTTTAATGCTCTCTCATTTAATAAAACTCTTTTATTAAATTTATTCAGAATTTTGTTAATTACTTTAATTAACAAACATTCACATATAGCCCCTTGCAATATTTCAATATCACATGCAGAACCACTTTCTGCAATTTCACCCGAAACAATTTCCGGTTTCTATTGAAACAATTCTTGCGCTTTGCAATTCTTTCATCTGAAACATATGTGCTCCAAAATGGTGTCCGGTAAATCTTAAGTGTGTCACCCTACGGTTCGCGAATAATGCAGACTTGATCGAGACCCTTCTCCGATCAATAATCAGCAGCGGGACATGGAGATCCGTACTGACTCCTACACATTCAATGATGACTTCTGTGATCGTGAGAACCTTTAACGCTTGTAACTAAATCCCTTTGTCTCGCGATATATGACATGTCTGAGATTCGATCATCGGTATCTCCATACCTAGTTTGATCTCGTTACCGACATGCACTCTTTTCTCGTTCCCGTGATATAACATTCTAGTGATCACATCACTTGCTTGCAAGCTATCTCAATGTGATATCACCGAGAGGGCCTAGAGTATATCTATCCATCATCAGGATTGACAAATTCCCCTCTTGATCCATGAACCTCAACATAACACCTTCATAGTACTGAACCCATCTTTATAGTCACCCTGTTATCAAGATACTCTTCAGGTGTTATCAAGATACTCTTCAGGTGTTAGCAATTAACATGATCTCATGGTCTAAGGATAAAGATTACTTTGTATGATGTTATAGCAATATAAACATAATGACTTGATCATAATGCTATACTTCAGATGAATGTTCATCACATCATTCCACCAATGGTGTGACCTTGTTATTAACAACATCCGATGTCCATGATCAGGAAACCTTGATCATCTTGTTAATCAACAAGCTAGTCTATAAGAGAGGCATAACTAGGAACCCTTTTTGTTTATTAAACACACATGTATTGATGTTTCCGATCAATACAATTCTAGCATGCAAAATAAACATCTATCATATATAAGGATTACATAATAACAACTTTATTATAGCCTCTCAGGGCATATTTCCTTCAGTCTCCCACTTGCACTAGAGACAATAATCTAGTTCACATAGTGATAAATCTAACACCCATGGAGTTCTGGTGTTGATCATGTTTTGCCCTAGGGAGAGCTTTAGTCAACGGATCTGCTACATTTAGGTCCGTGTGTACTTTACAAATCTTTATATCTCCATCCTTGACATGCTCGCGGAGGGAGTCAACCCGTTGCTTAATTTGCTTGGAATTCTTGTGAGACCTCGGTTCCTTTGTGTTGGCTATGGCTCCATTGTTGTCACAATAGATCACCATTGGGTCCAATGCACTAGGAACCACACCTAGTTCTGTAATGAACTCTTTCATCCAAACCGCTTCACGCGCCGCTTCTGAAGCGGGAACATATTCCGCCTCCGTCGTTGATCCAGCCACCACAGGCTGTTTGGAACTCCTCCAACTAACTGATGCTCCGTTCAAGAGAAATACGTATCCGGATTGAGACTTAGAGTCATCTAGATCGGTGTCAAAGCTAGCATCGACATAACACTTAGCGACTAGCTCTTCTTCACCTCCGTATATAAGAAACATATCCCTAGTTCTTCTCAAGTACTTGAGGATGTTCTTTACCGCTATCCAGTGTTCCGAACCTGGATCAGATTGGTACCTACTAGTCAAACTAATAGCATGTGCCACATCCGGTCTTGTACATAGCATGGCATACATAATAGAGCCTATGGGCGAGGCATAGGGGATCTTATCCATCATCTCTCTTTCTTCCGCCGTAGCCAGACTTTGAGTCTTACTCGATGTCTTGCCTTGCAACATAGGTAAGAACCCCTTCTTACTTTCGTCCATATTAAACTTCTTTAATATCTTATCAAGGTATGTACTCTGTGATAGCCCAATTAGGTGCCTTGATCTATCTCTATAGATTTTACTGCCTAATATATATGACGCTTCACCAAGGTCTTTCATCGAAAATTTGCTGTTTAGATAACTTTTAACACTGTTTAAAAGATCTATATCATTTCCAATCAATAATATGTCATCCACATATAATATCAGAAATGCCACATTGCTCCCACTCACTTTCTTGTAAATACAAGCCTCTCCATAAGTTTGGACAAATCCAAACTCTTTGATCACCTCATCAAAGTGGAGATTCCAACTCTGGGATGCTTACTTCAGTCCATAGATGGATCGCTGAAGTTTGCATACCTTATTAGCATCCTTAGGATCGACAAAACCCTTAGGTTGTATCATATACAACTCTTCTTCAATATTACCATTGAGGAACGCAGTTTTGACATCCATCTGCCATATTTCATAATCGAAATATGCAGCAATTGCTAACAGAATCCTAACTGACTTAAGCATCGCTACGGGAGAGAATGTCTCATCGTAGTCAACTCCTTGAATTTTTCGAAACCCCTTTGCGACAAGTCGAGCCTTATATTCACAATAGGATTGCCATCAGCATCAGTTTTTCTTTTGAAAATCCATTTATTCTCCACGGGCTTTCGATCGTGAGGTAAGTCCACCAAGGTCCAAACTTGGTTCTCGTACATGGATTCCATCTCGGATTTCATGGCTTCTAGCCATTTGTTGGATTCCGGGCTCATCATCGCTTCTTCATACGTCGCAGGGTCATCCATTTCATCAACCATGAAATTCACAACAGGATTGCCGTACAGTTCAGGAGCTGCACGTGTCCTGCTTGACCTGCGAGGTTCGGTAGTTTCCTCTTTCGGAGTTTTCATGATCAATATCATTAGCTCTCTCTTCATTAGGTGAAGTCAACTCCGAAACAACTTTCGGTGCTGCGCCACTCGCCATTTCATGAAGAGAAGGTTCAATAACCTCTTCGAGTTCTACCTTCCGACTACTCACACCTTTCGTGAGAAACTCCTTCTCAAGAAAGTATCCATTCTTGGCAACAAAAACCTTGCCCTCAGATCTGTGATAGAAGGTATACCCAATCGTTTCCTTAGGGTATCCTATGAAGACGCATTTTTCCGCTTTGGGTTCGAGTTTATCCGGTTGAAGTTTCTTCACATAAACATCGCATCCCCAAACTTTAAGAAATGACAACTTAGGTTTGTTTCCAAACCATAATTCATACGGTGTCATTTCAACGGATTTAGATGGTGCCCGATTTAAAGTGAATGCAGCTGTTTCCAATGCATAACCCCAAAATGACAGTGGCAAGTCAGTCAGAGACATCATAGATGGAACCATATCCAATAAGGTACGATTACGATGTTCCGACACACCATTCCGTTGTGGTGTTCCGGCAGGCGTGAGTTGTGAAACTATTCCACACTCTTTCATGTGTGTGCTAAACTCGTAACTTAGATACTCTCCTCCATGGTCAGACCGTAAAAATTTGATCTTTCTATTACGATGATTTTCCACTTCATTCTGAAATTCCTTAAACTTTTCAAAAGTTTCAGACTTGTGTTTCATCAAATAGATATACCCGTATCTACTCAAATCATCCGTGAAAGTAACAAAATAACGATATCCACCTTGCGCCGACACACTCATTGGTCCACACACATCAGTATGTATGATTTCCAATAGATCTGTCGCCTGTTCCATTGAACCGGAAAACGGCGTTCTAGTCATCTTTCCATAAGGCATGGCTCACATGTATCAAATAATTCAAAATCAAGTGATTCCAAAAGTCCATCAGAATGGAGTTTCTTCATGCGTTTAACGCCAATATGACCTAGACGGCAGTGCCACATATATGCAGATATATCATCATCAAGTTTAATCTTTTTAGCATTAACATTATGAATGTGTGTAATATTACTATCGAGATCCATCAGAAATAGACCATTCAACATAGGTGCATGACCATAAAATATATTATCCATATAAATCGAACAACCATTGTTTTCAGATTTAAACGAATAACCACTTTGCATCAAACATGATCTGGATACAATGTTCATGCTAAGTGCAGGCACCAAATAACAATTATTTAGGTTTATGACTAATCCCGATGGCATATGGAGAGGCAGCGTTCCAACGGCGATCACATCAACTCTTGATCCATTGCCGACCCGCATTGTGACCTCATCCCTTGCTAGTTGTCGCTTGTTCCGTAGCCCCTGAATCGAGTTACATTGTCGTGGTGGTGTCACGGCAGATGCCATGGATAGGCTAAAGGTGGGGACTAATACACGCTAGGGGAATCCAGGGAGGGATAGTGAAGTGAATCTCCACACAGAAGTTTGTATTTGCTTTTATTCCACGATTACAAGTACTCCTAGAGCTGTATTGGCAAGAGGAGGAAGAAGGAGGTCTCTTACTCTCACCCACAGATCACACCTAAAACCCTAGCCAAAACAGAACAGCGGAACCCCCTCTACTGAACCCTAGCCCTCTTTTATAGAGGGAGCTCGGTCTCTGCCTAGGGCATACGTGGAAGCATATTCCTAAGAATATGCTTCCTCCCAAAGTAGTAAGCCGACCGGGGTGCTTTTCCCCCGTGTCACACATGCAGAGGCTATGTGAGCCTCTGCGGTGCCCGCGTCAGCCGACATGGGCGTCGTCACCCTTGTCGGCCACGCTCCGGTGGTCCTGCCCTTGCTTGCTTCGCTCAGGTAGTGCGTACCGGGGCTTCTTTTGACCAGCAAGATTCCTTCCTTCTCCTAGAAGCTAGACGTGACCCGGATCATAGTTGATCCGGCCACACCTGTTCCTGCATACAAGTAAAACATGCACTTCCGACTTACTGCTTAAGTCGGTTGAGACTTAGTTAGGCGAACGCATCCTGGTCCGGGTTACCCCGTGATTTGGCCTGCCTTGAGGTGACCCGGCCAGCATCCGCTTTGGCTTTGCCGAACCTCGGCTAACTTGGCCTTTATACCCCGGCGTGACCCTACCCGGGGGTATCCCCCCAACATTAGTCCCCGAAGCTAGTGCAGTCTTAGCTGCCTTGGCCGGTAAGGCCACATCAGGTTCAATTTCGAGCTCCGGTCATTGTTTCCGAGTTACCTCTTTACCTCGGATTATATGGATTTACGTTCCCTTCGCACATTCCAAGTTTTCACTTGCCGGTCGGGTTACCACTTTAACTCGGACCTCATGGTTTTACTTTCCCTCTGCACATTCCAAGTTTTCACTTGCTGGACGGGTTACCATAGTTTCATCCGGGTCTTGTTTCCTTCTCTCGTACGCGAACCCATGTGAAGGGTAATCATTATGTTGTCTTATTTTAAGGGCCTGCACAGTAACCGCCGCAATAATTGTCAGTTATCACTGTGCGTGGGTCACGTCATGCCTGCCTCCTCGTTTATCGCATCACAGTGTCACGTCATGGGATCATCTCCGCTCTGTGGCCCCCCGTGTGGCTCCCCACTGATTGGTCGAGGCAGGTGAGACACGGCCACTACGTGTGGCTGATCCGCAGGATGCGATCCCACTCACCCCTTGAGGGCGTGGTTAAATAGCTGAGGGGCGCATCCCTTAGGATTTTTCTCCTTCCGCGCCCCTCTGCCCGTTGCTCTTCTCCTTCGTCTTCCTCACGACCACGCCGCCGCCAGTGCTCCCAAATAGCAGCGTCGCCACCGCGCTTTTCCCTCACACCTTTGCATCGCAGCCACCGCTACACAACTCCCTCGCCACGGGTCCGCGCCAATCCAGGCCTCTGCCCCCCGACGCCGCTAGCGCCAGCGAGGGTAGCGAAGACCTGATGACGGAGGAGGAGCTCATCGTTGTTGAGCAAGAAATGGAGGAGGACGCCGCGACGGCGGACCGCGGTGCGTGGGCCGGATCTTGGGTCTGTGAAGACGACCTGGATTGGCTCTACCGCACCAGGCGCATCCCCGCCAGTGTTGTGGCTCGTCTTGCCTCCTCCGAATTGGCCCCCTCACCCAATCCGGGTGAATACGTCATGTTCTTGTCCCACTTCCAACGGGGCTTCGGTTTGCCGGTGAGCGACTTTTTCCGGGACTGGCTTAGTACCTACCAACTCCAGCCGCACCATCTTCCTGCCAACGCCATCACTTCTCTTTCCGCCTTTGCTTCCACGATCAAAGGCTATGCCGGACTGTGGCCCACGAAGGAGCTATGGATCCGGTTTTTCGGCCTTCGTCGCAACGTCATCCGAAACATCCACATTGATCCGGAGGACAAGCAGCTCACTCAATTCGGAGCTGCTTCCATCTCACCCCGGAGGTTCTCCGTTTTCCCCCGGGTCACCGGGTTAGAGTCCTGCAAAGGGTGGGCCCGGACCTTCTTTTACATCCGGAATACTGGCACCGAAGACTTAATCCGGCTGCTCCCCTATACTCTAGGTCCAGCTAACCCGGAATTGTGGGATGTCGTTCCCAAGAAGCCCATGGCCTTGGCTAACCAGGTCAACAAAAGGTTCGCGGAGCTGAAGAAGCTCGGGCTGCGCAACGAGGATGCTATGATCACTTTCGTGCGCAACCGAATTTCCCCCCTCTAGAAGCGCACCCACAAGGTGTGCCACATGAGCTTTGGCCGCGACCCCAACCAGGCCTCATCCTTCAAGTTGAGAAACATGGAGATATATCGCCGGGTTAAGGCTCTCTTCACCGCCCACAAGGACTTCTCCTCCGAGTTGTGGCGCCCCGCAAAAACCACTACTAGAAAATCGCGGTGTTTTTGTGCATTGCATCATCATGACCGCATACTCATGTCATCATGCCACCTTGCATTTGAGCATCGTCATGTCATCATGCATTTGTTTGTCTAAAACTATTTTCTAAAAGCCTAGTTTTGTTTTCTAAATATTCCCCGTCTTAATTTCAAATCAAAACTCCGGTCTTTCCCGGATCTTTTATTTGTCTAAAAATTATTTACAAAAGTATATTTTAAATTAAAATAAAAGATTGCATTATTTAGGGAGGCAGCCAGCCAGGCCCAAAAGCCCGGCCGGCCACCTCCAAACCCTAAACAAAAACCTAGTCTATTCCTAAATCTACCCAAACCTAATCTACACAGCCCCCTCCACCTCACCCCACCCTATTGCAGCGCGCCACATCACCCTGGCCCAATCCCCCATCCACTCACCCACTGCCACATCACCCCAACTCCCTCCACTCCCTTCACCCAGCCACCCCCACCGCCACCTACCCCGCGCGGGCCCCACCCTCCCGGGATAGACAGGCGCACCCCGCCACCTGCGCCCCACCTGCCCAGGCCCACTCCCCACTTTTTCCCCTGCCCAACCACCCACCGACGCCAGCCCCACCCCTGGGCACCTGTCCCCCCACCCCGACCAGCCCGCGCACGTGCCCCGCGCCCCTTCTCTCTCCCCCTCCTCTCTCTCTCCTGCGAACCCCACGTCCTACGCCGCAGGGCCGCTGCCTCCTCCTGTCGGCCTGCCCCGCTACCCCACATGGCATCGCTGCGTCCGGCCACCGCCGCGCCGCCGCGGGCCCCCACCTCGCCGCCGCCCTCTCCTTCCGCGTCGCTGTCGTCCCCGAGCCCGAGCTCGATCTGCGCCGCCCACCTCGCCTCGCAGCGCGGCGCCGTCCCGCCCCGGTCATCCCCCTCGCCGCCCCCCTCCCCCTCCCTCCCGCCGCGGTCTTCCCCGCCGACGGCGCCCCGTCCTCGCGCCTCCTCTTTGCCCGCCCCTCCGCCCGACAGCTCCCCATCGTCGCTCGCCCCGCCGCCTCGGTGCCTCGCGCCGCCCTCCGTCGTCTCACCGGCCTCCGCCTCTCGCCGCCGACCTCGACCGTCCCCGCCGTGGAACCCTGCCTCGCCCCCTCTGCGTCTGCAAGGTCGCTGCCACCGCCTTGGGTCCGAGCCCCGCCGCCAGCAACTCCTCTTCCCCCCCCCCCCCCCGCAGCACCGCCGCCTCCTCTCCTCGGTCTTCCTCCCCACCGCACAGCACGCCCGAGCCGCCTCCTCCTTCCCAAGTGCCGGCCGTCCTCGGCCTCCCTCGTGCGCCGCCAACTCCCTCTTCTCGCGTGGCTTCGTCCTTGGCCCCTCAAACTCACCGCCACGCTCCACCCCGCTGCACGTCTTCGAGCTCGCCGGTGCCCTACGCGAGGCCGCCTCGCAGAGCCACCACCACCGCCGTTGGGATCCCGCCGGCCTGTCCGCGCGCGTCGTCGCCCTCTCTGCCGCGAGCCACCGCTCGTTTTTCCCGTGACCGCCTCAGTCAGTACGTTGTTACTCAGTCCTAGTGTTCTACTACTGTTGGGAGGTGCAGATGCGTTAGTGGTGGCATATGAGTGGGAATACCAGGTGGTACTAAAACAAGGACTTCCTCCGTTTCGACGTGACAAGACGATGGTGTTGCCACCCGAAGGACACGGCGTCGCCGAGCCATGATCGACCACACGGAAGCTTACCGAGATCTTCTGAAGACCCCGTTCCCGGAGGCCGAACCCAAAGACCACCAAGCTCTCCATCCCGGATACGCCAAGTTCGTCGAGAACCCGGACGCCATGTCACCTACACGAAACGACAAGCACTTCACCCCGGACACCAAGTCTGACCCGACCCGCGGACCCGACAAGATCTTCGCGACGACAAGATCGACACCGACCAGGGCGAATCCGATGCGCCCTCGACGCCAAACCAAGTCCTTCTTCCCGGATACGACAAGATCTACTCCGTTGTCCGGGAACGTTTCCGCCGAGACCGATCCCCGTCGAACCCTGTCGAATCCTGGACCCCCGGAACCCCAGATCTGCCGAACCCAGATGTGTGAACCTTTTCCCAAGCCCCTATTTTATAAATGCTATATATAAAACTTGTTGCATATCAATTGTTCATGCATGCATACATGTTTGTGGTCTGGGGGCATTATGCCGATTCACCTCATAATTAAATATGGAGTGTTTATGTGGGATACTTTTGTCTTATTCCGGACTCCATTAAATTTGTGTAGCGAACCGATGCCATGTTTCGACTTGTTATTACCACATTTAAATTGCGGGGTAGTTAAATAACTTGAACCGTGTAATTAATTGTCGGGACCCCGGTTCCGCTTAATACTGCCTAATTGCACCGCATCTGCATCATATCATAATCATGCCGGATCTTCTGCCATAATATTAAAAAGTGCATCTGGTGTTTCTTCTAGTGTTTTCTTCTTCGCAGATTAGGCCGATGAGATGTTGTGAGATTCGACAAGTTCTCCGGATATGATCCGTCGTCAGTATTTCCCAGGCAAGAATCTCTCCCCCTTCTACCTATTTTGCATTTATAGTCTTTACTTCCTCCTATTGATCTATTGCTATCCGTGTCGCGATGCTTTAGTTCCGTACCCGATATATTCCATGCAGCCGATATATTGCCTTGGACACCTCCTATTACCTGTTGTTTGGTAGATAGCTGGCCTTGCGAGTCGTAGTTGCTTGCTCAGGTGCAATCTCGTGTTGTCAAGTACCACAGTTGCTGGAATGCTGGCAGATGTTTATTGGTGGAGATGCTTAATGGTGGAGTTGATCATGACTTTAAATACAACTATTAAAATGCTAGATATAACTAATGCAGAGGCATCGGTGGACAATAGATGTTATTTGGTTCTTCCACGCTCACTTGTGTCCCGTAGGACCCCGAGTACTTGATACCTGTTCCTTGATTTTTCGCACTATCCACATCCGGGAGGCCTTATGGACCCCCCTGAGCCAGAGCTTGATTCATTTCTATTTCTTGGGGCCACAAAGTAGTTTGGGGCTTTATTACTATCCTGTACATATGCCATGCTTTACCGCTTTATTTAAGATTGTGTGTGGGGCACCTGTACTGTTTAGGATTGCAGAGTTTTTCGCGGTATCGACAAGCCCAGTCACACTTTCGGGTTCTCAGTCGTTTACAGCCATTGGCGCAAACCTTGGGTCCGTCTCGGAGCCAGCCAACTTCGTTGCGGGTAGCTTAATGGGGTGGCCCCTGAAATATTTATGAATCCTGTGATCGTTTTTTCGTGAATGCCTCGTTGGGTTTTGAGTTGGTTTTTCCGAGGTTGATTGAGTGTGTGTTGCTATTTGTGCACCCCTGTAGGGTAAAACTTTCTGAAAGCCGTGTCCGCGGTTATGGACGACTTGGAGCACAGTATCTCGATCATAGACAAGCATAACTAAAGTAGTGCTATAAATTTGACTTAATATGTGACTAGTAATCAGCTCAAGTATAACAGAATGAATATTAAAAATGCCAACAACTGGTGGATCTATGGTGATCTATGTCAAACTATACCTGCCAAGTAAGTATTGCAACTCCAACGGAATGTGATAAAAGTGCCAACAACTGCTGGGTTTTGGGTTCCCCAGGACAATTATATCTGACTAGTAAATGTCCCAACAACAATGGAATGGTGATTAAAACTGCCCACTACTTATGCTATCAGGACGGACCACGCTATCTATATCTGACTAGTAAGTGCTTCAGTTATAATGGAATGAATAAAACTGCCAACTGTGTGAGTTCCTTGGTCCGACTTCCTCGTTTGGTCTTGAGGGGGAAATACCAGGATGGGTTTGTTTGGTGTTAGCTTCAGGTTGGATCCGAATATGTCTTTCTTACCCCTCTCTAATAGCCGCCAGTGATACCGAGTCTCTATAGGTTGTTTAGTGCTGCTGCGCTGCCGCTTCAGCCCACCGTACCTATGTAGGCGAGAGCCGCCGAATTCTAGCCTCGTCGTGTACTGGCCTCAGTACTGATGCTCCTCTTTTTCCTTTGCCCTTTGTCGGCACCCCTTTTGTTTTAGCAGGATTGAGATCGATGTCGTTAGCAGGGTTACCTTTCTGGCTTGGCCTGGGCAGGGTTATGGACGCCATTGGTTATCCTTCAGGGCTCTTAGCCCCATTTGCATCTTGTCCGTAGCCGGACGCTCTATCGTTTTTAAGGTGATTTGGATCTTTGTATATTATATCTGTATTCTTGACTCGTTGAGTCACTGTTGTATATATATCTGTTCTGTGGGTCCCATCGAGGACTGTTGTGTAATGGTATTACTTTGTTTTCCACCCGCACGAAAGTGACTGGTGGGCGTCCTTGAATCGTTTCTATGCGGGTTTGGCGGAAAGGGCTAAAACTTGCATAAGGCCGATTTGAGGGTGTTACACGAGTGGACTTGGGGAATTGAGCATTATTGCCGCGATAGGCTTCCTCCCGCGGTAAGCTTCACGTTGCAAACTTACCCCGGACTAATTACGGGTCGGTTTTTGTTGCATTTTTGACTCTTTCGTTCATTCTTTTCCTCAGCAATTTCTTCAACAGACCCTCGAGGACGGCACCGATCCGAACCTTAAGTGGGCGCCGGAACGGGAGACTC
Source organism: Avena eriantha (assembly GCA_910589775.1). Lineage (NCBI taxonomy): Eukaryota > Viridiplantae > Streptophyta > Magnoliopsida > Poales > Poaceae > Avena > Avena eriantha. Next base: position 182,367,635 of record OU342746.1, read on the forward strand.
TGGATGAGGAAGAGCCGGACCAGGAGATGTTCCTCCCGATGACCGACGCCACGAAATGACCCACGGGTAAATCCTCTTCTATTAGAGATTGGCCCGATGATGAAGATGACTCGAATGTCGAGGTGTTTAAAACTGTTGAGGTTGTCCCCCTTTCTTTTGCTTTTCTGGCATCAGCTCACCCCGGTGGTCACATCCATGAGGATCCTCCACTCGCTATGGGCGAACCTGTTCCGGTAGCGCCAAAGAAGAAGAGCGGGGCTGCTCCAAGTTCCTCCTCCGGACCTTCTCAGCCCGCTAAAAGGCGAAAGAAGTCTCGGGACAAGACTGCCTCCAAGCCAGCTGGCAAGGCCCCAGCACGAAGGGCTCGGAAACCCAAGGAGGCCCAAACCTCGGATGCGTAAGCCATTTTTCCTTCTATAACTTGCTCTTCCTTGCATCGTTGTGATTTCTCTTCTGACATTATTCTCTTTTGCAGGGCTCCGGTGGAGGTCCCTCAGAGTGGATCTAGCATCTCTTCACCGCTCCGACCTAGCCCTTCTTCCCGTCGTGACGACGAGTCACGTCCGCTGAGCCCTATTCCAGAGGGTTCTGCGGCTGCTCTGGGTTCTGCTCCACCTCGGCAAGAGGAGGGTAACCTTGGAGCGGGGGAGACCGGCCCAGCCGAGGCGACGGCATCCACCACTTCGGCTTCGCCACAACCAGCAGCTACCGAAGCTACCTCGTCACCAACACCAGCTCCAGCACCAGCAACCAAACCAACACCAATACCAACTCCGGCATCAGCACCATCTCCGGCTGCAAAAAAATCAGCAGTGGCACCAAGTCCAGCAACAAGAGCACCAACGCATAGCTCCTCTGCCTCGTCCGAGTCTTCTCAACCTCGGCGAGGAACTACCCCGGCAACTCCTAAGGGGCAATCCGCTGCGACGACTTCCTTTTCCCAGCAAGCCAAGGGCAAGAAGACTCCGGTCGCTACCAAGCCAACATTCATCGAGGCTGGGCAGCGTACCCTCGCATCAATGCTTCCCAAGAAAGCTCCAGCAGTGAAGGACGCCCCTGCCGAGCCAACTGATGCACAGCAGATGGTTCTGCACACCAGCCCAGCCCTTGCCTTGATTGAAAGGAAAGAAGCGCACGCAAAGGGCTTGGTGGCGCCCCATATGCCCACCGGTGAACGGTACCCTCCGAGCTTGATTGAATTTGTCATGAATTGGAATAAGGCAGAGGTAGTTCAAGACGCTGATCTCCCGGAGAAGTTCGGCCCCGCTGAGTTTTCTGCCCAAATGAACACAGCCGCAAAGGCAATTAACCTCGCCGGGCGGATGATGGAGGTATGTTGCTTCCCCTTTACATGCTGTAGATAATAACCATTAGTCCTCGAGCCTCCGGGGGAGTAACTTGTTACTCGGCCGGATGCTCTTTAGAAAACTAGCGTAGCTCCATGAGAACTTCGAATATGCACACACCTAGAGCCGGGTTAAGTTCCACCTGGCCCGGATTTTAGTACACTTCGAATGTGCACACACCTAGAGCCGGGTTAAGTTCCACTTGGCCCGGATTTTAGTACACTTCGAATATGCACACACCTAGAGCCGGGTTAAGTTCCACTTGGCCCGGATTTTAGTACACTTCGAATATGCACACACCTAGAGCCGGGTTAAGTTCCACTTGGCCCGGATTTTAGTACACTTCGAATATGCACCAAGCTAGTTTATGTTTTTGTACTCCTTTCAGGTGACCACCAATTGCCGGAGTGCTGAATTCCAACGCTTGCTGGATACCCACAAGATGCTACGTGCAAAGCAAGCTGCACTTATCGCGGAATACGAGAAAAGGGGTAAATTTCTTCCTTAGCGCTTCTTCGTTTTTATTCTTCTTCCTCTGCCGAACTAATCTCATCATTCGGTTTCCGCAGTTGGGGTGGAGGTTGAGAACATTATTATGCGGAAAAATCTGGAGCAGATCAAGGGTAAGTCATTTCTGTCCGACCTTGCAGTGCTTTCCACTTCCTTTTCTCTTTGGCTCGGCAAACATTCATACCTCGGCTCTGCCGGGCCAACACACTATTTCAGCATCACTTGAAGATAGTGTGCCCGTGCCTTATATGATGCTGCATTTTCTCGAACAAGCAAGGCAGCACCAAGCCGAGCTTAAGAAGAAAGATGACGAGCTTGCCCTCCTCCGGACCAAGGACGATGAGATTGCCAGGCTCAAGGCGGAGATGGAGAAGATGAAGGCCCAGCACCAATCCGAACTTCAAAAGGTTGGTCAGAATTACACAGAAGAGAGCGAGCGCCTCAATCTCCAGATCGCCAAGGACCAAGATCTTCTCAAGGAGTCCGGCATCCAGCTTGGGTCGGCGAACGCTGAGCTTGAGAATCTTCGGAAGAGACGTGATGACTGCACCAAGGAGCTGACCCGGATCCTCAGCCATATATCACGTAAGTTCCTTGCCCTTTTCCGACCTACTCCTCCGGGTTACTTCATATGTCTTTTCTTGACCTTCCTCCTTTGCCTCGTTTCCAGGCAAATTTCCAGAGGGCACTGCAATTGCGAGCGCAGCTGTTGCCAACTTCCGCCGAGAAAGGGGTACTCCGGCCGCTCCTGATGGTGAAGGGATTCCTTATGACCTGGAGGACCTGTTGGTCAGCTTGTCATCTCGCGTGGAGCTCATCAAAAATTACGGCAAGGACATCTTCGGCGCTGCAGCTCACATCTTCAACACGTTCTAGCCCGGCGAAGATGCCCCGGACACCACCGCACTTCTCATTGAGAAGCTAATGGAAAGCGAGACTTAGCTCGACCTCTGGAGAGAGTCTGCTGGACGTGCCACAACTAATACCATTCTTCAGCACATACTCACGTGGTATGAAAAAATCGATCTCAACCTCTTGACACGTCTGCGCACAGGATCTAGATGGACCAATGATCCGGAGTGGGTAGCTGGGCGCCAGGCTTGCGCCCACAGCCTCATCGAATACGCTCCCATTCATGAATGGGTTGAGGGGCGGAGCTTCCTGGAAGCCGCTGCGGACGAAGAGGTTGAGAATGATGAGGATAGCTCGGACGATGAAGGAGAAGATGACGCCTCGGATAGTGAAGGCGGCGAAGATGATGCTGAACTTCCTCCTGCTGCTCCTTGAGCGAAAAAACTTGAAAATTTATCAGATCCCCGGTATGCCGGGTGGAGTTGTATTCCAAACACATGTGATATTTTGCTACTAAGTTCTTATGCCGAATTAACTTGGGCGTAGTCCCCGAGTTTCTTTTTCTTGTTCGTTCAATCTCTTGGCTCGGTTCGTGTCTACCTTGATTCGGTTTTACGACTTACGAATCCGAGTTTCAAAAATTGTCTTAACAATACTGGGAAACTTTTAGACTTAGCTCAAAAATAAAACTGCATAATAACTTGAAAATAAATACAGGGTTAGTCCGAAAAACAAACGTCGGCTTGAATAAATTCTTTTCCTTAGTCGTTTCTCATGTGCTACGCAATTCCAAACTTGTTCTCTTGCTTGCCATGAAGCCAATTCTTGTTGGACAGCAGCAAGTCGAAGAGTTGGGTTTTTGGTGCTCACACATTACCAATCCGAGTTAATTAAAATAACTTATTCCAGCTGACGCACAAAAAACAACAAACATTATTAAGGCAGTCCCCGAGTTACTGCTCGAGGTGCCAACATTTCGTTGATAAGCTCATTGCCGACATACATACCGACATATGAGAAGACTCGGATACATATAGTTCTTAGCTAAGTGTAGAAAGGACGCAGTAGAGATATATTCCATGGTCGCTTAGATTCCTCTCCGGACCTGTCCGCCTTGTTCTTTTCCTGTGGCTTTGCATCTATAAGATAATAAGAATCATTGTGCAATGCCTTGCTCACGATGAACGGCCCTTCCCATGGGGGGGATAAATTTATGCATGCCAGCAGTACGTTGTACCAACCGGAGCACCAGATCGCCTTCCCGAAAGACTCGGGGGCATACTTTCCGGCTATGATAGCGTCGGAGATTTTGCTGATATATGGCGGATCTGTACAATGCTAGTTCTCTCGCTTCTTCCAGCAGATCAACATCATTTTGCTGGGCTTCTTGCACTTCGGCTTCTGTGTATTGGGTGACCCTAGGCGAATCATGCTCTATGTCGGCTGGTAATACAGCTTCTACCCCATATACCAGAAAAAAACGGCGTATAGCCTGTTGATCGATTCGGAGTTGTTCTTAAACTCCACAGTACCGCTGGTAGTTCCTCTATCCAGCACCCCGCTGATCTTTGTAGCGGCTCAATGAGCCGGGTTTTTATCCTGGATAATACTAATCTGTTGGATCTTTCCACTTGTCCGTTCGATGCGGGGTGGGCTACCGAGGCCACGTCCAGCCGGATCTTTTTATCCCGGCAAAAACGCGCAAATGCTCCTTCTGCAAAGTTTGTGCCATTATCAGTTATAATACTATGAGGATAACCGTACCTCAAGATGATATCTTTGAGAAACGTTATGGCCGTAGCTCCATCACATTTTCTTATAGGCTTTACTTCAATCCACTTGGTAAACTTGTCCACCATTACCAAAATGTGAGTCATATTTCCCCTTGCTGGTTTGAACGGGCCAACCATATCCAACCACCATACGGCAAATGGCCAAGTGATTGGTATGGCCTTGAGTTCCGACATCGGCATATGTGTCTTGGTAGCATACCTCTGACAACCATTACATTTTCTCACCAGATCTTCTGCTTGCTCTAAGGCACTTGGCTAGTAGAATCCATGCCGGAAAGCTTTTGCTACCAAGGCTCGAGATGAGGCATGATGCCCGCATTCCCCCTGATGTATATCTCGGATGATTTCTAGCCCTTCTTCCGGGTCAACACATCGCTGGAGGACATTGGTCACACTTCTTTTGTATAGTTCGGAATTGATGATCGTGTACGCCTTTGCTCTCCTCTGTGTTTGCCTGGACAGTACTTCCTCAGTGGGTAATGTTCCATCTTTCAGGAATTGAAATATAGGTAGTGCCCAAGATGGTATTGCTCGCACAGGGAAGACATCCTCATCAATATCCATCTGATCCACCGGCATAACCTCAACTGGATCGCGCTGTGCAGTCCTCGGGTTCAATGAAGCAGCCCCCAGGTTTGCCGAGGCAGTCCCCGAGTTTCGCGCACCACTTCCCATGTCAATGTCCATGGGCACAACTCCGGATTCTCTATCCTCCGGGACGTAGATTGAGTCGGTTTCTGGGGAGGGCCTCATGGATGGTTTCCTGAGGTACTCTAATGCTACACCCGGTGGAATTGCTTGTCGGGTTAACCCGAGCTTCGACAGCATGTCGGCAGCCTCATTTTCCACCCGGGGTACATGGTGAAATTCGCATCCCTCAAAGTAACCAGATATCTTCTGCACATGAAATCTGTACAGTGCCATATTTGGATCCAGTGCGTCCCACACTCCCGACACTTGTTGCACCACCAAATCGGAGTCGCCAAAGCATACGATCCGACGTATCCCAATCTCTTTTGCCACATTGAGCCCGTGCACAAGTGATTCATACTCAGCGACATTGTTTGATGCCGCGAAATGGATTTGCAGCACATATTTCAACTGGTCCTTCTTTGGCGACGTGAGTACAACTCCGGCACCTAGCCCGGTTTTGGTTTTTGATCCGTCAAAGTGCATTCGCCAATAGTTTGGATCTGGGAGTGGCGGTTCGTATTGCACCTCGGCCTAATCCACGAAAAAGTCCGCCACAGCTTGAGATTTGATGGCCTCTCTTCTGTCATATTGCGGCGCATAAGGAGCTAGCTCAATTGCCCATTTTGCAATTCTGCCACTCGCGTCCTTGTTACTCATTATCTCGGATATGGGGGCCTCACATATGACCCGAATGGGATGCTCCTCAAAGTAGTTCTTCAGTTTCTTGGCGGCCATGTACACGCCATATGCCACCTTTTGATAGTGTGGATAGTTCTGCTTTGAGGCTGACAACACCTCGCTCAAGTAATACACTGGCCTTTGCACCGACTTACCTTCCTCGTCGCGCTCCAGCACTATCACTACACTTACAACTCGGTTGGTTGCGGCTATATAGAGCAACATTGGCTCCTTTGATAGTGGTGAGGCTAGCACTGTTGCCATGGCTAACATCTTCTTCAGGTGGGTAAAGGCTTCATTGGCATGCGGTGTCCAAACGAACTTATCCGACTTTTTCATGAGTTGGTAGAGAGGCAATTCCTTTTCTCCCAACCGACATACAAACCGACTTAACGAGGCCAGGCAACGTGTGAACTTCTGGACATCGTTAAGACACTTCGGCAGTTCCATTCGTTCGATGGCCCGGATTTTGGTTGGATTAACCTCGATCTCGGCTGGAAACAAGAAAACCAAGCAATTTCCCAGCCGGGACACCGAAGGTGCATTTTTCCGGGTTAAGTTTCATCCGGAACCTCCTTAGGTTCGCAAACGTTTGCCTGATATTGTCAAGGAGCGTTTTGCTTTCCTTGGTCTTGATAACCACATCGCCCACGTACACCTGTACATTTTGACCTATTTGGTCGTGCAAACATTTTTGCATACATCTTTGGTATGTTGCCCCTGCATTACGTAAACCAAATGGCATGGTGCGATAGCAATAAGCCCCATACGGGGTAATAAACACAGTCTTTATTTGATCATCCGGATTCAGAGGTATCTGGTGGAAACCAGAATATGCATCAATGAATGACAATAATTCACATCCAGCAGTTGAGTCTATGACCTGATCTATTCTTGGCAGCGGAAATGGATCTTTTGGACACGCCTTGTTCAGGTTCGTGTAATCGATACACATGCGCCAAACCACCGCCATGTTCGGGTCATCCTTCTTCTTCTCCACCAGCACCGGATTATACAGCCAATCCGGGTAAAGAACTTCCATGATAAATCCTGCAGTTAGCAACCGAGCTATCTCATCCTCAATGACTTTTCTCCTATCTTCGGCGTAGCGGCGGAGAGGTTGCTTCACCGGCTTAGCTCCGGGTCTCACATTTAAAGAGTGCTCGGCCAACTCCCTCGGAACACCTTGCAAGTCTTGTGTGGACCAAGCAAAAATGTCCCGATTATCACGGAGGAAGTTGACGAGTTCGCTTTCCTATTTATCACTTAACCCCGCACCAATTGTTACGGTGCACTCTGGGAACATGTCATCAACAGGAACCTTCTTGGTATCTTTCGTGGCCTGGAAAGAGACACTTCCATGCGGGTTACTCAGCGCCGGCATATACTGCTGCGCGGACTGAGCCAATGCCGCCACCTCTTGAATTTTTATTTTTTCCTGCACAATCACAAGTGACTCGGCTAAGTTTGACCCGGCCGACGCACACTCCATGGAACGTCGGAAATCCCCAGCAATGGTAATCACTCCGTTCGGTCCGGGCAATTTCATCTTCAAGTAGCTAATATGACAGCTTGCCATAAACTTGTTCAGCGCTGGCCTTCCGAGTAACGCGTGGTACGCACTTTCTAAGTTCACCACCTCGAACTCCAAATTTTCGGTTCAGAAATTATCCCTCGTGCCGAACAAGACATCAACCCGGACCTTGCCTATGGGCTCACAAGAGATGCCGGGCACAATGCCATGGAAAGTTGTCCTCGTGGCCTGCAGCATGTTCTCCGAGATACCCAACTTGCGCATTGTATCCACTCGGAGGTACTGTGGAGTTTAAGAACAACAGGGTGCTACTCCGAGTACTAGTCAAGTACACATCAATAACATGTATATCACATGTACCTTTGTTTACCTTGCCCGACTTCTTGTCCGCCAAATACTTGGGGCAGTTGCGCTTCCAATGGCCAGTCCCCTTGCAATAGTAGCACTCGGTATCGGACTTAGGGCCAGCTCGGGGTTTCTTTTCAGGCGTGGCAACATATTTGCCACCCTTCTTTCCCTTGTGCTTGCCTTTCTTTTCCTTCTTGACATCGGTGGTCCTATTGATCATCAACACTTGATGTTCTTTCCTAATCTCCACTTCTGTGGTCTTAAGCATTGACAGAAGCTCGGGAAGAGTCTTCTTCATGCCCTGCATATTATAGTTCATCACGAAGCTCTTTTAGCTAGGTGGCAGAGATTGGAGAACACGATGTATGCCTAAGTCATTGGGAATCATTATTCCCAAGGACACAAGCTTATCGGCGTACCCAGACATTTTGAGTACATGCTCACTAACGGAGCTGTTCTCCTCCATCATGCAGCTAAAGAACTTTTCAGTAGCATTATAACTCTCTACGGCAGCATGGGTATCAAAAATCATTTTCAATTCTCCCATGGTATCAAAGGCATTTCCATTTTCGAAACGCTTTCGAAGTTTTGGCTCTAGCCCATAGAGTATGCTGCAATGAACTAAGTTGTGGTCCTCCTGGCGAGTCACATAGACATTATTTTCCTCGTTAGGGGCATCAGGAGCTGGTGGGGGGCCTAGCGGCGCATCTAGCACATATTGCTTTTGTGCAGCAGCGAGGAGAATCCTAAAATTCATAGCCCAGTTAGTGAAGTTGCTACCATTCGCAGCAAGTTTATCTTTCTCCATGAACACATTGAAATTAAAAGCAGGTGGTGCCATCTACAACAGAATTTGTAAAGTTTATTTAGACTATGTTTATGATAGATTGAGTTCAACTAATCCAAATTACTAATGAACTCCCACTCAAAAACGACATCCCTCATGCCTTTTTGGTGATTACATGAACCAAATCCACTACACCAAGTCCGATCATCACGTGATTCGGTGTAGCTTCAAAGGCGAGCATCTATATAGGCATTAGATCAACCATATGACTCATGCTTAACCTTTCGGTGTGTTCTGAGGCCATGTGTGTACATGCTAGGCTCGCCAAGGAAGAACCTTAGTACTCGCGTATGTAAAACTGTCTTACACCCGTTGTATGAAAGCGTAGAGTCGAGTACACCCGATCATCATGTGATGTCTCGAAACACGATCCATATAACGGTGCATACTCAAGGAAGAACACATTTTATCTTGGTATCTAAATGAGGGATCATCTTACAATGCTACCAAAAGCGCCAAACTAGCAGTATAAGATGCTAACATCTAATGTGTAAAGTGAGATGATATGGTCCATGCATTTGATCTCTATCATTTGCATCATGGTATGATCTCTATCATTCCTTTGTGTGTAAGGCCAAGGTCTATGGAACTTACACGTTGAATGTGTTGTAAGAGTATCTATCATACATATACTTACAACAATACCATATCAATACACTAGCCTAGCAACGATCTAAACTAGACGCCTCTAACTTATCAATTGCAAGTTTTACGTGGCTTAGGGCTTTCGGAGATAGAACCGTTCTCACCTACGAACATCAACCACAACGAGGATAACTAAGTTATTAGCAACTCGTTGTAAATCAGATATTGACTATAGTAGGAGAGACAGACACCCGCCAGCCACTTATGCAAAACAACTTGCATGTCAGCCATGTAATCGGTCTCATGTACGATGACATGTAAGGTTGGTCCGGGCCGCTTCATCCCACTATGCCACCAATATCCAAAAACATAGAAGATGCGATAACATGATCATCATCGGCCACATATAAACATATGTGTACTACCCGTGCAAAGCACCTATGCATAGATCGGGTTCTGATACCACTGTTGGGTCCGCAGCATAGAAAACAAAAAATTTCCTACGGTGTGAACTACACGCCAAGATCTATCTACTAGGTACAAAGCAACGGGTGGACATACATCCAACGAGAACTTACCCTCGAAGACAACAAGTTTTGTTAACGAGTAGGAACTCATGGTTGATGTAGTCGTACACTTGCCGATCTCAAGATCGTGAGGAAGTCCGAGCGCCGCAACTTAGCAGTGCATCCACACTCGCACACACGTTCAAGCCACTAGACAACCTCCACCTCCTCGCTCCAGTGATCCAGCGGAAGCAGCAACTCCTTCTAGACAAAATGCCACCGGGAACATGTATCTCGCTAATCTGAAACCATGGGGAATAATTCTAGAGGGGGAGAGAGATCCTTCACAAGGAGGTGTAAGGATGAAGGAGGGAATGGGTGGCCTTTTATAGGAGGAGGGGGGTGCCCCTCCTCTGCATGGCCGGCGCATGGGGTGTGACCCCTCACCTCCCCCATTCATGTGGTGGTAACCCCTCCACATTAAAATGCCTCTTCACATTCCCTTTTAAAGTCTCCACTTTAAATGCATTAAAATTCTCCAAGTTTAATGCTCTCTCATTTAATAAAACTCTTTTATTAAATTTATTCATAATTTTGTTAATTACTTTAATTAACAAACATTCACATATAGCCCCTTGCAATATTTCAATATCACATGCAGAACCACTTTCTGCAATTTCACCCGAAACAATTTCCGGTTTCTATTGAAACAATTCTTGTGCTTTGCAATTCTTTTGTCTGAAACATATGTGCTCCAAAATGGTGTCCAGTAACTCTTAAGTGTGTCACCCTACGGTTCGCGAATAATGCAGACATGATCGAGACCCTTCTCCGATCAATAATCAGCAGCGGGACCTGGAAATCCGTACTGACTCCTACACATTCAACGATGACTTCTGTGATCGTGAGAACCTTTAACGCTTGTAACTAAATCCCTTTGTCTCGCGATATATTACATGTCCGAGATTCGATCATCGGTATCTCCATAGCTAGTTTGATCTTGTTACCGACATGTACTCTTTTCTCGTTCCTGTGATATAACATTCTAGTGATCACATTACTTGCTTGCAAGCTATCCCAATGTGATATCACCGAGAGGGCCCAAAGTATATCTATCCATCATCGGGATTGACAAATTTCACTCTTGATCCATGAGCCTCAACATAACACCTTCGTAGTACTGAACCTATCTTTATAGTCACCCTGTTACGGTGTGACGTTTGATGTTATCAAGATACTCTTCAGGTGTTAGCAATTAACATGATCTCATGGTCTAAGGATAAAGATTACTTTATATGATGTTATAGCAATATAAACATAATGACTTGATCGTAATGATATACTTCGGATGAATGTTCATCACATCATTCCACCAATGGTGTGACCTTGTTATTAACAACATCCAATGTCCATGATCAGGAAACCTTGATCATCTTGTTAACCAACAAACTAGTCTATAAGAGAGGCATAACTAGGAACCCTTTTTGTTTATTAAACACACATGTATTGATGTTTCCGATCAATACAATTCTAGCATGCAAAATAAATATCTATCATATATAAGGAATACATAATAACAACTTTATTATTGCCTCTCAGGACATATTTCCTTCATAATTTATATACTTAAATATGCTTCAAATTTGGACCCATCAACCATTGTTGCCTTCTTTGGGTGTCGTTCGGTTTCGTTCCATGCCTTCAGTGGCAAGTCCAGTTTTCCTTGTTATTTTCTTGTTTATCTTTGATCTTCTTTGTAAGAGGGTTCCAAACGTCACCTTGTATCGGTTCAGTTGTTTAGCTTTATTTATAAAGAGGGGAGAAAGCTTATTTGGAGGAAGGCGTAAGCTATAAAAGTACAACGATGCTAATCCCTAGGGGGATTCTGTGTTTCGATTGTCCGGGTACTAGGGGTGGGTCGCTAAGTCGTGGGTGGGGCCCCTACACCTTATCCTCACGATTCCCCGACCCTTTTATCTCTCTCGTTTTCCTGCACATGGCAGTGCCGCCGCACCCCTCACCGCTGACATGCACCCCCATATCGTGCGTGCTGGCACCTCATTGCAACCATGTGTGTCCTTCCTCTCCATTGCCAGAGTTGGAGCCCATTGTTGCCATGGCCTTCCTTGTCCCCTAGCTCCCTAGCACCCGTTGTCCCCAGATATGGAGGTCGATGCATGGATGCTCCATCATCTTCCCTCGTTTGCCTTGACCTTACTTGCGCGGGCGCTCCGCGCACTGGCCCTCCATCACCATGGCCTTCCACACACGGACGGCGTCGCCATGGCCGACAACCCAAGGTGCCATGTCCACCTCATCCCTACCGCACGTCACTACAAGAGGTCGGTACCGATGCGGTGCTGTCAAAGGGACAAGTTGACGGGGCTGCTACGGAAGCTTCTACATTCGTATTTTTTCTTGCTATATGCATATATTTGTTTTGCTACTTTACTATTCTTGCAAAGTTTTTGTACGTTTTTTATTCATATTGGAAAAAAGCTTCAATCTATGCTAAAATGTCACAAATTGTTTAGTGCAACCATTCTATAGATTTGCTATAATAGTACAGAATTTTTGCTACGACCTGTCCGACGAGAATTTTCGGCAATGTCTCCGGTGAAGTATTTTTTTGCTATAGTTGCTGAATTTTTTTGCTACAGCTGTTTTCTGGTTTTTCTACAATAGCACAAAGTTTTCGCTATGAGAGTTCATCAAGGTCTCCTGCCTGTCCGGCTGAGTCTCCGGTGATATCTTCTGCGAACTCGGTTTTGCTATATTAGCACCACTTTGTTGCTACAAAATTTCTGGCAAGGTCTCCGACGAAGGACGGCTTTTTTGTTGCATTGTCTAAGTAAATGGTTTTTGAAACCATGCATTAAATATAACAAAAGTGGAACATTTATAAATAAAACGGGATGCATGTAGAAAAATCAGAGTTTTATGTAAAAATACACTATAGGAAACAGGCGAGGCGCTGAGAGCCAACTGCCCTCGTCACATCCCAAAATACCGTCGGCACAGGCTGTGCCAAGTGCAGCCCTCGGCATAGACGGTATTGTCGTTGGCACAGGAATGGCCGTCGGCATAGACTGTGCCGACAGCTTTACCCTTGGCATAGCCCCGTTGGTGTTGGTATAGCCTAAGGGACCTAAAAATTCAAAAAAAACAATTTTTTTAAGTTTTTTCAGAATGTTGAAATGTTTGACTCTTTAATATCCCACTTGGGCCATTTTAACTTTAAGTACACGTAATCATACTAATTTTGGTTAACCTTCCCGAATGGTCACATATCTTCACACTACTCCACTCCCAGCGTGCTTAATTTCTTGATGATACTATCATATTAATCCTATTAACCCTTATACCATTATATCACATGTCTTTATTTTTTGAAATTTCAAATAATTATTTAAGTAAACCACAATGAATAGATAATAATAATATTGAATTGCAATGAAAATAAAATAAATTTTATTTAATTTTTGCCATTTATTCATTTGCCGTTTATTCCTTATGACTATATCACATAATATGACATCACGCGAAGGTTTTACATTGTTTCGATCATTTTTGAATTCCTTATGCCCGTTTCAAACTATGGTCAAAATGACGGACATGAAAATTTGTAGTGTCTCGCTAAACTTGTGTGGATCTCTGATGAAATAGCATATTACAAACCTAAAAATGATTTTCCAAAAAATCATAAGCATTAGATCATGTACCTGTAGTTCAAATCTGGCCAACTTCCTGCCGATTCGGTAGAAATTTATCTTTTTCACGAGGTGTGGACGAAAGGTTTAAGATATCCCAATTAGAAAATTGTCCATGTAAGATGATCTAGTATTTTTTTTAAAATGGGGTGCTACCAATGTGAGACATTCATTTGGTGGTTGCTTCACAAAACACCCGCTTTTAGCATTCAGAAATAAACAATGAATTTTTGTTGTGATGTAAACGAAAACTTCCATGTGTAACATTTTAAGTCATCCCAAGATACACATGTGTGCACAATATGAATATATTATCACAAACTATATCATGATTCTAGCCATAACATTGGTCGTTTGGCCTAAAAGCCATAAAAACTCGAACATGATAGCTTTTTTAAGAAGGTTTTTTCATGATATTTGTAGTATTGCATGTTTGATATTTTTACTTGCAACTATATCATATAATATGACACCACGTGAAGGTGTTACATTGTTTGGATTGTTTTTAAATTTCTTATGCCCGTTTCAAACTATGGTCAAAACGGTGGGCATGAACATTCTTCGCTCGGGGCTGAGCCTCACTAAACTTGCAGTGGATCTCTGTAGAAATAACATAGTGTGAACCTAAAAATGAATTTTTCAAAAAATCATGAGCATTATATCATGTACATGTAGTTTAAATTTGGCCGACTTCCTACCGATTCGGTAGGAATATGTCTTTTTCACGAGGGGTGGATGAAAAGGTTTAAGATATCCGGGTTGAAAATATTTCCATATAAGGTGGTCTAGTATTTTTGAAAAATAAGGTGGTACCAATGTGAAACATTTATTTGTAGTTGCTTCACAAAACACTTTTACACTCGAAAAATGAAAATGGCTTTTTGGTGCGATAAAAAAGAAAACTTTCTTCTACAATATTGTAAGCCATTTCAAGATACACATGTGTGGACAATATGGTATATTATCACAAAACTGTCTTCGGCCCAACTGGTAGGCTGGCCCGGGAGGATGTTGTGCTGAATATATGACCCTCGGCTCAGGCCCTGGCCTTCAGTTTTCCTGTAGCGATAAGGGACACGTGGTTGGCTAGGGAGAGAGGACGATGGGAGCTTGGGATGCCGGCGGACGGCTAGGGGTGCCCACTATAAAAGCTGGCACGCATACCCAATGTTCAGCCATAGTTCTTGCTACCGCACTCGTATGTGAAGATGAAGCAGTTCGACATGGCTCAGATACTGATCTTCTCTCTGGAAGCATTGCTCTCTCTTTTGCTCTGCTTCTTCCTACTACACTACTACTTTGCAAGACGATCACGGAGCGACTGCAAGCAGCACGACGGCCATGGCCGTCTCCCTCCCTCCCCTCCGAAGCTCCCTCTCATAGGCCACCTGCACCTTATCGGCCGCGACCCGCACATCTCCCTCGCAAGCCTCGCCAGAAAGCACGCCGGCCCAGACGGCCTAATACTCCTCCACCTCGGCGAGGTGCCCAACCTCGTCGTCTCCTCCCCGCGCGCCGCGGAGGCTGTCCTACGCACGCACGACCACGTCTTCGCCTCCCGCCCGTCGTCCAACGCGGCGGACGTCCTCCTCAGCGGCCACTCGGACATCGCCCTTGCCCCCTACGGCGAGTACTGGCGCCAGGCGAGGAAGCTCGTCACCACGCACCTGCTCAGTTCCAGGAAGGTGCGCGCGCTCCAAGGCGGCCGCGAGGAGGAGATCCGCCTCGTGATTGCCAAGGTCCGGGCGGCTGCGGCCCAGCGTGCCGCCGTCGACATGACCGACCTGCTCGGCACCTTCGCCAACGATGTCGTGTGTCGCGCCGTCTCCGGGAAGTTCTTCCGGGAGGGAGGCAGGAACGAGCTCTTCCGGGAGCTCATCTCTGGGATCACCGCGGCGCTCGCGGGTTTCAACCTGGAGGACTCCTTCCCCAGCTTGGCCAAGGTCGGTCTGGTCCGGCGGGTAGTGCTGGCCAAGACAAATTTGCTGAAGAAGAGGTGGGACGAGTTGCTGGACAATATCATAGACGACCACGCAACCAAGTTACCATCTCAAGAACACGACGAGCACGAGCAACAAAATCAACTAGACAGAGACTTGGTAGATGTCATTCTCTCTCTTCAACACGAGTACAATCTCTCTAGAGACAACGTCAGGGTCATTTTGATGGTAAGTTCTCTAGATTTCATGACATAATTATCATGTCTTAATCATCTTAATCAATATCTCTTCTGGTTATTCGAATCTGTAATTTTCCATATTCGACCCAGGACATGTTTTCGGCGGGCACGGACACGTCGTACATCGTCCTGGAGTTCGCCATGGCGGAGCTCATACGTAAGCCACACCTCATGGCTAAACTGCAAGCCGAGGTGAGGAGCAAAACACCCGAGGCCCAGCGAAACGTGAAGGAGGAGGATCTGAGTGGCATGGCCTACCTCAAGGCCGTGGTGAAGGAGACACTCCGGCTGCACCCGCCGGCGCCGCTGCTCCTCCCGCACCTCTCCATGGCCGAACGCCAGGACGTGAACGGCTACTGGATCCCGGCCGGTACGCGCGTCATCGTTAACGCGTGGGCTCTCGGCAGAGATGAAGAGTCGTGGGGGGAGAAGGCAGACGAGTTCTGGCCAGAGAGGTTCATGGACGGGGACACGACAGCCGACTTCAAGGGGAGAGATTTCCAGTTCGTGCCGTTTGGAGCTGGACGGAGGATGTGTCCCGGGATGAGTTTCGGGCTGGCCACAGTGGAGGTCATGCTCGCCAACCTCGTCTACTGTTTCGATTGGGAGCTCCCTCACGGAATGCGGGAGGAGGACGTTGATATGGCCGAAGCGTTTGGAGTGACTGTGCGGCGGAAGGAGAAGCTCGTTCTTGTGCCGAAAATACCACAAGGCGCCATCGGTGCATACTGCGCATGATAGTACTGTACTTGTATACTTGCTGTGGGAATGTACACGATCTTTCAGATATGAACATCTAGTTATTCTACAGAAGAATAATTAACTGCAGAATAATAAAGTTTTACAATGGGTTTTGTCACACTAGCTAGTTATCTCATTAACTATCAATACGGCTCTGAAAGGATAAAGGATAAGTGGCTAAGCAAGATTATACTCCGAAAGCAGTATCCCGCTTTGTAGGCTATTGTTCGTCGGGTGATATTATCGCCGTGGTTTTAGGGCCTTCTCCTCTGAGTGTGACATTCAGAAGAGATTTATTGGACCTGGACTTGTCTCTTGGAATGTCTTACTTCGGTGCTTGGCTTTTGTCTAATTAGCACCTAGGTCTGATGTATTTCAGAGAATGGAAAGATGAATAGACCTATAAAGAACAAAAAGATTGCTTGTTAACTTCCTCCGGGTTTATTTTTACTAAAGACAATTTTGTTAGGCACAATTGGCGGGGATTAAGAAATGTGCTTTTTATCAGCATGATGTTACAATTAAGTATTTGTTCTTTTAATTTTAATTTTTCTCATTCTATATGGTTAGTCATCCGAGTAGCTTCAGGCTTGTAGCCAACGTGTAGTGTTGCCAATAATTTGGGAATTGGCTATATGGTATAGATCAGAAATACAAGATTAACCTTAGGATGAAAGCGATTGTCATTATTTGATCGCTATGACTATATATAAATGATAAAGTTTTTAATGATAAAATTCTTCTCTCATGGAGGTTTTCTACCGGTGTACCGGTATGTTTTGTTTATAATCGTCTCTACATCGTGTGGAGTTTCGTGACCTGTTTACCAAGGAGTGTACACGTCTGGAGGACACGACGAGTGACTTTTTTACCAGATACGGATGATAGTATAATCTTTGGATTGGCCCTCCATCTTCTTAGGCGTCTTGCAATTTCTCGTTCTGATATAAATTCCCCTTTTAAATTCTTTCGTGACTTGGGACTTGTGCGGCTGTGTGCATCATAGTTAATTCACAGACCGGGTGTAATAATTAAAAATCTCTACGTAATAAAGCATCTTTTATTGAAAAGTCCCATTAAATTTGTCTACCCATATAATTTAACGGTGTGCCAGTACTTACCACATTTTACCATTTTGCTCCACACCAGAAAGACCGTCGTGGATGTCGAATCGGTAATCTGATGAGATCCCTAATTTTTCTATTTGAAAATTAATGACAATATATATTTATAGTAGCGAATAGTATATGATAGAGTTACATAAATGTCTCTAGAAATAAAGTTTAAAAATGAGAAAATCTTCGAGGTCTTTAGACTATTTCTTATTTCATGACACAATCATGTACTTTTCTGAAAGCGGTCAAACAAAACTGACATAGAAACTAATCACATCTCTGCGGGTTCGGAGCATACACCGTTACTTATTGATTCCGGGGTTAAATCTCACCTTGTAATAAGTTTAAATCTTCTTTCGAGCTGTCTTGGTTATGCCATGAGGGTTTGTTTGACATGGTTGGAGCCGAATGGGAAGCAACCACGGCTGGAGAATCACCTATTGAGAGGTGGCATAACAAAATAAGGCATGTACGACGCTTTCTCCTAGGATGGGCAAAGCAACAAAGTGGAAATTATAGGAAAGAAAAGAAGAGACTTTTATTTATCAGAAACTAGTTTTCTAAGTTTAGCCAAACGAGTAACTTTAAGAGAAGCAAATGATAAGATAACAAAATTAAGAAGGGATGAGGAAACTAAATGGACACAAAAAGTGAAGCTTAAACATATACAAGAAGGGATTATTACGACTGTGGTCTCAGTACACTTCGAAATTATGATCGTATTACTACAATCTATCGAATTGTAGCAACCCCATCAGAAATCACGGACTCCTTACGTGTATGCCCCTGGTTCCGTCTGTTGTCGGCTACCGCTAGTTGACTCGCATCCTGACATGTGGGTCCATCACTTGCCACGTCAGCATCTTGGGAAACAAATATATTTGTCGGTCTTCTGACTTGTGGGACCAAGCTGACGTGTGGGACCTCCTCTGATTGTGGGATCTCTTTTGACGTAGGGGTCTAAGCAATAGCCCTTATGACATGTGGGATCTCTTCTGACGTGTGGTACCTAGTAGTAGCTGTCAACACCCGGATTTTTAATCCCAGATGCCTGTTATGCCATACATCGCAATCCCAGGATTACCATTTTTGCGAGACATAACAGATTGGATATCACAGTACATCATCAATTACAAACCATAATAAGGTCTTACAAATAAAGGATCTCATGATCCAGTCTTAATACAAACAAGCAGCGGAATAATAAGCGTAGCAGTGGGCTCCATCTTTAGGGTCACACGCAATGCTGACGATGGGAGATGATCCTAGTTGTCGTAGCCATCCTGTTGTCCATCATCCTGGTAGTCCTCCTCATAGTCTGGCCACGGGAATAGCCAGGGACAAAGCCATGAGTACTCTTTAAGTACTCGCAAACTATCACTAACAAGTAAGGTAGTTCTAGTAGGAATCCTAAGCTCTAAGTTTATTTGGAAAAAAGCGAGATTTATCTAAACTGAGTTCAGAAGTAAAGAAAACTAAGTAAATGTTCTGAATCATTTTAAGTGGGAACCTAGTTTTCATATTCACAATCCTGCTGTGGTCAAGTCAAAATCATAGCTCACTTCACAAGTCATTTTGAAAACATCTGACGACGGAACAGTATGGCCACTCCAACTGTCCATGACCGTGGACGCGACTATTCGAATAGTTTGACACTCTGCAGAGGTGGTACACTTTCACCACAAAATTCGATACATCCGCCAGGGATAATCCTGAATCATCATACTTAGTATGCGGATAATCAATCATGACCTTTCCTTTACACACTCTAGTATAGGCACCTCCCCTATGAGCTTGGCCTCCCAGCCATGGCCATCTGCCATCCTGGGCACTGCATAGGTGGACATCATCAAGAGGTAGCCTCAGCTCAAACCTCTTCCGCGAGGGAACCCATACTAATGCATATAAACTTCTGGCTAAGCCTTACCCAATTCAGGTATTGTGGTTGTACAGTAAAATTGGAATGGTATCGCATTCGAACCCAACCATCAGTTTTTATAAAGGGCTAAGTCTCATGCCTCAACATTTTCATCATCAAATCTATTTGTGTTTCTCAACACATGTCAAAACATTTCAATAGAATGAAGCATCATTCCAAGGTTTTCATAATCATTTTCACCAAGTATTCCCATCTAAAGTGATCAAGTTTTATGCTTAGCACTAGCCACTAAGTTAAGAGTGTTCACTAATGAGGGATGCTAATATCAATCTCATGCCATAGAATGACATATAGTATAGGTCTAGTTTTATACTCTTTATGCTATCTATACTACTTTCCAATACTCACAAAGCACTAACTAAAAGTAAGAACTTTGGTAAAGTAAAAAAGTAAATCTTGCAAGTAAAACTTGGAATGGGTATAAATCAAAGGTATAACTAAAGCATGCCTAATGCATCTTGCTTAGGTTATCATGCAATTAGTGATGGCTTGCATAGGTATAATACTTACAAGTGTTATCTTGCCTTGAGTAGAGAAGTGGTTGAAGTTTTCTTCTTCTTCTTCTTGGTAGTACTCCTCCTCCTCGTAGCTTGGGCCGGTACTATCGTCTATAAATAAATATGGGGTACACAATCACCAAATAATACTTAACTAATTTTATTTAGCACATTAAGGCTCACACTTGATGATCTAGCATCATCACAATCATCACATGAATTAAAGACTTAATCTTATTTAGTTTATTTTAGAAAAGTAATTTCTAGTCATTGAAAATAATTAAGATTTAATATTCTCCAATTAAAATATGGGATCATGTTGACACATGTCATCACCACATATTCTAATACATGGGAATGTGATTTCAAGTGTTGATCATATTTTATAAAGTTTAATATTATCATTTAATAGATTTAAAGTGACTAGAAATGCCCTAATAGCATTCTTTTGGTACTAGTCTAATGTCACTGCAAGCAAACCTAGATATTTTTACATATTCATATAGATATTATCAAATGTGATTTTTGAGAGTTGGAATCAACTCAAAAGCTATTATGGTTGATTTTTGTAAAATGTTTGAAGTTGCAAAAGTCTTTGTCTGGTTATTTTTACTAAATATTATCTCTAACTCCAATTGATTTAAATCCAACAGGCTTGGATAGATAATTTAATTGCCTTTCTAGAAAAATTTGAATCATGCAATTTGGTTTAGTGAAACTCTCTGAATTGATTTTTGAATATGTGGACAGAAACTAGTTTAAACCTAAATTGAAAAACAATTATTTGAATTTCCAGGTCAGCGCGGGAAGTTAAACGGGTCGGCCCAGCTACACTACGCGGTGCAGCGGGCTACTGACAGATGGGGTCCACCAGTCAGCGGGACTAACTACGCGAAGCGGTACCTAGACATCTGAGTCGTGCGATCCTATTCTAATCCAACGACTGGGAGTCGTCGTCAATGACGAACTACTCCGGTGAGGAACTAAACCTAGCACGGTGGTGGGGGTCTCGCGGGGCTCACCTGGGCTCCAGCTAGGGTCGGCGACGGGGGCAATCGACGTGGTAGACGACGGCGAGGCGAGACGCGGTCACGGTAGGGCTTGGGGTGGTCAAAATCAACGGCGCCCTTCTCCTCCAGCAGCGGCGGGCTTCGGCCAAATTTTGGTGAGAGAGGGCTCACCTTGCTCCGGGAAGAAGTGGGGGAGGGTCAGTGAGAGGTGGTGAGTGGAATGGTGTGGAGAAAAGAGGCAGGGGTGGCCTCCTTTTATAGTGCGGCGAGGGGACCGAGCGGTGCAGGCGCGAGCTCGTCGGTGACGAGGCTAGAGGCGGCTATCGGCATGGCGGTGACTAGTGGGTAGTGCTGTGTTCCCTGGCGGTTCTTATGGGCGTAATGGCGAGGTGTGGGGTGGTGTGGTTCGGTCAGGACCGTGTGGCGCTCCGTGCGGTGGGAGAGGTGTTTGCGGCGGCATGCGGCAGTTGCGGTTCACGTGGCGGCAAACGGGGTTGTCTGCTGGGGTGCTATGAGCATGGCAGGTTGGTACATGTGAGGCGGGGGTGAGGCACGGGCTGTGCGAGCTGGTCGGGCGTGGCGAGCTCGCGCGCTCTGGACATGGTGCAGAGAGGCAGGGCGCGGCGTAGCTAGGGTTGTCCAGGACTCGGCTAGGGTCGTGGCCTGGACAGGGGTGGCGGTAGAGCGAGGCGTTCTTCCTGGACATCATGGCTGGCTGTGGATGTGTCTGCTGTGAGCTGGCCGTGGTCGGCCGGCGATGACCACAATTGGGCGGCGCTCCACTATGCAAACGGCAAAGGGAGAACTTCGTCTTGGGTTTGGTTAGACTCAGGGGAGATAGGGGATTAAAATGGAGACCAATTGGTCAAGGATTACTGTTCACAACAGTGAAGTTAGGCAGAGGGTTAATTAGTGTAGGTCAGATGTTTGTGGAAATAGCCGCATAAAACTTGCTTTGGAATTTTTCACTCAAATTTTTTGAGTGATCTTAAATTAAGCTTGAGAGTCTATGTTTGCTTGGAGAGGTCAAGGGGAATTGATTTGGTAGGTTTTTAAAAAAGTGTTATTTGCAAGATGTTTTTGTAAGTTTGTAAAGTGGACCTTGATATACTTTTACTTGATCTAGCAAGTGGTGAAAAGAAATAGAATTGTTTCCGTTAGAATTTCTCTTCTAGGAACACACAAAGTGGCCTAGTGGTTAACTTTTGTCAAAATGACCATTTGGTTTATTTATCCAGATTTGATTTCTTTTGATTTTGTTTGTAATTGATCTAGATGATGTAGCATTCACCTTTAAACCATTTCACATCATTTAGAACAATCAAGCATGGCATAAGCACTCAAATCTACACTAATGCAAACACACATGAATTCATATTCATTTTTTAATAAAAGTTTTTGTTAACCCTAAATTGGGTGATTAGAACTTGATAATCTTGATTAGAAGTTTTGGGGTGTTAGAGTAGCCCTTCTGTCTTGTGGGGCCTTTTCGAGCTTGTGGGACCCAATACACTTGCCACGCCAGTATCTCGGGAAACTGTTATATTTGTCGGCTATCTGACATGTGGGACCATGCTGACGTGTGGTACCTCTTCTAATCTGTGGGACCTCTTCTGATGTAGGGGTCCCAACAATATCCCTTATGTCATGTGGGCCCTCTTATGACTTGTGGGACCTAGCAGTTGCCCTTCTGACCTATGGGCCTTTTCTGACATGTGGACCCTGTACGTAGCACCTACTGACCTGTGGGGTCTTTCCTGACGTGAAGGACCTAGCACATAACCCCGCCAGCAATGACAAAAACGGTCAACGCAGGCTATCCCGACGTGGCCGCTCTGGGCATGTCGACCGGTTACACAGGCATGTCGGTCGTGTTCTGGTCATTCCTACCACACTGTATGATTATACATATGCTCTCGTAACCACGCGCCTATTTTCATTGAAACATAATATGAGTAGAAAAAACTAGTTGGGGTCAAACATTAACCGAATATGAGAGTTGCATGTATGGTGTTTGTGTAATGAGCTGGACAAGAACTAATGGAACAAATCTTAAAATATCCCCGATTAATAAACGTGAAGAGATAAGGACATGTAGTAGAGCAAGGAATGCATGGTATGCCATCATTTGTGTTTGGCCATCTTCACAAACTATCCACATTCGCTTGCGCCTATATTTTTGTCTACTTATTTCATTGTGTGGGAACCAACACATAGCCACATCATAAAGGATGACGATACGTTCAAGAAAGTCTATCAGAGACCTCACCAGCCGTGCCACGGCAGCACTGTGCATGCCTAATGGATACGTAGGCATGCCGGTCACGTTCCTCCCATTTCTAGCATTCTATATGATTAACCTTTCCCGCTCGTTACCACACGTCTATTGTTGAGGAAAGATAATGTCAGTGTAAAAAAAAGAGTTTGAGGCAAGTGTTGATCATTTATAGGGACTACAAGTTAGGTGTTTGTTGAATGAACTATGAGAACTAAGAGAACAAATCGTATATAACTCCTTCTCCTACATGAGTATGGATAAAAGACATGTACAACACGGACTGCGTAATTTACAGACGGATAGTGTAGCGTAGGAGGCAATTGATGCGAGCAATAATGAGGTTGGCACAGTTTAATTTTTTAATGCGAGCAACTGCAAGACAAGTAGGAAGTTAGTGCCTGAAAAACGCACGAGGACTACAAAACTGATTAGGAACAAGGTGTAACCATGGACAAACGCTTCATTCAAGCATTAAGATATGGGGTTCCCTTAAGATAGTAACAACACGAGTTAACATATATAGGACTCGCTGATGAACTACTAGAGGTCTGGTGCCTCGTCGTGACCCGGTGCCTCCTAGTGCCTACTCTCACATGCATGTGGCTCATTAGCCAACAGCACCAACGCCACCACCGGCTGCTGGGCCACCGGCACCTTCGGATATATCCGGCGGCACCACCGCGGCGATCGGTAGCTCTGAGAGGACCCTGTGGATGAAGTTGCCATTATTGGGGAACTAGTCCCAATAGTTGGTGAACATGTTGGCATAGGTGAACATCACCATCTCGTAGCCGCAGTGGTATAAGTGGTCGTAGAGGAGACAAGTGTCCCTGAAGTTGACGAACCTGACCTACTGAACCTCAAATTCGCACTAGTTACAACTGCTAGCTGGCTACTGCACCTCAAATTGTTTGTTAGCCTAACGATGACAAACATATTTTGTCCACAGTTTTCTGTCAAGTGGGATCTGAGCGGTCCCCCCTTACCTGGTTACGGTAGTCCTCTATAGGTACGACTCTAAGGTCAAGAGGTATGGACACCATTGTTTCACGATGGAAGAAGCGCCTGCGCAGATCTGCACTATATCTAGTGTGGTTGCTGCTCTGCGTAATCATGTTGAATTATGGCCGAAGCAGACTACAAAGTTCAGCTTCATGGATGAACGTGGCATCATGGTGTCTATAACGTGTGACAGTCAGCTAATTGGGTTGATGAAAATGTATGCTTCGGCTACCATGTTTGAGCTGATCTGTGATGTACTGGATGTGGAAGCTGCTGCAACTGGGAGTCGTCCTTCTATTCTTGGACATGGTGGTTGCTCGAACCCAATTAGCTCCTGGTAAGCAAAGGTCTCTTGGGGTTCGCATGTTTTGCTGAATTGTAATTTTTGTTTTATTTACTCTGTAGATATTGGGCAGTTATGCAACAGTCTTGTTTCTTTGACAGGAAGCACCGCAAGGTTAGAAACATGACTGCCGGGTCAGTCATTTTGCTGCCTGAAGAAATTAAAAACGAGTGGAAAGATGTCATTTTGCTGCCCGAAGAAATTAAAAACGAGTAGAAAGATGATGCTGGACACGATTCTGGTGCCCATTGTCCCGGCGATGCAGAGTACGTGAAGCTAAGAAAATTGGCACCGAGGAAGAGGAAGAAGGCAGGAAATGAAGAAGCCATTGGATGTGAAGGCTTGGCACCCAGGCTGCGGAAGAAGGCTGCTGACAATGAAGATGCATAGTAATGTGTTGAACTTGAACCTATATATGTAATTCTGCTAAATTCCGATCGCTCTGTGTGTGGCACGTTGCTGGGCGAAACAATCCACCCACGTTCTCTGAGTAAAATGTGTCGCGACTTAGGGTTTGGAAACGTCTGAGTCAGTAGTTGAATCCGAAATTGTGATTGTGCCACTGCTATCTGAAAACAAGGATCCACCGGTTCCACGATTGCTGAGGGGCAGGAGGTCTCCAAATACGACGAAATGTAAGTGTCACAAAAATAAATTATTTAAGCTGCGACACTTCACGAAGCAGCAACTTATTTCAAATGCTGCACAATGACGTGGCAACATAAACAGCAATGTTCTCACCGATAATGCCCAAATGAGGAGGAAATCGGTACCACTTTCTGGCCTAATCTTGAGCCCGTCTATCTCACCGCCTCTCTGCTCCTGCATCCCCTATATCTGGCGAAGCTCCCGGATCTCCAGTAACCGGGTGTACGTGCTTCCACTTTATAAATTGTGGTTGTGCCATTTGCATGTGGCACAATCCACGTAGATTACGTTTAAACAAACCACCAATGTCAGAATACACTAGTAGAAAAGGTGTCTTTGTTCCACGGTCACGTTCCCAATCCGGGACAGAGATCTAAATTGAGGTAGAAATTGATCTAAATCACAAATTCTTCCACAAATTAATCGAGACAGAGATCTAAATCGAGGCATTTCATTACTTCAACCACAAATTCTTCTAAACAAAGGTGTGATTTCACATCCTACATTAATTCAACCACTAGTCAGCAATTTCACTTCCGCTGCCACTGTCCTCCGAGCCGCCGGCTTCCTCGTCGCTGTCGGACGGAACCTCCACGATGTCCGCATTGTTCGCGAGGCGGAGCACCTCTTCGCGTCGAGCGGCGGCGATGATGGTCTACTTGGTCCGTCCAGCGGCGGACCAGAACCTCTCCCGCCCTTCTCGGTTGCGGAGATCCCGGTGCACCACGCGCCCGTCAACGATGCGGTTGCCAATCTTGGCCTTTCGCTCCTTCTTGAACAGCGCCGGCCAGTATGGGCTGGCCGCCGCGTACTGGGGCAGCGCCCTCTTGCACGCGGGCATCTGGCGGCGGCGCGCCGTGATTTCGCTCTCCATCTCGGCTCGGCCAGGTAGCGGAGCCACCGGCACCCCCGCAGAGCTGATGTGCCATCCGCGGGGCACCTTCGCGGCTGGCGGCGCGAGGATGTCGAAGTTCACGAACATCACTGCCTCGTACAAGTTCAGATCGGGAATCTCCATGGCGGCACGGTGGAGACTAGAGAGGACGAGGGGACAGCAACGACGCGACGCGCTGTGGCGCCTCCTATTTGTACACGGGGACGACGAAGCGACGGTCAAACAAAAGAAGTAATGTGGGGTCAGACAAAAGAAGTAATGCAGGGTCAGAGCAACTTTTTTCCTCCCTGGAATCCGGGACCAATAGTTCAGACCGCTAGGTCAACAAGTACAAATATTACTACAACTTAAAAAGGCACGGAGCTTAAGCTAAATAGAACTAGTTATCACACATCTCCTTGATCTTCCTAATCCTGGCCCGATGCGCATCTTCCTGCGAGAGCAAGGATCGAATTGTCTGCTCCTTCCTTTTAGCATCTTCCTTGCACAGCTTCAATTGTTTCTCTGCATTTTTCCTCATGCACTTGTCAATACTCGTAGTTGTGTACTGCGGGACTTTGGCCTGGTGGAGATCATTCCTTGCTTGAGTCAGTTCTTGCTCTGCTTTAGCCTTCATGGCCAACGTCATGTCCCTCTCCTTCTCGACTTTGATAACCTTGTCTTGCACCCACCTGAGATCTCGCTTATGCTTGGTCGTGTCAACCGGTTCCCATAGCTTCGTCTCAACACTGTCAAGAAGTGAGCTAAATACGGATTCTTTCAACTCGACAGTCATTTCCCATAGTTTGTCCAGCGTTTTCTGCATCGATTTGGGCCACTCTGGATCTACCCATTTGACAACACCGCAACTTCCGCCTTGCATCATTGCACGATGTCCTTGACACCGTAGAAACCTCCTGCCTGTGTTTCGTCCTTCGAATGCTACAAATTTAGCGGGCACATATCCATGTTTACATACCAGAGGACTGTCTTCATCCTCTAAACCATGATAGTCGGAGTCATACATCGTCTGGTTGGCCTAACACATCATACGCGCATGAGTAAACAGATTAGATCTAGCTCAAAAAATAGGTAACTGGGCATAGATGATATAAATAGAGACGAGACGACTCACATCGAAATCACCATCCCTGTCGCCACGACACATTTCCTCGCCGTCTCCCCTTGAACCCATGGCGAGAGGGGAGGGGGATGGCTGCCGGAGAGGAGATTGGGATGGAGGCGCCATCAGCTTGCGGCTACGGCAGGATGGGAGTGAAGTGGGGAAAGTGGCTTCGAGGGTAAGGAAGAGAAGTACGGGGAGGAAGAGAAGTAATGGGGACATGACACTGGGATGTGGTCCACTGAACTCGTGACACGTGACACTCGCAACAGGGGAGCGCCCGGTGTTGCCAGTTTGTCTAGAGCAAGCGTGGTCAATCATGCCGCAGAACAGCCTACTCGCGGATCGCTCTCACGAAGACCATCCCAATCGTCCAAGCGCC
Source organism: Avena eriantha (assembly GCA_910589775.1). Classification (NCBI taxonomy): domain Eukaryota; kingdom Viridiplantae; phylum Streptophyta; class Magnoliopsida; order Poales; family Poaceae; genus Avena; species Avena eriantha. The sequence goes on from OU342746.1 coordinate 182,395,168, forward strand.
CCAATCGAACGGTATGTAACAATCGTCAAGTAGAACAACTGTGTTAGGGCATGCCTTCTAGAACACTCGGTCTAACGGCTACCCATGCAATGACACTGGTGTATCCATGTGTGGTTTGCGAAAAGAACAGAAATGCAATAACACTAGGTGGATCCATATGTCGTTTATGGAAGTAACAAACATGCAATGACTCTAGCTGTGATTCATGAAACGAATAGACATGCAATGACACTGGTGGATCCATGTGTGGTTCATGGGAAGAACCCATCCAATGACACTGGTGGACTCTAGCTATGGTTCATGAAAAGAACAGACATGCAATGACACCGGGTGTGGTTCATGAAAAGAATAGACATGCAATGACACCGGGTGTGGTTCATGAAAAGAACAGACATGCAATGACTCTAGTTGTGGTTCATAAAAAGAACACACATGCAATGACACTAGGTGTGGTTCATGAAAAGAACAGACATGCAATCACACTGGTGGATCCTTTTGTGTGCTTCATGAAAAGAACAGACATGCAATGACACCGGTGGATCCTTATGTGGTTTGTTTAGAAGAACACACATGCAATGACACTGGTAGATCCTCATGTGGTTCATGAAAATAACTGGCATGAAGTGACACTAGGTGTGGTTCATGAAAAGAACAGACATGCACTAACACTGGGTGTGGTTCATGAAAAGAACAAACATGCACTAACACTGGGTGTGGTTCATGAAAAGAACAGACATGCAATGACACCGGTGGATACTTATGTGGTTCATGAAAAGAACAGACATGCAATGACATTGGTGGATCATTATGTGGTTTGTTTAGAGGAACAGACATGCAATGACACTGGTGGATCCTTATGTGGTCTGTCTAGAGGAACACACATGCAATGACACTGGGTGCGGTTCATGAAAAGAATTGACATGCAGTGACACTGATAGATCCTTGTGTGGTTCATGAAAAGAACAGACATGAAATGACACTGGGTGTGGTTCATGGAAAGAACAGACATGCAATGACACTAGGTGTGGTTCAAGAAAAGAACATACATGCAATGACACTGGTGGATCCTTATGTGGTTCATGAAAAGAACTGACATGCAATGACACCGGTAGATCCACGTGTGGTTCATGAGAAGAACACACATCCAATGACACCGGTGGATCCACGTGTGGTTCATGAGAAGAACACACATCCAATGACACTGGTAGATCCTTATGTGGTTCATGAAAAGAACTGACATGTAGTGACACTGGGTGTGGTTCATGAAAGGAACAGACATGCAGTGGCACTAGGTGTGGTTCAAGAAAAGAATAGACCTGCAATGACACTGGTGGATCCTTATGTGGTTTGTTTAGAGGAATAAACATGCAATGACACCGTTGGATCCATGTGTGGTTCATGAGAAGAACACACATCCAATGACACTGGTGGATCCTTATGTGGTTTGTTTAGAGGAACATACATGCAATGACACCGGTGGATCCTTATGTGGTCTGTCTAGAAGAACACACAAGCAATGACACCGGGTGCGGTTCATGAAAAGAAAAGATATGCAATGGCACTGGTGGATCCCTATGTGGTTTGTTTAGAAGAACACACATGCAATGACACTGGGTGTGGTTCACGAAAATAACAGACACGCAATGACACCGGTGGATCCTTATATGGTTTGTTTAGAGGAACTGACATGCAATGACACCGGTGGATCCACGTGTGGTTCATGAGAAGAACAGACATCCAATGACACTAGTAGATCCTTATATGGTTCATGAAAAGAACTGACATGCAGTGACACTGGGTGTGGTTCATGAAAAGATCTGACATGCACTTGCACTAGGTGTGGTTCATGAAAAGAACAAACATGCAATGACACTGGTGGATCCTTATGTGATTCATGAAAACAACAGACATGCAGTGACACTGGTAGATCCTTATGTGGTTTGTTTAGAATAACACACATGCAATGACACTTGGTGTGGTTCATGAAAAGAACAGACATGCAATGACACTGGTAGATCCTTATGTAGTTCATGAAAAGAATAGACATGAAGTGACACCAGGTGTGGTTCATGAAAAGAACAGACATGCAATGACACTGGGTGTGGTTCATGAAAAGAACAGACATGCAATCACTCTACCTGTGGTTCATGAAAAGAACACACATGCAATGACACTGGGTGTGGTTCATTAAAAAGAACAGACATGCAATGACACTAGTGGATCCTTATGTGTGGTTCATGAAAAGAATAGACATGCAATGACACTAGTGGATCCTTATGTGGTTTTGTTAGAAGAACACACATGCAATGCCACTGGTAGATCCCTATGTGGTTTGTTTAGAAGAACAGACATGCAATGACACTTGGTGTGGTTCATGAAATGAACAAACACGCAATGACATCGGTGGATCCTTATGTGGTTTGTTTATAGGAACAGGCATGCAATGACACTGGTGGATCCATGTGTGGTTCATGACAAGAACACACATGCAATGACACTGGTAGAACCTTATGTGGTTCATGAAAAGAACTGACATGCAGTGACACATGGCGTGGTTCATGAAAAGAACACACATGCACTGGCACTAGGTGTGGTTCATGAAAAGAACACACATGCAATGACACTGGTGGATCCTTATGTGGTTCATGAAGAACATACATGCAATGACACTAGTGGATCCTTATGTGGTTTGTTTAGAAGAACACACATGCAATGACACTGGGTGTGGTTCATGAAAAGAATAGATAGGCAATGACAATGGTGGATCCTTATGTGGTTTGTTTAGAGGGACAGACATGCAAAGACACCGGGTGTGGTTCATGAAAAGATCAGACATGCAATGCCACCGGGTGTGGTTCATGAAAAGAACAGACATGAAATGACACTGGGTGTGGTTCATGAAAAGAACATACATGCAATGACTGTAGTTGTGGTTCATGAAAAGATCACACATGCAATGAAACTGGGTGTGGTTCATGAAAAGAACAGACATGAAATCACACTGGTGGATCCTTATGTGTGGTTCATGAAAAGAACAGACATGCAATGACACTAGTGGATCCTTATGTAGTTTGTTTGGAAGAACAGACATGCAATGACACTAGTAGATCCTTATGTGGTCCATGAAAAGAACAGACATGCAATGACACTGGGTGTGGTTAATGGAAAGAACAGAAATGCAATGACACTGGGTGTGGTTCATGAAAAGAACAGACATGCAATCACACTGGTGGATCCTTATGTGGTTCATGAAAAGAACTGACATGCAATGACACCTGTAGATCCACGTGTGGTTCATGAGAAGAACACACATGCAATGACACCTGTGGATCCACGTGTGGTTCATGAGAAGAATTAACATCCAATGACACTGGTAGATCCTTATGTGGTCCATGAAAAGAACTGACATGCAGTGACACTGGGTGTGGTTCATGAAAAGAACAGACATGCACTGGCACTGTGTGTGGTTCATGAAAAGAACAGACATGCAATCACACTGGTGGATCCTTATGTGGCTCATGAAAAGAATAGACATGTAGTGACACTGGTAGATCCTTATGTGGTTTTTTTAGAATAACACACATGCAATGACACTAGGTGTGGTTCATGAAAAGAACAGACATGCAATGACACTGGTAGATCCTTATGTGGTATTTTAGAATAACACACATGCAATGACACTAGGTGTGGTTCATGAAAAGAACATACATGCAATGACACTGGTAGATCCTTATGTGGTTCATGAAAAGAACAGACATGCAATGGCACATGGTGTGGTACATGAAAAGAACAATCATGCAATGACACTGGGTGTGGTTCATGAAAAGAACAGACATGCAATGACTCTAGCCGTGGTTCATGAAAAGAACACACATGCAATGCCACTGGATGTGGTTCATGAAAAAGAACAGACATGAATGACACTGGTGGATCCTTATGTGTGGTTCATGAAAAGAACAGACATGCAATGCCACTTGTGGATCCTTATGTGGTTTGTTTAGAAAAACACACATGCAATGACACTGGTAGATCCCTATGTGGTTTGTTTAGAAGAACACACATGCAATGACACTGGGTGTGGTTCATGAAAAGAACAGACACGCAATGACACCGGTGGATCCTTATGTGGTTTGTCTAGAGGAACATGCATGAAATGACACCGGTGGATCCACATGTGGTTCATGAGAAGATCACACATGCAATGACACTAGTAGATCCTTATGTGGTTCATGAAAAGAACTGACATGCAGTGAAACTGGGTGTTGTTCATGAAAAGAACAAACATGCACTGGCACTAGGTGTGGTTCATGAAAAGAACAGACATCCAATGACACTAGTGCATCCTTATGTGGTTCATGAAAAGAACAGACATGCAATGACACTGGTGGATCATTATGTGGTTTGTTTAGAATAACACACATGCATTGACACTGGGTGTGGTTCATGAAAAGAACAGACCTACAATGACACTGGTAGATGCTTATGTGGTTCATGAAAAGAACAGACATGCAGTGACACCGGGTGTGGTTCATGAAAAGAACAGACATGCAATGACACTGGGTGTGGTTCATGAAAACAACAGACATGAAATGACTTTAGCTGTGGTTCATGAAAAGAACACACATGCAATGACATTGGGTGTGGTTCATAAAAAAGAACATACATGCAATGACTCTACCTGTGGTTCATGAAAAGAACACACATGCAATGACACTGGGTGTGGTTCATGAAGAATAGACATGCAATGACACTGGTGGATCCTTATGTGTGGTTCATGAAAAGAAGAGACATGCAATGACACTAGTGGATCCTTATATGGTTTGTTTAGAAGAACACACATGCAATGACACTGGTAGATCCTTATGAGGTTCATGAATAGAACTGACATGTAGTGACACTGGGTGTGGTTCATGAAAAGAAGAGACATGCAATTCCACTAGGTGTGGTTCATGAAAAGAACAGACATGCAATGAAACTGGTGGATCCTTATGTGGTTCATGAAAAGAATAGACATGCAATGAAATTGTTGGATCCTTATGTGGTATGTTTTGAAGAACACACATGCAATGACACTGGGTGCGGTTCATGAAAAGAACAGACATGCAATGACACTGGTGGATCCTTATGCGGTGTTTAGAGGAACAAACATGCAATGACACCGGTGGATCCTTATGAGTGGTTCATGAGAAGAACACACATCCAGTGACACTAGGTGGATCCATGTGTAGTTTATGGAAGTAACAGACAAGCAATGACTCTAGCTATGGTTCATGAAACGTACAGACATGCAATGACGCCGGGTGTGGTTCATGAAAAGAACATACATGCAATGACACTGGTGAATCCTTATGTGGTTCATGAAAAGAACAGACATGCAATGACACTGGTGGATCCTTATGTGATTTGTTTAGAATAACACACATGCAATGACACTGGGTGTGGTTCATGAAAAGAACAGACATGCAATGACACTGGTAGATCCTTATGTGGTTGTCTAGAGGAACAGACAAGCAATGACATTGGGTGTGGTTCATGAAAAGAACATACATGCAATGACACTGGTGGATCCTTATGTGTGGTTCATGAAAACAACAAACATGCAATGACACTGGTGGATCCTTTTGTGGTTTGTTTAGAAGAACACACATGCAATGACACTAGGTGTGGTTCATGAAAAGAACAGACATGCAATGACACTGGTAGATCCTTAAGTGGTTTGTTTAGAGGAACAGATATGCAATGACACTAGTGGATCCACGTGTGGTTCATGAGAAGAACACACATCCAATGACACTGGTAGATCCTTATGTGGTTCATGAAAAGAACAGACATGCAGTGACACCGGGTGTGGTCCATGAAAAGAAAAGACATGCAATGACCTTTGGTGTGGTTCATGAAAAGAATAGACATCCAATGACTCTAGTTTGTGTTTCATGAAAAGAACACACATGCAATGGCACTGGGTGTGGTTCATCTAAAAAACATGCAATGACACTGGTAGATCCTTATGTGATTCATGAAAAGAAAAGACATGCAATGAGATTGGGTGTGGTTCATGAAAAGAACAGACATGCAATGACACTGGTGGATCCTTATGTGGTTTGTTTAGAAGAACACACATGCAATGACACTGAGTGTGGTTCATGAAAAGAACAGACATGCAATGACACTGGTGGATCCTTATGTGGTTTGTTTAGAATAACACACATGCAATGACACTAGGTGTGGTTCATGAAAAGAACAGACAGGCAATGACACTATTGGATCCTTATGTGGTTTGTTTAGGAGAACACACATGCAATGACACTGGGTGTGGTTCATGAAAAGAATAGACATGCAATGACACTGGTAGATCCTTATGTGGTTAGTTTAGAGGAACAGACATGTAATGACACCGGTGGATCCACGTGTGGTTCATGAGAAGAACACACATCCAATGACACTGGTAGATCCTTATGTGGTTTGTTTAGAGGAACAGACATGCAATTACATTGGGTGTGGTTCATGAAAAGAACAGACACGCAATGACACTAGTGGATCCTTATGTGTGGTTCATGAAAAGAACAGACATGCAATGACACTGGTGGATCCTTATGTGGTTTGTTTAGAAGAACACACATGCAATGACACTGGTGGATCCATGTGTGGTTTTGTTGGAGATATGCCCAAGAGGCAATAATAAAAGTGATTATTATTATATCTTTGTGTTTATGATGAATGTTTACATCCCATGCTATAATTGTATTATTAGGAAACACTGATACATGTGTGTTTTGTAAACATATAAGTGTCCCTACTAAGCCTCTTGTTGAACTAGCTTGTTGATTAATTGATGATCATGGTTTCCTGATCATGGACATTAGGATGTGATTAATAACAAGGTCATATCATTAGGAGAATGATGTGATGGACACACACCCATAGTAAGCGTAGCATAAGATCAAGTCATTAAGTTCGTATTGCTGTAAGCTTTCAATCACATAGTAACATATTCCTTCGACCATGAGGTTGTGTTAATCACCATCACCAGATGAATACTTTGATGACATCAAACGCCGCTTCGTAACTGGGTGGTTATAAAAGTGTCATTGGGTATTCTGAAAGTATGTGTTGAAGCGCATGAACCAAGATTGGGATTTGTCCATCCATATGACGGATAGATATGCTCTGGGCCCTCTCGGTGGAATGTCATCTAGTTAGCTTGCAAGCATGTGACTAGGTCACAAGGGATGACATATCAGGGAACGAGTAAAGAGTACTTAACAGTTACGAGGTAGAACTAGGTATGGAGATACCGACGATCAAACCTCGGATAAGTATAGTATCGCAAGACAAAGGGAATTAGTTTCGTATGTAAATGGTTCAATCGATCGCGAAGTCATCGTTGAGTATGTGGGAGCCATTATGGATCTCCAGGTCCCGCTGATGGTTATTGATATGAGATGTGTCTCTATCATGTCTACATATTCACGAACCGTAGGGTGACACACTTAAGGTTCGAAGTTGTTTTAAGTAGATATGGAATGTGCTTTGGAGACCGAATGTTGTTCGGAGTCTCGAATTGGATTCGGGACATCACGAGGAGATCCGGAATGGTCCGGAGAATAAGATTCATATATAGGAGATCATTTTATTAGATAGGAAATGTTCCGGAGTGTTTGTATGAGAGTTCTAGAAGGTTTCGGAATGTTCCGGAAGGTTCTGGAAGATATCTTGGAGTTTGCTTGAAAATCAAGATAGGGATCATGGAGTCCTAGTGGGTCAAGATACGGATTCGTGGGGGAGGAGGACTCCTCCCCCCCACCTCCAACCCGCCGGCCTAGGGAGGAGAGGAGTCCTACAAGGACTCCCCTCCCCATGGCGCCATCCCCTCTTTAAATAGAGGGGCAGGGGGCGCCCCCTCCTCCCTTGCTCTCATAATCCCCAATCTCTGCCGCCTCTCTCCTCCGCCATCTTCTGCACAGGCATAGGCGAAGCCCTGCAGAATTCTCTACTCCACCACCACCACCACGCCGTCGTGCTGCTGGGATTCCGTGGAGAAGATCTACTACCTCCGCTGCTCGCTGGAACAGGGAGAGGAAGGTCTGCTTTGAGTCCGCACGTGTGACCAACTGCGGAAGCGCTGCCGAATCGTGGCGCCGGAAGGATCGTTAACTTGACCAAGGGCGGAAGCGCTGCTGGAACGCGACGCCGGAAGGATCGTCTACTTGACCGAAGGCGGAAGCGCTGCTGGAACGCGACGCCGGAAGGATCGTCCACACGATCTTGAGATCGGCAAGTGATCGACTACATCAACCACGAGATCTAATCTCGTTAACGCTTTCGGATCTACGAGGGTTAGTTCCCATCTATCTCGTTGCTCATGTCTAATAGACTAGATCTTGGCTTTTATCTAGATTAGATCTAGGTTTTGTTCGTTCTTGCGGTAGAAATTTTTTGTTTTCTATGCTACGAACCCATCAGTGGTATCAGAGCCGTATCTATGCGTAGATCTGTTGCACGAGTAGAACACAATGTTTTTGTGGGCGTTGATGCTTTTGTTGTCGGTGTCTTAGCGTGTACTTTGCATCTTGCGGCATGGTGGGATGAAGCGGCTCGGGCTAACATTACATGTCATCGCACATGAGACTTGCTCCACGCTTGACGTGGAACTTGCTTTGCACAAGTGGATTTGCTGGTGTCTGTCTGTCCCACCATAGTTAAGATTCAGTTTACAATGAGCATCTTGACAACACTTGTATCAATGTTGTGGTCCTTGTTCGTAGGTAAGATCGGTCTTATGCGAAAGCCCCAAACCACGTAAAACTTGCAAATAAAATTAGAGGCGTCTAACTTGTTTTTGCAGGGGTTCTGTGATGTGATATGGCCAACATGTGATTGTGATTGTATTTGATGTATGCAATGATCCTTGTTGTAATATGGCAACCGGCAGGAGCCTAATGGTTGTCTTTAATTCTGTTAAGACCTGCGTGTCTATTCATCTTGTAATAGCTTTATTCCAAGTAGTTGTAATAGTTGCTGGTGATGATGAACAACCATGAAGCGGCGCCACTGACCTTGACGCAATGCTGGTGATGATGGAGATCATGTTCGTGCTTTGAGATGGAGATCAAAGGCGCAAGAAGAAAAGGCCATATCATATCACACTTATTATGAATTGCCTGTGATGTTAATCCTTTATGCATCTTGTATTGCTTAGATCGCGACGGTAGCACTATAAGATGATCCCTCTCACTAAATATCAAGTAATAAAGTGTTCACCCTTAGTTGGCACCGTTGCTAAGACTCGTCGTTTCGAAGCATCTCGTGATGATGGGATGTGATAGATTCTACGTGTGCATACAACGGGTGCAAGCCAGATTTTCACATGCGGAAACTAAGGTTGTCTTGACGAGCCTAGCATGTACAGACATGGACTCGGAACACGGAATACCGAAAGGTAGAGCATGAGTCACATAATTGATATGATGAACATGAAGATTGTTCGCCAATGAAACTACATCTTCTCTCGTGAAGATCGGACTTGGTGTAGTGGACTTGGTTCGCGTAATCACTAAGACAATGGGAGGGATGTTGTTTTGAGTGGGAGTTCACCTAGTTAGTTTAATAATTAAATTTGAACTCAGTTTGTCATAAACTTAGTCTAAACTACTTGCAAATTGTTGTAGATTATGGCGACCCCCTCCATCAATTTCAATGCGTTCCTAGAGAAAGAAAAGCTTAAAAATAATGGAAGCAATTTCACAGACTGGTTCCGTGGACTGAAGATCGTCCTCAGGGCTGGTCAGTTGACCTATGTGCTCGATGCACCGCTAGGTGACCCACCTGCAGATAATGCCACCGATGACGAAAAGAATGTTTTCGCCACTCGGAAGAATCATTACTCCACAGTTCAGTGTGCCATCCTGTACGGTTTAGAAGCGGAGCTCCAACAGCGTTTTGAGCACCATGACACGTTCGAGATCATTAAGGAGCTCAGGCTAATTTTTGAGACTCGCGCGGCCATGGAGAGCTATGAGGCCTCCGAGAAATTCTTTAACTGTAAGATGGAAGAAGGAAGCTCCGTTAGCGAGCACATGCTCACCATGTCTGGGTACGCTAAGAAGCTCCAAGAGTTGGGAATATCGATTCCTAATGAATTGGGGATTCACCGTCTCCTTCAATCACTGCCACCAAGTTACAAGAACTTTGTGATGAACTACAACATGCACTGCATGAACAAGACGTTGCCCGAACTGTCGTCCTTGCTGAAAACTGCTGAAGTGGAGATCAAGAAGGAGCAACAAGTGTTGATGGTCAATAAGACCACCAATTTCAAGAAAAGGGGCAAGCCTAAGAACAAGGGCAACTTCAAGAAGGACGGCAAGAAAGCTGCCGCACCTGCTAAGAAACCCAAGGCTGGTCCTAAACCTAAAACTGAGTGCTTCTACTGCAAGGGAGCTGGTCACTGGAAGCGTAACTGCCCCAAGTACCTGGCGGATCTGAAGAACGGCAACATCAAGAAGAAAGGTATATTTGATATATGTGTTATAGATGTGTATCTTACTAGTAATCGTAGTAGTGCCTGGGTATTTGATACTGGTTCGGTTGCTCATATTTGTAACTCGAAACAGGAGCTGCGGAATAAATGAAGACTGGCAAGAGACGAGGTGACGATGCGCGTTGGAAATGGCTCCAAGGTTGATGTGATCGCCGTCGGCACGCTCCCTCTACATCTACCTTCGGGATTAGTTTTAAATTTAAATAATTGTTATTTGGTGCCTGCGTTAAGCATGAACTTTATATCTGGATCCTGTTTATTGCGAGAAGGTTACTCTTTTAAGTCTGAGAATAAAGGTTGTTCGATTTATATGAGTAATATCTTTTATGGTAATGCACCTGAGATGAATGGTTTATTCTTACTGAATCTCGATAGTAGTGATACACATGTTCACAACATAGATGCTAAGCGAATTAAATTGAATGATAATTCTACATACATGTGGCACTGTCGTCTTGGTCACATTGGAGTGAAGCGTATGAATAAACTCCATTCAGATGGACTTCTTGAATCACTTGATTTTGAATCACTTGAAAGATGCGAAGCATGTCTAATGGGAAAAATGACTAAGACTCCATTCTCTGGTACAATGGAGCGAGCTACAGACTTATTGGAAATAATACATACCGATGTGTGCGGTCCAATGAGTGTAGCATCGCGTGGTGGATATTGTTATGTTCTCACTTTCACGGATGACTTGAGTAGATATGGGTATGTCTATTTCATGAAACATAAGTCCGAAACTTTCGAGAAGTTTAAGGAATTTCAAAGTGAAGTGGAGAATCATCGTAACAAGAAGATTAAATTTCTGCGTTCTGATCGCGGAGGTGAATATCTGAGTTACGAGTTTGGCATGCATTTAAAGAAATGTGGAATACTTTCACAATTGACACCGCCGGAACACCGCAGCGTAATGGTGTGTCCGAACGTCGTAATCGAACTCTCTTAGATATGGTTCGGTCTATGATGTCTCTTACAGATTTACCGTTATCATTTTGGGGCTATGCATTAGAGACAGCCGCATTCACTTTAAATAGGACACCATCTAAATCCGTTGAAATGACACCGTACAGATTGTGGTTTGGTAAGAAACCTAAGTTGTCGTTCCTTAAAGTTTGGGGTTGCAAAGCTTACGTAAAGAAGTTACAACCTGATAAGCTAGAACCCAAAGCGGAGAAATGCGTCTTCATAGGATACCCTAAAGAAACGATTGGGTATACCTTCTATCATAGATCCGAAGGCAAAGTTTTGTTGCAAAGAATGGATCCTTTCTTGAGAAGGAGTTTCTCTCGAAAGAAGTGACTGGAAGGAAAGTAGAACTCGATGAGGTTATTGAACCTTCTCTCGGATTTGAGAGTAGCGCAGCACCGGAAGATGTTTTGGTGCCGCCTGCACCAATTGAAGAGGAAGCTAATGATAATGATCATGAAACTTCGAACAAAGTTACTACTGAACCTCGCAGGTCAACGAGGATTCGTACCACTCCTGATTGGTATGACTCTGCCTTGAACGTCATGTTAGTGGACAACGATGATGACCCTGGGACGTATGAAGAAGCTACGGTGAGCCCAGATTCCGACAAATGGCTTGAAGCCATGAAATCCGAAATGGGATCCATGTACGAAAACCAAGTGTGGACTTTGGTGGACTTACCGGATGGCCGTAAGGCTGTCGAGAACAAATGGATTTTCAAGAGAAAAACAGATGCTGATGGTAATGTTACCGTCTATAAAGCTCGACTTGCCGCGAAAGGGTTCCGACAAATTCAAGGAGTTGACTATGATGAGACATTCTCACCAGTAGAGAAGCTAAAATCTGTGAGGATTTTGCTAGCAATTGCTGCACATTTCGATTATGATATTTGGCAGATGGATGTCAAAACGGCGTTCCTTAATTGTGACATTGAGGAAGAGTTGTATATGGTACAACCCAAAGGTTTTGTCGATCCTAAAGATGCTGACAAGGTATGCAAACTTCAGCGCTCCATTTATGGACTGAAGCAAGCATCCCGTAGTTGGAATCAACGTTTTGATAAAGTAATCAAAAACTTTGGATTTATACAAACTTATGGAGAAGCTTGTATTTACAAGAAAGTGAGTGGGAGCTCTGTAGCATTCCTAATACTGTATGTAGATGACATATTGTTGATTGGGAATGATATAGAACTTCTTAATAGCGTCAAAACCTATTTGAATAATAGTTTTCAATGAAGGATCTTGGCGAAGCGGCATACATTCTAGGCATCAAGATTTATAGAGATAGATCAAACGCCTAATAGGGCTTTCACAAGTACATACTTGGACAAAGTTCTAAAGAAGTTTAGAATGGAAGATAGCAAGAAAGGGTTCGTGCCCATGTTGTCAGGTAAGACCTTGAGTAAAACTCAAAGTCCAGCTACGGCAGAAGATAGAGAGAAAATGAATAAAATTCCCTATGCCTCGGCCATAGGTTCTATCATGTATGCCATGCTGTGTACAAGACCGGATATAGCACATGCTGTTAGTTTGACTAGCAGATATCAAAGTGATCCTGGAGAGGAACACTGGACAGCGGTCAAGAATATCCTAAAGTACCTAAATAGGACTAAGGATATGGTTCTTTCTTATGGAGGTGGTGAACAGTTTGTTGTAAAGGGTTACACCGATGCTAGTTGGAACACTGATCCGGATGACTCAAAGTCACAGTCCGGTTACGTATTTATTTTGAATGGTGCTGCAGTGAGCTGGAGGAGTGCGAAGCAAAGCGTTGTGGCGAAATCTTCAACTGAATCGGAATACATAGCTGCTTCGGAGGCTGCACAAGAAGCCGTTTGGATGAAGGAATTCATTACTGAACTCGGCGTGGTTCCTATTGCATTGGACCCGATGGCCATCTACTGTGACAACACAGGTGCCATAGCTAATGCGCATGAGCCAAGGTCACATAGCAAGCTGAAGCACATCAAGCTACGTTTCCACGCTATTCGCAAGTATGTTCGAGATGGTGACATAAAGATTTGCAAAGTACACACTGATCTGAATGTGGCAGATCCGTTGACTAAACCTCTCTCTAGGGCAAAGCATGACCAACACCCAAAACGCCATGGGTGTTCGGTATATTACCATGTAATCTAGATTATTGACTCTAGTGCAAGTGGGAGACTGTTGGAGATATGCCCAAGAGGCAATAATAAAAGTGATTATTATTATATCTTGTGTTTATGATGAATGTTTACATCCCATGCTATAATTGTATTATTAGGAAACACTGATACATGTGTGTTTTGTAAACATATAAGAGTCCCTAGTAAGCCTCTTGTTGAACTAGCTTGTTGATTAATTGATGATCATGGTTTCCTGATCATGGACATTAGGATGTGATTAATAACAAGGTCATATCATTAGGAGAATGATGTGATGGACACACACCCATAGT